>VCRD01000134.1:0-20364 GCA_006783055.1 Trinorchestia longiramus | reverse complement strand
AACACACGCCAATCTACAGCGGTGTATTCAAACTGAAGACCATACAACTGCATGTAGTATTTCATATCACATTCAGTGTTTAGCTCAAACATCATGCTAGAACAAGCACTGGGACGAACACAAGCCACATCATTGAATACATCCTCAGAGTGGAATTCGACGAATGTTGTCTTCATTAAAATCAACTGCTAAAAGCAAAACCTTAATTCAATTATTTACAAAATTGGTTCATAGTTTCAAAATTCGAGCAAAAAGAAGCTTAATTAAATTCCCAAAGAAATTCTATATTTTTAGACATTCTATACTACATATTGCAAAACTTTTATACATCCAAGTAAGGCTTCTACATTGAAATTTCTCCGAGTTCCAACACTCATAAAAAAAATGGTTACGGACAGCCATCCAACCACGGAATGTTTGATGGTCAAGTGCCAGAGGAAACGTGTAGTGAAAGTTCTGCCTTGATGGGTACAATTTGAATGTAAAAAGCTACCCTGTGGAAAGTATATTTAGCTGATCTTTAGCTACTGTTCACTGAACAACAGCATTCTATATAAAACCTCAACAAAAAGATTCATTGGCGAAACGAGCAAACAGTTTCAATCGAATTTTTGTGTTGTGTCATAGAGCTGAGATAAAGAATAGGTAGAGTACTCAATACGGCTACGTATATCATCTTCACAAAAACGGAATTTGATTTCAATTTGCCAAATGATGAACATAAACGAAACCTAGTATTTCTCTGTAAAACACGTTTTTCCCAGCATGAAAAATCGAATAAAAATTGTGTCGAGTCGTCGCGCAGAAAGATTGGTCACTGATCACCCCCACGTATCGCATCCATTTTTCATGAATAAATAAAAGAATATGAACTGAACTCTACATGAAACGCAAATACCATAAACGACGGCTCGAGAGAACTCAGTAACAATGTAAGGAAATTGAGTGCCCCATTGAACATTGCTAAACTGAACGTGATCGGTAGGCAGGCAACGATCGCTCACTGTAACTCTACAAGAACGAGATGATTACAACTTGGTGCAGTAGCGACTACGGTTCAAATTGTCTGAGGTTCAAGTTTATGTGACTAATTTGAATCTTTCAATAACAAGAACTTCAAAAGGTACAGCTTCGTTTAGAGTGAGGCACATTTTTATACTATTCTTAAGTCGATTCGCATGCTAGCGAATAACCATAGAAAGGAAGTAATGTTTAACTGACTACTTATGAAAGTGCAGCAGATGCCATTTTGAGTACTGAAACTAATGTATGTAATAGACGCCTTGATCTGCAGCAGGATAGCAGTGGAATTTTCAAAATAGCCTGCTAACCTTACAATTGAATGTGATGTGTACAGTCGTATAAGCTCCACTTTCAAGTACGTTCAACATACGGAATCCTTCAGGTAAAATTATCACGTATGATTTCAAGACAACTCAACCTACATGGTGTAACACAATACCTTGCTCAAGCGAAAATATAAACTACTAGCTTCCAGAAGAACTTCGGGTATTTTCAATTATGACCGCGCTATGCATAGAAGTGAAGGTTTGAAATGGCCAGGGGGTAGAGAATATTGAACGGCAGGCAAATGTTAAGACCCAGCCATGCCATGCCACGCAGCGGCCGCCTATTGACCGCACCCTCCGACGCACAGGCTCGAGCACGCCCATGCTCCTGACTGCATTTTATCGCTCAAAAGAATTACGTCGAGGCAACGGACGGCACGCACCACACAGGTCTGCGTGTCAAATACCTCTACAGCTTATCGCTAAGTAAGAAGTAAATTCAAAACACGTTTGTTTCCAATTGATTGTTTCTTTCCATAGAACGTACGAGAAAACTGAGTCAGCAGTGTTTTTTGCTTCGTTTTTTTTTATTTTCCTGTTCTAAGCGCGGAAGGATAGAAAAATCTTTTAATATCCTTGGACAGAAACGATCGAGTTCTTCGTTAAAAGTATTTAACAGGATCAGAATGTAAGCAGTGTACGCACTATTTTTAGCACAATCGAGGCTGATTCAAATCCCACAAAAGCAAATGAATTGCCTTAAAAGCACTAACAACCTCGGAATATCTTCAAGACTGCACACCAACTCTGTTTCCGACCAGGAGGAGTGCTATTTAACCCTTTAACGGCGTAGTTATTTCTCAACTAAACGAAATATTGCGTAAATTACCACTCATCTTTATCGATTTTTATGGAATTTTGAGCAACTTTAGAACGAAATATTTAGATTATAGGACTGAAGCAAAGGACTTCACACGTACAATATAAAGTACGATGGCCGTTGATAGGTTAAAAACATTACATTAGTTGGCACCATGACGCAGGACATAGGAAGCCATGCACGCACGGAACGTAGCATCAGCGGTCAAGCAAGAGGAGAACGTGACAGGCCTTGTCCACAGCTTCAACCTTGTCGGCTCAACTCAAGCAAAAAACAGGACCGGCAAGGACAAAATGCAACAGACATCAACCAAAACAGCGAGTCGCAAAAATATCAAGAACGTTTTAAATGAATGAAAGGGAGAAAATTATTGCATCACTTGTACCACGAATAACCTGGCGCTTAAATGTCATGAGAAAGTTGTGACAACACATTCTGGCCAGGAACCCGGAGGGAAACTCAGTCCAGTCCAGGTTCATTCACGCACGAGTAGCGAAGTAGGTAGGACCTAAGGACCAAGTAATCCTTAGGACTACTTTACCATTCGCTTTGCCTTGGTCTACTTTGTCCTCAGCTGAATGCTAATAATTCTGCTGGTATTTTACTACGAATCATGTAATTATTATACGTGACGCGTGTAATTAGTGTGCACCAGTTTATGACTAGGAGTGTGACTGTAACTACTACCATTTAACCTTAGTCCTACTCTTGTACCTGTGCGTAATTGATGTATAACTGCGTGAGGCTTGAGTAGCAAACCATGAATAATTGAAAACACATGAGTAGTTGCATCAGGAACTCTGTTTATTAATATCTATTAACACAGGACATGTTATTGTAACGAGTTGTCAAGGAGGCTGGAATATCAAGTTCTATACTACGCATTTATGCCTTAAAAATCAGGTTACGTGACCTAAACTTCATTTATTATTGCACTGCAAGACAGAAATACACATGTTGAATGAGAAGAGAGGTACTCGCGCCAATGAAATCGCCTCACTCCGAAAACAAAACATGGTAAACAGAAGCAGAAGTTGAGTCATTTAAGGGGAGCATCTTAGTGAAAAGCTTAAATGCATGGTATGACGAAACTAAGAGCAACATAGTAGGTAAAATTGAATTTAGAACATATCTTATTCTTGTACTTTTACTCATTTTTTTAAATAATAGCGATTTCAGGGGTATATAAGGTATTTTTTGCATTTTTTTACCCAAATCGATCTCCTCTTAGTTTTCATGCTTGAACAAAAATCGAGTTTTGAAAAGTGAAAACAACGGCTCGAGAGAACTCAGTAACAATGTAAGGAAATTGAGTGTTCCATTGAACATAGCTAAACTGAACGTGATCGGTAGGCAGGCCCCTACCATTACCATAACGATCGGGCCCCTTTTTTGCTACCATAGGAATCACAGCTCAAGAACAGAAAATCAAAATTTTTTACCATTTACACTAAGATGCCTCCCTTAAGCAGCAGCTTGCCCAATTGATGCATCAGCCATCTACTCGTTACAGTACATAAAGAACAAGTACATAAAGATGGCAAAGAATATCAAAATTCATTCACTCCTTCGCCAATAACTTCAGATACACCGGATAACCCGTACATCGAAAGAAACCGATCAAACTCATAAAATTTCTAGCAATTATAAAATTCCACTAAACATACACTAGGTAGTTCAAAGCACCTACGAAGAATGCCACGAAACTATGATAAACCACACATGACTCGTGAAGTGGTTGCACCGAGAACACACGCAGACCTTTCTCCTGAGAGATGATTCTCTTCACCACACCCACAAGCTCAGTAAAACTTCCGTGTTCTTGCTTCTAAATAAAATATTAACAGTCTCAGTAGAGTCCAACCCTCAACAGACTGAAAATAATAAACATTAAATGTGCACACGATAGCAGCGCTGAGTCTCCTTTGGACAATAATAAGACACGAAACATACCACGAAAGAACCCGACAATTTATTAATAACAATGCGCAAACACTTGATATAATACAAAACGGCAGTATAAACACAAATGAACATGTGGAGAGGACGTGATGAACATCGCTTGAAAGAAATAGTAAATATAACGCATCATTTATCCAGTCATTCAGTCACTCGTAATCCACCTACCTCTCATTCTCACCAACTCGTAAGACGAAGCTGAATTTATTCCTTTAAATTAACTAACCGGATTACCGTTTAAAGTCCTACTGAATTACTGCTAATGTAACACCTTTTGTCGATAAAACGGTTTTGACAAATAAAATGCTTAGAAGGCCGTAAACAAATACCCACGCACGCAGCTTGTGTGATCAAAAAGAAACACAGAATTTGAAATTAATTTCTTGTTTCAATCAGGACCTAAGAGATGAACGACACAGTAGCTAGGAGAGAGATCAGTACAGATCATGACAGGGAAGGAGAGCGCTGGTGGTGGTAGCAGTGCCTAGGACAGGGTTGCCCAATCTTTCTCTGACCTTATACCTCATTCAGTATTTCGCCAGATGAGCATGTACCCCTGAATTTTAGGATATTTGAAAAAAATACATTCACTGATATATGTACATTAATATTTACAGATAAATAACATATAAACCCATTTTTCTTTCAATTGCTAACATTAACACGTTTCCTGCGATTCCCTAGCCGATGTAAATCTTTACTTTGTACACATAGTCCATAGAAAGCTTTAAAAATATACAGAACCTAACCTGAGTGACCCACCGGTGGGTCACTTCGCAGGAAATGTGTTAAATGTACCCCTTCAGATAAGCAAATGCACCCCTTCAGATAAGCAAATGCACCCCTTCAGATAAGCAAATGTACCCCTTCAGATAAGCAAATGTACCCCTTCAGATAAGCAAATGTACCCCTTCAGATAAGCAAATGTACCCCTTCAGATAAGCAAATGTACCCCTTCAGATAAGCAAAGGTACCCCTGGTTGGGAACACCTGGTCAAGGACGTGCAGAGTGTGACACACAGGCGGGGGCACAATGAGGCCGTGCAGAGTGTGACACACAGGCGAGGGCACAATGAGGTCGTGGATCATGTCACCCATGACGCAAGAATTAGGCTGGAGGCAGTGGCACCGTTGCAGTGGCAGCTACACACAGCCAGGCAACTGGCTGCCCAACAGCATTCCTCTTCAGCTTTATCCCCTTCATTATCTAGCTCTCACTGAAGTTCTTAGAAATATTTACACTTCAATTAACGCTGCGAGGGATGCGTGCGTGTCATTATGAGCGCCACACTAGCATCAATACAGATACTAATTCAAATGACGAAATGAATTACGAGTATATATTGCAAAAAGAATTTAAAATTGGATGAGCGTCAATCCGTATTATTGAATTCTTCTGGATCTTACAGCTCAACAGAGAATGATAGGCATATCACGCTTGTTATTAATGTCACTTAAAAAAGTATATTTTTCTTGAGAAACGAACGATTAGCGTAGACTAAACTTAGTAAGGCTACATTTAAGCGTGAATTATCACTGCAGGTTTGCAAACATACAGGCTGCATAAATGGCTTCCATGATTCGATGTACTCGACACCAACATTAATGGACGTGCAGGGAAGTTACTTACGCTGGATGAACGCACTAGCACTGCACCCTCTACTGTGATGAGCGCCAAGATAAAAGTACCAGACATGCAGGAGAGGGGGAGACTTGCACGCACGAAGCTCCGTACTGCAGTGTTTGCTACACAAGAGCAGCCAATTTTAGAGCGTGGGACCAATTCTAGCAGGTAGGAAAATATTAAAATGGATTAAGGAGAGACATAAACGAAAGTTATGGCGTAGATGGACAGTAAGTTCGTACATATTACAATAGGTTTACGGCTGAGATTTTACTGTTGTACGCAAGGAACAAAAAATATTTCACAAAAGTAAAATACATTCATATTATGCAGAATACTTTCGTTCAACAAGCCTTCGAATTCTACGGAGACCATTTATTTCCGCTGAAGAAATAGCATACTGAAATAGTCATACTTTGTATTAATTAACTGAGCATTCCAGCATGCAGGCGTTCTGCGTCACTAGCCATGAGATACAAATGAGAATATCTCGAGAAAAAACTATAAAGCTTACTAACTCCCAGGACCGAGCGCAGTTGACAGCAAACTTGCTACGACTGGGGCAACATAACTTATGTAAACTAGCGTTCTATATGCAGAAGTAGAAAGCTCAACGTGCATCATTTTAGTTTTTTGCTCTTCCACGACTGCGAACTCAATATGACCAGTCTTCCGAACGTAAGCGGCAATAAGCAGATATAAACTAAAATTTATGATGCTACATGATCGTGAAGCTCTTAGCTCCAAACACAGAAAATTAAAGGAAACGTGGCTTATGATGGCTGGAATAAGACAAACTTCTACAAAATCGATGAACTACGAAAAACTATATACGACGCACGACAGGAACGAACCATTCACGTACTCGCAACTTCCTTCTAGAACAGTTCAGATTAATGCTTCTTAAAAGAAGTAACCCATACAGTATTAACATTAACGTGGAGATCTAGACCTCGGCCCTAACTTTTCACGCGAGAAGGTAATGACTTTGAACATGAAACGCCATACAAAGGACATCTTTTATGGAAAATCTCAATCCCCAGCAAAAAAGCACGCACGGGTAATTCCTTGGTTGGCGCCGAGGCGACAAAGAAGCAGAGGATGTAGATCAGCTCTGGTTGCAAACGCGACGAAGCAAACGGCAAGAACTGCTTTATAATATCTGGAAACACGTTTAGTAAACGGCATGATCGCTTCAAAGTCGGCAATAGTCGAGTACTGTATATTTACTCCTGGTATTCTTGACAGTGACAGCGTTATAAGACAGTCCTAAATCTGCTGAATACATTCCTTTCCATTAAATAAGAGGATCATCAGTCAAACAACAATGAGAAAATAGCAGAACACGTACCTGAAGTGCATACAGGACATTTTTGTCGTTTCCCTGATGAGAAAAATGCGGCTGAATAAAACTCCTCGATGACGCACTCCGTTATGCAGTAATTATGAATACATTACTATGAGCAAAAAATACTTGCAAGAATGATGCAGCACATGAGAGCGGTTGCTAACTATGCAGTCAATAAATCGCTTTTAGCGTGCGACACAAAAACGTCAACGACGGTGAAATAACTTTGGTGACAGGATGTGACGTCAGGCACCCTGCCAATTCAGGACGTTCTTCCGATAAGCTGAGCCAATATAATGAATATATTCTGAAGTTTTAGCCTTCTTTACGAAGATGGACTCGCATGACGAAAAAGAGTTCCATTTTTAGTTTCCTAGTTTTCGGGAAGTCTTCCGCAAGCTAACACAGTTGCTGTTTGTTCTTTGGTTATGACTAGGGCTGCACTAAATATTACAAAATACGTGAAAACTCGACTTGTTTGGAAACTACGCAGGTCAGCACTAAAATGCAACCAATACATCAAAAGTTGAAGTTTAAAGAGAAAGGTTCTGTTCGAAACTGCAGAGCAGGAACAAAATCATAATTTGCGCAATATATATGTTCATAAGAAAAATTTATGTAAGAAGTTAAAGTAATTTCGAAGGCACATTGTGATGCTTCAATTTTGTTTGATAGTTGAGTAATTACTTCGACAAACCAAGAAATAGTGTCAACTATCTTACGAAAACCACTGAGTAACTCGCCCTCACTCGTGAAGAACAGACAAAATTAACTTTGATATTGTACACATTATAACCTCAGAATAACAATTCATTAATTCAAAATAAAACACAGGAGTTATCTATTATACTTGGCAAACTATGTATTTAGTAACGGCTAATAATCCCTAAACGGGGCCAAGCAAATGCAGCGGAAAAATTATCCCCCATAATTACATATTCAAAAAATTTCTATGGTGAAATATAGAAAGTTAAGCCTTTTGTATGATACTTGTCTCCTGAAATTTGTTTTCCGCACAGCATAGTTATTCTCCTTAAGGTAACTTGCTTCGAAATACTCAGAGAAGTAGTAATAAAATTCAATACTAACATGATCAGTTATCGTAAATAATGAATCCGATGAGATGAATTACCTCACTATCTCGCATGCTTTAAAGAAGGAATAGAATACGAAATTCACAACGACCTAACAAAAACTTCAATTTAAACTCATTTTAGAAATTGGTGTGCATTAAACTACAAATTGTGACTACCCGTAATCACCTCCATCCCAGAGAAAGTGCTGCGCCGGAGCAAGTTTCAATGCAGCGGGAGTAGTTTATAGAAAAGTTAGCACGAGCGGCAAATAAAAATTCCGCCACGACAATACAAAAAAAATGAACTAGAGTGAAACTGAGCAACCGTTGCGCGAGACGAGTCAAGTTGCACATCAAGACATGAAAGGCTTAAACGTGAAGTTACGAGTCGAAACTTCAGCATTTAGCCCATAAAATATGAGTAGATGTGCTGTGTAGATATAACGTCTATGCAGAGCGCTGGCCACCTTCACCAAGTCACGCTACATTCCATCGAAATGACATTAAAATCTAATCTGATTTACAAAAGCTACAAAAAGAATTTTCATCATAAAATATCAAATTATGGACTATCGAAGACATTCATCATATATTCATATTCTGTGAAAATGAATCCACGGTAAACATTACCAGATAACTCAATTGTGACTCGAAAATGATCAGAAAAAAGTAAACTAGTGCTTTCATACCATTTTCATGAATTACATACACGAGAAATAAGAACTAAGAAGTAATCATTTCTACAGTATAAATACACGAGGAAGATATAAGAAGCAACGTACACCGAATGAATATTCTTAAAACTTTGATAAGCAATCAAGGGTAGGCAGAGTAACGAGCCAGCGTAAACAGTGCAAATTTAGATAGTCATATCCGCACCTGCGGACAGCAGAAGAGTTCGGACGATAACACGAGAACATCGCAGCATCCGGCCCACAGCCAGCCATCAACACCGATACGGTATCAGAACAGAACTTGTTAGGGGCATAAGTGAAGCAAGGCAAGTGGAAGTGAAGCACAGCCCTCACACCTCAACAACGGCGTCTGTGGCACTCAAGCTATCACTCTCACACACAGGCAATCCCTCAGTTCCCGCACACCATCACATGTCAAGTGACAGTGAGCACATGCACCACATAACAGCACGTTCTCTCAGCTTCGAAATAAACAAGAATATTGAGATAAAATTCGATCGAAGTGAAGCCCGAAGGTTATACAAAGGTAGCAGAGGATATTCTTTCTCGAACTTCCGAACTGTGCACGCATTGCACTTGCAAAATGTACAAAACTGAATTCCCAAAAATACATACAGGTATAAAACAACTGGATCATCTTACTTTTCACCCTAATATTTTTCACTATCCCAATATGTCCCATTAAAACAATCGACACGAAGAAATTAAACAAAAATGTAGGCCTTTTCTTCTCAACGATGAATTTACTAGAAACAACGTAATTATAAGTCTTCTGATAGATGCAATTCAGGTAAAATTCCGAAGCAGACAATCCTCAACAAAGCGCCGGAGTCAAAGCAAAGGATGGTAATCATGTCATTACGAACGCACTTCTTTCCGGCGATAGTTGCGCTCCTGGTAACAACGTGTGAATACCTCGCATACCTCAGACATTAGTAGGACCTCGCACATTAGTAGAACCTCGTATACCTCGCACATTAGTAGAACCTCGTATACCTCGCACATTAGTAGAACCTCGTATACCTCGCACATTAGTAGAACCTCGTATACCTCGCACATTAGTAGAACCTCGTATACCTCGCACATTAGTAGAACCTCGGATACCTCGCACATTAGTTGGCTCTGGTATACCTCACTTTAGTAGGACCTCGCATAGCTAACATATTTAATCGCAAAATCGCCGTAAAATTCGGTGCAAAAAAATCAAATTAACTATATTCCGATATTTCACAAAGTACAGTATCAATTCACTGTCCATGGAAACGGGTTTTCAATTCTTAACTCTAGCATCTTAAGACTAACAGTGACTGTGTTATAATACAAAACCCTCACGAGTTTTGCATTCGTTTCATAGGAAGTGAGAATATAGCGGTTTTTACCATTTAAACAAGGCTTAAAATTACAAGTGCGCTAAACCTGTAACGAAGCGTTTACTGCAAGCGGCCGTCTAGCAGCAGGAGCAACTTATGTTCTACAGCAGCAGTTTCAGGTGCAGGGAGACCAGTGTACCAACTAGTACATGCCAGCATGGTGCCAATACAAACAATTTTGTGAGCACTCGCGACCGCTCGAATAACCGGACGAGTCCATCGGTGTTTATGATGCTTGTGAAGACGATCAGCGTGCATCGTCAGTTCCAAGAAACGCTCGCCATAAATGCTTTTAATGTGAATACTACACTGCTTAACCACATATGCT
This sequence comes from Trinorchestia longiramus, assembly GCA_006783055.1. Classification (NCBI taxonomy): domain Eukaryota; kingdom Metazoa; phylum Arthropoda; class Malacostraca; order Amphipoda; family Talitridae; genus Trinorchestia; species Trinorchestia longiramus. The sequence continues at coordinate 9,796 of VCRD01000134.1, read as the reverse complement.
AACTGCAGACAATTCCAATGTAGTTCCTAACACACGACTAAGTTCACGAGACGTATGGTTAATTAATATGCAAACCGAAGATACTCCAACCGTTACACCATGAGAGTAGAACATTGAGAGCGCATAGAGAGGAAACGCATGGAGAAAATGAAACATCGTTTACACTGGATGTCGTTCTCAATGCGAGAAAGGTCTAGTGGATTATACAAGTGAATTAGCTAAAACGATATCCATCCCCTAACAAGTTGTGCAGAAATGGACCTAGTAGAGTAGAAACCCGTACCGAAATGAGAGGTTATAAAGTTGCGCTGTCGAAGCTGACAATGATAGTCCGTCCTCTTTAAAGATTTGTAATGGACAAATGGTGAAAAGGACAAAAACAGCTGCATTCGTCGCTGTTTCATGGCTTCGTTCCAAATTTTTACGAACCCCACAAAAAAACGCAAAAATCCAGGAAACCTAGGCACTACTATTGCAATTTTTGTTGCGTTGCTCTTCTCGAGAGCAAAAACCTTTTTTGTTCTTCTTTCAAGACCTGACGATTTATTTATTCTCTGTGTGGAACGCTGACCACTTCACGTGTCTCCAGACCCACCATTGGACCTTATTTAAGTGGACGCTCTAAAAACGAGCGGCTACGATCACTTGCTTAGTGTGCACATCCATCGTAAGTTAAGACGTTGAAGCTAGAATAGCCTTTGATTTAGGTAAACGGTACATTCCATATCATCACTTATTACAAAAAACCCACACGTTATGATTGTAGATATTGCCATTCCTAGAATTGGATCGTTCCACTCAACAAATCTTGACCGCAGCAAGGAGCATCTCGACAATTAACAAGTAAAACGCTGCATCCTCCCCTGTCTAGTTGCTCGGTAAGCGTCGCAGTAATAAGACACTACATACCTCAGTGACAAATGCTTCTGCTCTGAAGACTGAGCGGCAAAGTTCGTAACAAAGAAAGCCTACACGCCGTTCCTCGTAATCATGGGATTATGAGGTTAATATGGTGTTAAAACAGCTGAAATCGGATGCCACGGAAACGAATGTATTCCTTGAACCCGGAGACAACAAAGAACTGAACTGTCGACAATGGTTAAGCAGTCTCACCAGGCAGCTCCAACAAAAGCAAACCACAAGAGACTACTTTGTTTACAGAAGAGACATGAAAACAAAGGAGTATAATTACCCGCAACAAAGTAAGAAACAATTCAGAATTGAAATGGAGAACATGTAAGCAATTGATTACCTTGAAATTCAAGGCCAAAGAAAGCTAGGCTCAGGCAATGAATAATAAGAAACTTGCAGTCATTTATACACCCGTATTCAACCGTCGGTATAATGAAGTTACTTCGATCTGACGTTCAAGCCTTTAAAATTCGACTTTCACAGCATGCTCAGCCCTACGCTATGAGCATGTTACTGAAATAACTAAACTTATTTCACTGCCATCTATACTTCAATTTATCTACTTCAATCCAGCCCTCGCTGCGCGTGTTTGCCGGCGCACAAGACAAGCCCCTAAGCATATACACCACAAAAATACCATGGACGTTGCCATACCAACACTGACGAAGATTGAGTGTCGCTTGAACGCCTATACAACAACTTACAAGAAGTCAAACTTTATGCCATCAAATTGCTGCTTCATAACCCAAAACTGAGGAGGTACTTGACATGCAGCATTTCGACTCGACGGCAACAGAAAATATACATTTTCATTTGCTATTCTGCGACTTGATCTCATGTTGATTATGTAAATTAGGCCCACTTTTGTTATTTTTATTCCCAACGTACAATTAAGTTTTATTTCTTTTTCCATTGCCTCGCTATGCTTCTTCATACATACGTACAACTTAAAATAAGTGTTGGGTTTGAACACAGTAGAATGGGTTATTTTAATTAATACCTTGATCGAAAATCACTTTTCCTCTGACCAAAGGAACGGGTCTCTGACGTAAATCGAAAATCAACAATAATACATATTATGAAATTCACATCATATAATCACTTAATTTTGCGCTCCGACATTGTTTAATTCAAAATTTTTATAATAAATATGCGTAACGTAGCGAAAAATGATTAATCTTTAACGTAAGTTACAATCTGCAAGTGATCCCTTAAGGATTGTTTACAATTTTACATGGCCTTAAACATCTTTATATTTTTTCTTGTTCAAGTCATTTTCGAGAAGTTGGAGCCTCAATAGAAAGCATGCCAACACAGTTATTGAACACGTTCGCTTCTAATGAAGATTTTTGCGTTTCCTGCTTCTTCCCAAACGGTGGGTTTTCTCGTTTATCCTATCAGACAGATGAAATAATTAACTACCAAAATTGTTACCCGGACAAAGGTTTTTAATTTGTAATAAATAATAATTGTCGAGCCAACTCGTAGTCGGTAGCGAACGTGTTAATTTCACGTGAAATTCACCACCGCTAAAGTACTAGCAAACTAGTCTTAAAAATAGCATGAATCTTTACTGGCAGCTCACCAGAAAGAAAGACGCTTTTCTCTTCGTTGAAAGATGTTGACGCGACCCAGCGTACATGAAGACCCAGACACAAGAGGAAGCGTGGAAGCCATGAGAGACGAAGCCAAGTACTCCGTGGGGAGGACTGAACACACGACACCGCACTGACCACGCCCGTCCTTAAAATTTCCATGACTTACCTCAAAGAAACAATCACACCACGGAAACGCAGCCACTCCACTGCACAATGCAAGAGCATCGAGATAGAGTAGAAAGACTAACGTCACCCTGAAATATCTAGAGATATCCTACATTATTGAAAATATCCAAACATTTGTTAGTATAGAAATCTGCGAATAAGATTTACTGTATGTTCTAACTCATAAATTGAAGAAAAAATAAAACAAAACCTACCTTCCTCTGCATGCTCGGTTAAAAATAAAAGCTTAAGTCAATCCCCTTGAAAACATTACATGAACGCGTACTGAAAGTTTGCACGGGCGAACAGTAAAGCGGTCGCGTAGGAAAGCCATTTCTCAAGGTTCGAATAAAGGAAACATTCCAGAAACTCCGAAAAAACTAAAGTTAAAATATTGCACCAAATGTCGAGAGAACAAGAGTTGAGGAGGCTTCGTGTGGCAAGAGGCTTGCGGTTGCACAAGGAGTTTCCTAACAGCTATTCAGGTTCGGCAGCAACTAGGGACACATTTTGAAGTGGGCTGAGACAACACTTCAAAACTCTTATTTCCCCGCATGATTCTTAAAATTGAGACTGACAAATGTTTGATTAGGTTCCATGCAGTCGTTTTACGGTTAGATCAAACAGAATCATCTCGACCCACACAGCCAACAATTATCAATGTTTTGCATTAATAAAATACACATACTACCATGAATTTGTAGTCGTAGAAGTTCACAACTTTATACAATAGAAGAATTACGACAAAAATTTGACATACGAGAGAATATAGTAATTGAGAAGTCCTCGCCTGCCATGCAAGAGCGAAAATTCTGAGAAGCTGTCGTGGCTCGTCTCGCTGCTGCAACAACAGGGAAGGAGACAAAAGACACGCTTCACCAAGTTGCTATACGAGCTACCGTCCACACACAAAAAGTAAGCAGCACCAGCACACTCCGCCCCCAGGCCGGTTGCCTGGCCCCGTGTCAAAGACATCTCGTTGGACACATCAAGCACAGAAACCGACCTGTTCCTGAATTCCGAGTTTTTTTTACTTCACCCAAAATCCATCCAATTTAACTTTACGTCCTAGACGAGTACGTATTACACTTGGATTGAAACTTGGTGGTTTTTCAGTAAGCATCGACGTAACACAACACAGGGCACAACTGACGCGTTTATGTCATTAACGCGTTTCAAGATTGAACTTCGGATGTAATTAACACGCTAAGTGCAGTTGCCTAGCAGGTGCAAATCTTTACATTGCACATAGTCACTAGAAAGCTTTGAAAAATTACAGAACCTAACCTGAATGACCCACCGGTGGGTCACTTCGCACTTAACGTGTTAGGGTAAGGAGATGTGAACTACTGAACTGAAGCGTTTCATGGTGCGGAACTGCAACTACAGACGTAGGTACATCAAGAAAGTACACTGCAACAAATCTTTTTGATCACAGAAATATTCATACGATAAAGAAAAGGCACTTCTGACCCCTTTTGTGGCTTGATATTTTGCTAAATCTTACTAAATAATTACAGAAGACAAACATATTTTCGAAAGACCACTAGTGTTTATATAAAGCTTCTTCGTAATTCATTAGATAATCAGAGACCCGACTTGAACACCAGAGCTTGATATCAGTTGACGCATCAGTTCGCTTCAATCTGTTCTCTTCGAAAATTTCGAGTCCCAATAATAGAAAAAACGGAAAAAAATTAATTCTGAGGAAACATGCGTCCACTTGCCACGTTCATGTTTCAGTAGATATTTGCTTAAAAATAATCCTTTGCCTACCACTAGAATTAGGCCAAAAGCATGTCGACACAATAGCAACGTACATATTATCGCTGAGGCCTTTGTCATAATGAACTAGGAGTTATTCTTTGCCTTCATCTAAGTACTGGTGCCAGCCACAAGCTGCTCAAATGAAGATTCAAGTACGAAGGATTCTATTATTGTTTCTATAGAGCGTTCAATCAAGCGTTCAATCCTGCGTAAACGTCTCAAAGAAAAGTTGACGAATTCAGCGAACAGATACAAACTTGCAAACTCTCGTGAAGAGTGTCGGTTGCACGGTACGTCGGCCTCATACGATAGAAATATCACGAGAAAAAAATCCTACCTAACAAAATGCAGAACTTGCTACACCATGTGATGCTCATCTGCAGTGAGGCGAGCTAGCGTCATCTCTGTCCACAAGACACGCTTCAATATCATTTCCTCTGCGCACAATATTAAAAAGAAGCGCTTCCGATCTTCAAAATTATTTCCCACTGGAGGAAATAATAGAACAGGATTGAACATCAGTGCATTATATCCGGCCAACATATTTGAGAACATATGGTTTATTTATTAAGGTCTAATCAATACAGGGCAGACAGAGGTGAGGATAACACGAAACTGTAGGGCACAGCAACAACATCGAGCTCTATCTACAATGCTCGACTAGTTTTGAGCGGCAGCTCTGAAACACCAATATTACTAAAATTATGACTATGTAGAACTCAGTCCGAGTACAGCAAGCAGAGGGCCCTTTTGATAACTATAAAAATTCAACAGTTTCAGAATGCGAGCTTGATGGTAAAAAAGATCAAAAGCTGGTCTAATTTTCTTGATGGATGAAAAAAAATCCGTAGTGCACAACATTCTTCACATAAAATAGCGCAGCACGATGAAAAACATCAGCACCTTTAAAGACGCTCTCATGTGAAAGCCACTGTGCACCAACTGATGCCATACGAGGTCAAGCGGTTTTGCAAGCCAATAATTGAGTGACGTACACTACTTAAAGACCTTACGTAACCTGATCACGCGGTCTTGCAAGCCAATAATTGAATGATGTACATTGCTTAACACGTTAAGTGCGATACGACCCACCGGTGGGTCGCTCAGGTTAGGTTCTGTAATTTTTTCAAAGCTTTCTAGTGACTGTGTGTACAAAGTAAAGATTTGCACCGGCTAGACAATCGCACTCAACGTGTTAAAGACCTCACGTAACCTGATCAAGCGGTCTTGTAAGCCAATAATTGAGTGACGTACACTGCTTAAAGACCTCACGTAATCTGATCAAGCGGTCAGTAATGACAGCAATGGTAACGACCAATGCCCAGATAAGGGATGATAGAAGAGCTAATCATTTCTGAATATCAAAGATAACGAGTAAGCCACTTAGACTGAAGAGAAAATTACTCGCGCACATCGCACTGAAGATATAAATGTAACGCCAAGTGATTACCTCTTCACCAAGAAAAACTATAAAGTACTCAAACAGCTTATTATCAGTACATATTGACTGGTAATCAACCGGTCTGGGAATGATGCTAAGGTTTGACAATTTCCTCACACCGAATAACTATGAAGATAGGCAGGGAAAAGATAATGCTCGACTACATGTTTGCCGACATCACTCGTCTCCTAATGCCTCACAAAAAAAGTGGATGATGAAATACAAGGCACAAAATAAAAGAAGCACCCGAGGTTTACAAAACCAATACCCCTGAATTTATTTCAGGCATCTCTGAAAACCGCAACGCCTCGCAACGCAAGCTAAGACGGATTGAGGTAGCAAGCCGCTCCTTTAACCCGTTCGTGGTTTTCCACGTCAATCGACGTGAATTTTTTTTACTTTCTCAGCTTGGTTGTATCCTCGTCATTCCGCCAAGAGGAAGAATGATGCATCTAGTGCATCACAAACTAGTCCGAGTTTCTAAGGTTCCTTGTTTCTTATTTGTTTTTTTGATTGCTTGGGGGGAAAAAAGTTTTTTTTTCATAATCACAGGAGATACACTGTTGTATATTGACGACACTACGAACGAGTTAAACAAGCTACGGTCTCTCTCCCCTCGCAGCAGCAGTTCACCTAACACGGATGCAAACAAGATAAAATAAATTTCGAGGGGAAAGTAATTAATAGAACAAGGCAAACACAAGAACGTCCCCTCCACAAGCACAAAAACGAAAAGCCTTCACATTTTCACGGGAAATGTCAAGAAAGAGAAATGGAGCGGCTACCACGCGCAAGCACCGTTCGACCACGGCCAGGATGGTTGCTTACAAGTTTCAAATGCTTGAAGAATTAGATAAGACCAAATGAATCATTGATACATGGAAAATTTACCCGAGACAAGTGCTGCAATGAATCATACTGTCAAGTGTGAGCGAAATGGTAAGTTTGATCTGCTTGCCGTTCAGTGTGCTGCTGGTTACTGAAATTCCTGGAGATATTTGTGCTCTGAAAATAACAATTCCCAGCACTCAGTGAAATGAATGTTCCAGCTAGCATTATTTTCCTTTGCACACCAAGTTAATAATTAAAGTCGGCACACGTACGGCGCCTGACCTACCTAGCGTTGTGAGAGATGCTACTGGGACACCATCATGCACTGGGACACCATTACGCCCTGGGACACCATCACGCCCTGGGACACCATCACGCCCTGGAACACCATCACGCCCTGGAACACCATCACGCCATGGGACACCATCACGCCCTGGGACACCATCACGCCCTGGGACACCATCACGCCCTGGGACACCATCACGCCCTAGGACACCATCATGCACTGGGACACCTCCACTAGCGCGTAGCCTGGCGCGTGTAACGGCAATTTGCATGCAATTTATGGAAGCGTATTGAGGAAAACTGCACCCAGCTCTAATGAAGAGGCGTGTAAGTTATCCAAGTAGAGGCAATGAGGATAAAGATAACGGATCAAATGCCACATGGGCTCGCACACAACAGTCGGCTGCTAAGCCTATAAATATCGGTGCGACGTAAGTATTGTTAATGCTGGATATCGATAATCGATCATAAGCCTAGACTACTCGACCTGAGTTCCAATGCATTGCATTAGAAGCAAAAGGCAGAGCTAACATTCGTAATGAGCCAGTCTGTCCAGACATCTGACCGAATTATACAGCCGCACGTACGCTCTACACACCCAAATAAGGCCCATGTAATGTAAGATAAGTAGACTGAAGTAAATCATTATGTTAGCACGCCTGCCCTCTCACACTCTGCCCCAGCACTGGGCACACAGCGATACTGAAATGCCTCAACAGGCTACACTCAGTCGAAGAGGATGAATCAATGAGAACAGAAGTCGCTGAAAGAAGACAGTGGCACGCCTCTTGGATGCAAGATGGACTCGACAATGAGTCACTAAGAGGCTGTAATCTACGTCATACATCTCCACTTTAAGCGAGGAGTTCACTTCACGAGTACAGAGCTCATATGCTTTTTCGTAGTAAACTAACGCAGCTATGGGAATACCAGCCCTACGGAACACAGTCACAAACACCAGCAGCCAGTGTTGTGCGCACGCGGTGCCGCGGCACGTAAGCACCACGACCTACACCGACCACTGCATCAGCTCAACTAGTCTCAATGTAGTGATCACAAAACGTGTATTGGGGAGGCTAGGGCTGCCCGCCCCCTCTAAGTCAAGGCAACTGAACAGTCAACAAGAGTCGGAGAAACACTCGCATATTTCATGCAAGAAGGAAAGACACTCACTGGGAGTAGGAACTCAGTGGCAGGGCATGAGTGGCCACACCGGAGGTGCTGGAGAGTGCATCCAAACTCTCACGGCAGCTACCGTATTTGACGGCATATAGGACGTACTTTTTTCAAAATTTCGGCTCAAAAAATCGCCCTGCGTCTTGTCGTCGTAGGTGAAGTTTGAGGCCTCCCGTAAGCCTAGGCTAACCTTCTCTCTGACGCTCACTAACCCAACTTAAGCTCAGTATTTCATCTTATTAGCAGTCTTGGTCGTCGGGTCTTATGTGCCGTCAAATACGGTAATTCGTTTTAGGAAACAAGTTAACACTGACAAATTTAAACAGTCTACGTCTATTTATCAGCACGACGGTCGCTCAGCACGCCACACAGACATTTTCTTGTTCGTATTCATGCTCGACAGAGTCACGATCTTTCATATTTCCGCCACTCGAAGCGCAAATATTGAATTCTCAATTATTTCGAAGAAATATGTTCCCAGAGAACGCTTTAGTTCTCTGTTTAGGTGACTGAACACACATAGCTAAAACAAATTTTTCTTAGATGCAACATGCTGCGCATCAATTCCTTAAAATTTTTTCAATAGGAATTTAACGTCGTTTTCAGAAATCAAAATGAATAACGAAGGTGAACCGTACGAATAGCAAAAACCACCCAAATTGCAGCTTTAGTGCAGAGCTACGGAATTATTGTGATGAGACTCTGAAGTGGCCAAACAGAGACAGTAGACCAGCCACTGCCCTCACGCCGTCGGTCTCGTCAAGACAAAGATGTTGTCAATCAAGTGAGCATTCTGAACACTGCTACTTGAACACGCAGACAACGCTAACACTTGCCTCTGTAGTGCACCAACTGTTAACGCGTGTCAATCGGGGAGAATACTACGCCAACAGAATACTAACTTACATTCTTCAAAAAAATAAATAAAGTTTAAATTTAAGACTAAAATCCTAAATGGAATCTCAGCAACAGCAACGCACTCGCAGCTTCCAGTTGTCACTGCAACTGAGTTCACCATCAGAATATCAGCCGCCAACTAAGTACTTGCTGAAGAAAGTACGTAAGAAAATAGACTAGATCAAGCGGGGACTACAGGGTCAGGTACACTCAATTTTAATTCTCACAAATTTTTAAAATTAACAATACTGCAATCACTGCCACGACACATCAACCAGATGCAAGACGCAGCACATCATTTACCATAAGACGGATGCACCGAGCATCAGAATACAAGTCTTCTGTAAATGTTATTCTCAACACATGTTTCTTTTCGTAACATCGCAGCAGCGAATTATTGAGTACAATTCTGTAGCGAGTGTCAGCCATCTTACTGTAGAACTTGCAGACACATCACATGTGCAGGCACTGCTGCAAACAACACACACATCACGTGTGCAGGCACTGCTGCAGACACAACACACACATCACGTGTGCAGGCACTGCTGCAGACAACACACATCACGTGTGCAGGCACTGCTGCAAACAACACACACACCACATGTGCAGGCACTGCTGCAGACACAACACACACACCACATGTGCAGGCACTGCTGCAGACACAACACACACATCACGTGTGCAGGCACTGCTGCAGACACAACACACACATCACGTGTGCAGG
>VCRD01000133.1:445877-468639 GCA_006783055.1 Trinorchestia longiramus | reverse complement strand
AGTCATCACTGAAAAAGCGAAGTTTCATTTGTTTCCCCTTGTATATTTAACGTTCATTGCGTGATGTGAATGTTTATGTATACCCATAGGTACTGCTGTTCTATCATCTATCATACTATGCATAGAATACCTACCACTTAAGGATTTTATGATAAGGCATTTTTAAAAAACCAATGATGTTACATTTCTTATGTACCAACTTTATTGGAAATATACGTTTTTGTTTGTTTGTTTGTTCACACAACCCCACACTTGTTCGGCATTTTTAATACATATAATTGGTAATAAACTTTGTAAACAAACAGTATCCACTTAGAAATGCAGCAATGTGCTTCGAAACAAACAACAATGTCCGATTCAAACCGAGCGACTGACTACGACAATGTTTGCACTGTCACAGATGGGAGTTAACTAAACTCAGTGAACTGGCCTCTGCTACCGTAGTCAGCTACATGGCGGTGCACGTCCTGGTTATAGTAGTCTTTGAGATATACATAAATTTTACTTCTAAGGTGCTCTGCAATGGAAACTTTAGTATAAAAGATCATGTAACCCCTCTCATCCAAATTCTTAATTAGATCCCGATAGAACAAAAATTAAAACAACAGGTTTTCTTATTTGGTCGTACATGCAGAACTATCTATTTTTACTGGACAAAATTGCTAGAAGTAAACGTTTTTTATCATTTGATGCCTGGATAGGTATACATTTTAGTAAGAATGCACTTTGCCTGATCAAGAAGTATCAAAACGACAATTTTGAACCCTTCTGCCGACACCAGATGTTCGCCTAGGGGGGAATTTTATAAATTGGTTTCTAATTCGGGCAGAAGGAGATCTTGCTTGGTGTGCAATTCGAAAATATTACAAAAAGTCTCTTAAGAGTTCTCTGGAATTTTGCCTATTGTTCAAAGGTTGTCCTGCCTCCCTGTGACCAAGCGCTTAACAAAGCCTGCCTGCTAGTCGTGTTTTAATTCGTGAGAGTCCAATATCGTGACTAATTGCATTGTAATGATGTAACATTAATCCATTTGTGAAGCGCAGAACCTGCGTTAATTAAAACCTTTCAATGGTCATCCTGTCGCAGATTCCTCGTACACATCTCAGCAATACGTTATATTTAGGAACATGAGTGTGTACTGCATGTGTGTGCATGAATCTTTTGTATGATATGTGTGGACAGGGTTTTCAAGTTAAATTTTGACGAGAATAGACGCTTATTAACAAAAGTTGAATTTCACTAAAAAATCTTTAAGAAAATGCTTTCCAAGATTGAATGACATTATAATTCTGGATAAATATTTTGAAAAAATGCTGTAGAAACGAATGATTAAAGAATATTTGGCAGCTACTTCAATAAACCACAATTGCTGAGTTAATTTAAAGTATTGTTAATATGAGCATAGGGTCGATTACTGAGATCAAACTTATTTTTAAATATATTCACAGAACATTATGTGAAGACTGGATGACCATTGATCTTTATTCAATACGCATGATATACTGGTATTTGGAGAAAACCGAGAATATTCATTAATGAAAAAAGTTAAATTTGGTTGGAATCCAATTTTGAATCAGTCATTGATGTTATCATTGTTCACTTTCCAATCTCAAGGAAATAACAGGCCTTTGACCATAAAGTCGAAAACTACAAATGCCAAGATTACCCGGGTTTCATTATTAAGGCTTACTGTGTCGTTACCAGGCAAGGTAATTTATTCATAAATGGCACAAGCAAGACACCAAAATAGCGTGATTTATGAACACATCTAATCACCAGTTCCAGTTAAGGCACATTATAGGCAATATGCAAATGAGCAGAGAAAGACAAAAAAGAAGGAAAGGTGACGGTGAAATATTATTTCTCATCCCCCACGTAATAATCCTTACGGAGGTCCCATGGTGCAGTAGTGAGAGAGACGTTATAATTCGACCTTTCTAGACCCAACTGAGCACTAACATGGGTACCTAATTTGATAATCTTAACACGTTGCGTCCGATTGCCTGGCCGGTGTAAATCTTCAATTTGTACATATTATTACTAGAAGGCACTGTAAAATTTACAGAACCTAACCTAAGTAGCCCATGAATTATGGATTTTGAGACTTTGTCGTCAAGGTTTACAATGTTATCGCTACATCATCCATAAAATGATGTTTGGCATTCGAAATGAGTCGCACAGAATTGCTTTGACCTTAAAATTATTTTTATGTTAAAAAGACGGGTAGTCAAAGTACATAAAATGATTAAATTTTATGTCCGACTACGAAATATAAATAAAGCGTTTATCTGCCATTAAATGACCTAAATGAAGACTGTTACTTTTTCAATTGAACGATGTAAATAAAATAAATTTGGAACCCTTATTTCAGTTGCCATCATTTTTCCTTCACCAAATACAAATATTGATGATTGTGTTGAAAGAAAATACAGGAATTTCGAGTAACGTCAGCAGTGGTCACCTGAATGTTTCAAGAAAATTGAAATAGAAAATATTGAGAATTATTTTTTATTCCTTGGTAAGACGTTTTTAATTGAATTCCAATTTGATCGGTTATATTATATCATTAATAGACTTAGAAGGGAAACATCGAGAAGCCATTTCATACATTCACCCGCTAAATTAAACAATGACATGGAGTTGCGTTGAACATGATGTAAAACATCACTTGGAACTTATAAGCATTGTTTCTACTGTATAGCTGCGGCTGTGACCCGCCGTGCACCATGCATTGCCTGTGCGGGAATTTTGTGGCCCGAACGTTCGTCGGTGTGGGACGACTTCACGCTGCGATCATGGAGATCATTTGAAACAGCTCTAAATAAAAACAATTTGAACCTTACTGAAAAAAATCTAGATCTATTATATTTAGCTGGAGCAGATACGAAATGCGAATCAGTTTTTTCTGATGGAAAATAAGGAACTAACATTGTGAGAGACAATTGCAAATCTGCAAGTCAAATTTAATTTTTGGGAAGCAATTTGACACGAAAAGTTCGAAAGGAATAATCGTGGATTATATCACACTTCCGCTTTGTACGAAGCGAAGTTTGTAATTTTTAGTGCTTTCGATTTGTTTTAAAGAGGTATGCGGTTTTTTTTAAACAATCCCGGTGTTTTATGGCCTTGAATCGGTTACCTGATCTTGAAAAATCTGACACGTGAACGTTCAACACTAGGAAAATAAACATGGTATATAATACAATTTTCAAAGTACGAATTCTTACGAACACTTGGGATCTATTAAGTGAAATAAATGATGGTGACGATGTCAAAGAATTCACATGACGACTTAAACACAGGATAAATAACAATAAACGCATAAAGGCAAAGCCATTTATTGTCAAGAACGTTGATACATGAAATAGGCCACTTTCGATTTCAAATTGCCATATCGGTATGATATATATGGTAGTATACATTGGTTGATAACTCCACAAATGGTGATTGTATTTTCACAATGACAAATAGTTAAAGATGTATGCAAGCAAGACTTAATTTATCGTGACAGACAGACAGTATTGCAGATGCAATGATAGTATAGAAACAATACAAAAACTGAAATAAAATGCTCTTTGCTAATGCATTAAAAATACATTTAAGATATTTTCCAAAATACTGATTTAACGAGAGCATAAATTGCGCTACATCATTCATTTTGCAACAAGCTGTACACAACACAGCGTCACAATTTGAGTTTCCAACTGTAAGGCTAAAATTTTGAAATTAGGTATGCGAATCAGTATAGTATTTCAAGTGTCGATTTTTAGTTTCCTGATAATTTATCTAAGTGGAATTATTGTTAAAATTAACTAAAAACTTTATTGCGTTTAATACAATGGAAAGTTACGTATCAGAAAGAGACTAAAAAATGGTAACGGAGAGATAAAACATGTAGCGAATTATCTTCATTAAAATATCGATCGAGACAATTGGAGTGTTGTAAATCGCATATTACTATCACATCTTATTACTACCAAATATTTACTAACATCTATACATAAGCTTCAGAATTACACAATGAAAAAACTGGTGTTTCTGAAGAATAACAAACTGATGTAAAGAAAAAAAAACAGTTGATTTCTGATCATATTAGTATATAAAATGTGATTCAGCTTTGCGTTAATTTTTTTATGATAAATAAAATTTACGACCATATGACGTTATTCATTCAGAAATGAAGTGGTAAAAACAGGTATTTTGTTCAGTTTCGGTCATATGTGCTATGTTTATAATGAAACATTAACCATAGAAACATTTGTCCATAAACGCATTCATAGAATACGCAGTAGAGTTAATATATTTATTGAGAAATCAGAAAAAAACCTTGTGAAGGAACGCTCCCTTCGTAAAGCCTTCGTCTTCTCTCTTCCCTAATGTTGTAACTCATCAAGAGTTACGTTCTACTTTTAACACATATTTATCGATGATATTGTTCCCAAAGAACAGCAATACTCAAGTCTACCACTGTTTACTTGAAAGTTGCAGTACCTTAAAAAAGTTGGGTTCATGGGTAAAATTTAAGAATTACATACGTATGTTACCAGTTTATTTTAAACTAATGTTCGAGTTTTTACGGAGAATGTTAGATAGTTTAGACTTTAGACGACGTAAAGAACTTCAAACCATATTAAGGACACTTATTTTCTCCCTTGCGAAGTGGTTAAATAATGGTTACTTTAAGTAGTGGTTACATCTACCATACGTGATGATTTTAGCTTGTCTGTAATTAGCTGAAATGAGGTTGTCAGGATCATGAGGAATGAAGATTTTCATGTACAATTGTTCCCTATTTGTTGGCTGCTATGTCATTTTGAGTTGAACTAGTCTAATTTTGTGTTCCATTGATGACTCGCACAATGCAAAAATTGCCATTTGTGACGCTTCGTGAGTTTTAGATCGACTTGCAAAATTTTGGAACTTAACTGAAAAAAGATCATAATAGCGAATCTTCTAACACGTTGGCCATTACTAAAACAAATTTTATTACTGAACTGTTAGTAATTTAGTAATTGTTAGTTTCAGTAATTTTGTAACTGAATAGTGAAATTTGTTAGGAAATTCGGATGAAAGATTAATAAATACTGAGGTTGCCCAAAACGGTGTTTCCCTAGCATGCTTTCACACTCTATGAAGGTACAAAAAACGTGTTTTTTGTCTGAAGGTCACTGGAACAATTGATTTTTTGTGGATTATTTCGCTGTTAAGGAATAACGATGCAGCTGGGCTGTTCTGTGCTTGCCTGTCCAGAGAGCAATTGTCTTTTCTAGCGCAGATAATTAGACGAAAAGGTCTCTATATGACTCGGTCACAGCTTACCGGCCTGAAAATGAATTGTTTTTTAATGCGGATCCGAAAAGCTGACCGTCATAGGGTTTGAAGGTCTTTCACAAGTCTATCTCTTTTCTTGATAACCATATCTAATTACAAAATCTTCTTGCAGCAAGCGCAGGCATGGGCTTATAAAGGAAATCTTTTCTTCCAGGCAGGGTTTTTTTGCAGTAAAGACCCACGTGTTGTTTTGAAATAATTTCCATAAAACTGCGATCAGACACATGAACAACTGTTCTACTCAATTCTTAAAATATCATACAAATAAACTTCGTACGACCTTGTTACTTGAATGGCTTCGCCGCAATAAAATGCCTATAGATAAATATCTAAATTTAATTTATACAATGGGATTCGTAAATTTCATCACCTGAGGTTTTCAAACTTTGTTTTTTACAACAAAAACGAATATAAGACAAACGAAAATTCTATGAACTATGAACGAAGGCTTCGTTTAGTGTTTTAATAAATCGCAGCAACGTTTGTAAATACTTCAATATAAATACAGCCATGCACACTTCAGTTTAACAAAACTCTCGAATTTGTTGGTGTTGTTTATGAAGCCATCGATTCAGTCTCCACAAACTTGAAGAAATTCAATAAAAACATTACTTAAAGTTTAAAACTTGACAGTAAAAAAGATCTGAACGATGCTATTACGACAATTATCTAAACATCTGTTCTCACAAGCCGTAATCCATTCCTTGTCAACTGTTGAGATAAACGTAGCTCCAAAACCTAAATTTTCATGTGCTAAAGGGACCATCAGCCTGGCATATGAACGTGACTGGGACGTTAAGTGTGCACTCAGAACGCAAGAAAAAAAGAAGGGAATGGTTTGTTTTCTAAAAGTTGATCATGAAATATGCAAAATTGAATTTTGAAATGCCTTAATCATTAAGATCATTACACGATAGAAATATCTGTTCATTGATTAATAACTCAAGAAACTGTGCTTATGCTTTCACAGAGAAAAGAAATAAATTAAAAATACATACTAGCAAGCATGACAGATGCAGTAGCAAGCACAGTAAGGAAGCAATACAAGAAGTGAATAAAAAGATTTGATCTTTTCACAGGGTACCTCAGCGAGTTCGTAGGCTGGCCAGTCATGTGACACAGTCACACCACTTCAGTCAGTGTTATAATATCAAGGCTTACTTTTCAATAAACGAGTAACAAATTTCTCTTATTGATTTGTGCATTAAAATAAGTATTATAAATAATATGAATATTTTGTAGACTGGAAGTACTCCGTAAAATAAAAAAGGCAAGTAACTTTGAAATAAAAAATGGAAGAGTGTGTTTATCTTATGAAATGGTGTTACTTGCGACAATTTTAAACAATGCTATTTTGTATTGAAAACATCAGAGTAAAGTCAGGAGTTAAAAATTACAAAAGGGATTCAAAAATAGAAAAAGCTCGTTTTAAATTTAATGGGAAACAATGAGTGAAATAGAACAATAAGTATGGTCATGGAGTAATGGTCTAATTGTAGCAGACACTTTTGGCTCACTCATCTGGGAGGCTTAGTCACAGTCTAATCAGATAGATGGAAGGTTTTTCAAAGTTGTTTACTGCGATGTTATCTTCGATAAAAAGTTCATGTTACCTGATAATATTTTTCATACTACAGTTAACGTAGACCCAAGTTCAGTGACAGACTAAATGTTAACTTGAAGCTTTAGTTACTGGAGATGACGGGTAGACCGAAAAACACAATTTTTCACGCCAAAGTCGTGTTGATTAGCTGATGCCGAGAAAGATTAGCATATCTTGTTTGTGATTTTCCGTTTGTTCAAGCAAACCACAAAAGAGTCTTAAGTTTCTTTAGGGTTCGGGTCGCATCTTCGATCAGAAGCCTAAGGAACGTTCTGACACCACAATTGTGTGTCCGTGTGAGAGCGAGAGTGTGTCCGATGTGAGAGCGATTTTTTGATATATGCGAGCGTATTGATAACTAAGGACCTGAACCTAATCAAAAACTCCAAAATTCAAAAGAAATATTCATAGATGGGAATGACTAATTAATGAAGGTTAGCTGAGAAAGTTAAAATTAATTAAGGACACCAAACTACAGCTCCATGATCGCAGCGTGAAGTCGTCCCACACCGACGAACGTTCGGGCCACAAAATTCCCGCACAGGCAATGCATGGTGCACGGCGGGTCACAGCCGCAGCTATACAGTAGAAACAATGCTTATAAGTTCCAAGGGATGTTTTACATCATGTTCAACGCAACTCCATGTCATTGTTTAATTTAGCGGGTGAATGTATGAAATAGCTTCTCGATGCTTTTGTTCAAGGTCTTTTAATGATGTAACCGATCAAATTGGAATTCAATTAAAAACGTGTTACCAAAGAATAAAAAATAATCCTCGATATTTTCTATTTCAATTTTCTTGAAACATTCAGGTGACTACTGCTGACGTTACTGGAAATTTCTGTACTTTTTTCAACCAAATTAACTTTCCCTTTGAATCTGGTGAAGGAAAAATAATAACAGAAGTAAGGATTTTAAAATTATTTTATGTGTTTTTCCAATTCAGAAAGTAACATTCATTATTTGAGGAATGCCTTGTTATACATTTCGTAGCAGCACATAAACAATTATATCATTTTATGTACTTTAACTACTTTTCTTCTTGACATTAAAATAAATCTAAGGTCAACACAACTCTGTGCTATTCATTTCGAACACCAAACATTATGTTACGGATGATGTAGCGATAACCTCGTAAACGTTGACGACATGGTCTCAATATTCATATTCGTCGCAGGTGAATCAGTAATGTCATCAATTGATTCTCTCGAAGTATTCAGAATTGATTGTCCAGAATATCTATCAAATTGACGTGAATGAGATGTTGAGTCAAGATATGTTGGATCTCCTGGGTTAACTGTCGCAAAGACTTGTCTTGGGTCCAGGTTGTTTATTTGAGAGGCTGGAGCTTCTGGTTCATTGGTATTTGGTTGTGGTAAGGAGTCATAGGACGTTGCCCTGTTGATGCCCGCGAGAAACAAGCGCTCCACTTCGCACTTCCAACATCTACATTCTCTCATATGGACTCCAGGGGTAGAAAATTTTCGGATTCGATGCATCAAGTACCGACAACTCAAACTGAATTCATCTTCCCGGCCCTGGTTAGATGACGATGAACGCCAGTGCGCAGGCCTGGAAGGGCGTGATCGACGATTTCGAGGTCGTGGCCGTGAAATTCTTGAGACGTTTGATGGGCTGTGGTCCATTTTTGCTGTCACGATACCGATCTGGAAAAGAAAGGAAGGAAAGTTTTATTGAATGTGTACACGATTGTATTTTTACAATAAGATGAATGAATTTTCCAAATTACTCATGTCTAGTTTCTGATATATAGTCCTGCATTATTTCGCTCACAACGGTGCCTTCTTATAAACATTTGAGTAATAATAATGACATAAAATGCATTTTATAAATCGATAATCATAATTCTTAAAATCTTTTGTATAATGACGCCAAGATAAGAGAAAATTAGAGCTACAATTTCAGTTTGGTTTGTTGTTTAGCTTGAAGTAAAATATTCCTATAGAAATACACTGTTGCATCCTCATCACAGTTAAGACTAGTTTATTAAAGCAAAAACGTAGTACGACGAATTGAGCTTCCACACAGAGGACTTCGATTTTGTAGTATCACTCTGGAACTTTGAAATAAATGATGCACAATAATTTAGTGATTGAGGTATTTGCTCAGCAAGAATAAATTGATAAAGAGCAAAAATGAGCAGTAGCTTGGATTCGTAAAATTTAAAATAAAGTTTCTTGATTCTCAGTGTTAGTATCCACACGAAGTACATATTGTATGACAGGTAATACATGATAGAATTTTGCACTAATGGAATATTGAAATCAGACATTGTTATAAAGAAAAGAGCATACGATCATAAAAGATATTGCTTTTGACTTACTAGGTGTCGTAAATAGAATGAGAAGATAAGATCTTTGTCTAGTACGAGCATTGTTCTGAAATAAAACCCCAAATAGTTTCGACACATCAATGAATTTCTATCGGAGAAAAATAAAACGGATATGACGTCGAAGCACACAACCAGTTTTGTGCAACATATTGAAATATTGTAATTTTTGCACAGTTTATTCGCTTTACAACACCAACCAAAGCAAAGACCTCAGTAGAATTCAAGGTGAAACCGAGGTATCAATGAATACAAACTAATATTCAAGTAATATACGATTAAGATGAATAATTTACACTCGTAATGCGTGGGCAAAAGAACTTCAATGAATTAGAAACTTCAAAGACCACCAGCAACACCTCTAACTCAATATTTCACCTCACATCAAATGCTTCATAAGAAAACAGGACAATACACCATGATTACATATGTATAAAGGTGTCTCAATACAATAGAAAATAAAAGTTCTGAAGAGGAAATTACATTATTCTAAAATAATATTCATATCAGCGTCAAAGTATAATTTTTCCCAGAGTTCTAGAATATATATAGTTTTAATTTGATCAAATGAAGTAATTTGAGTGAGAAAATATTACTAATATTTGCCACTGTGCTCAAAAGGCAGGACTTTGCTGCAGGGCAATGCGTATCTCACGCATTATGTTCTAAGACTAAGTGTTTTTTGCAAAAAGTAAATAAATAATAATTTAATAATCGACTGGCAAATTTAGAGAGCTATTTTTAAATTTTTATTCCTACGTTTGTGATAGAACACTAATAAATATTTCAACATTCCTGGGAATATATATCAGTAAATTTTTCCCAAGTGATGATAAAAGTATTTGAATCGAAAACATATAACTTAGTAGTGTTGGTTACATCGGAATTTTATATTGGCCCAACATAAATTAAATTTTTTTTTTCAAAATACTGAATAAAGTTATCTGAATATATAAAGTAGAGGAGTAGAACATAGATAAAAGCATGAATTCAAATTAAATTTAATTGACATCATCACAGCCAAATAGTACTTCCAAGAAAAAGAAATAATCAAATAAAAAAGAAATATCAAGAACAGATGGTAATATCAACATAATATCCATTATCAGTTAGCCCAAGATAAGCTGTTCATCATTCTTTTATGACACTTTAACAAGGAGTTTAAATGTCAATCACTGAACACACGATCATTTGAAATTAATTTCTTACCAAAAATTAGTGGACCAATCTCTTGCGGAGGTAGTGTTATTTGGTAAATAAATTGAGTTCTCAACACACACAAGCTCTCCAAGCGTTGTCTTCAAGATTACTCGCTTCAATGATATGGGTAGAGAAGGTCGAAGCTTTTATACCTATCAAGCCATAGGAAATGGAGAGCTCCGCCCACAAGGGTTTTGGGTTTGAAGAAAAACACCTCCCATGTGGGAATTTGTAACATTACACTTTCGTTCCATTTTTATTGTCTCTATCTCGCATAATTTGCTCTCAATTTTATAACTATGAATGGGGCATAAAACCAAAGGAAACTCTACTGGTAGAAATCATTGGCCTGATTCTGATAAAGAAATAGATTGATGATTTTTGAAAGGTCAGTGATGATGATTTTTTTTCCATGAAAGCTTACATAAGATTCCAAATTTTTTATGAATTGCTTAAAAGTTGGTAAAACTGTTGCTGATAAAGAAGCCCAGCGCTGTGAGATATTTTGTTCGTCAATGGAAACATTCGATACAAGTTACATCAGTCTGCTGGTCTATAGTATGTACAGTGAAAGAAGTGCTAGTCAAAAGAGAGTTTGGTGGTCGGATGCCTGAGATTATGGCCAATGTACAAGTATCATATATACAAAAAGAGAACTGCATAAACCAAGTTATGGCTAGCGTAAACTGTAAAATGCTACAGCTCGCAACTGTACATACAACAACAAACACTCGTAAGAACGCCTGCCTTCCTAAAGTAATCAATTCTTCTACACGGTCGTTAAATGGATGATGAATTGTAGCAGGTCTTCAGTGGTCAGCTGCGTATGATATATCAAAGTTTTGAAGCTTAACTCACTTACTGGAGATAATTAGACGAGAAGGTTTCTCTTTGTCTTACGGTCACAGATAAGCCGGCCGAAAATTAATTGATGTTCCAAAGTAAATGTGAAAAACAAGAGCACCAGTTTTGGTGCTCTTCTTAGGCACAATTCTCATTTGAATAACCAGAACTAATTTTAATGTTTTCCTGCAGTGGAAGTTGGTGCTCGCTTTCGAAGGCAGCCTTTTGTTAACGAGGCAAGAATTTTTCCGTGTGAATTTTTTTCAAAAAAGGTGCGCGACCCACGTTTTTTAATTGTTTTTTTTCGAGCAAATGCAAAACACATGAGTTCACTAGGCAGGAAAATATTATTAGTTGGAAATTTCACTGAATTTAGGATGTTAAGTATTACTAATTGGAAACTTCACTGAATGTATGTAAGGGAGAGCTGAATAAATATAACAGACATTATACACACTGAATATTTCATGAACAATTAAGAGCAAATTTTTCATATTAGTGATTAGGAATTAAGTTAATTCAGGCTGAGAATTTCATTCATACAATAACATGAACTAAATTTATAATAAAATTCTCACATAAACCACAACTTCGTATCAATGAATGAAGACCCAGAACTTTATTTACTTTGTGCACGCTATCTATTGAACTCGGTGATTAGCTTTTCCATCACTTCACTCTGGTTTAAAAAACTGATAAGCTCCTGTTCCGTTACTCGACAAAACTGAGCAAAAAAACTAACTAACTATCTTAAGTACTACCTGAGGGCTGTAAAAACATTCCTATGAGGATTAGTATCACATTTTGTAACAGTTTTAGCTTGGGTTAACGATCTTTAGGTATGACTTTATAAGAGTAGCATAATGGCTGCTGAATTAAAATTACCCATATTTAACGAAGGTCCATTGAGTATACTAAGAAGTGGTCAATGTGAATATATAGATTAAAGTTTCATTCAATGGAATGGATAAACTTGGAAATTTCTATGAACTGGCAACTGTGTTGACGAGTATAACAGGCAATTTAAAATTTAGTCTACGGAATTTACAACCAGCACTTAACTACCAACATAACATGCTCTGATTCATTTTTGCATGTATTTACACATGAATTTTTCCATAAAATTGGCTACTTTATTACTCCATTCTCCATAGACAAAAAATTGGTATTTCGGGTGCTGTGAAAGAGAAAAACTTGATGAGGACGTTGAGTGTCTGTCGTACGTCTGGAGATGAAAGTCCAGCACTTCCAGCAGAGACGAAAAAAAGAACAGAATATTTAGGTGCGACACGCCTGAGTGCCTAAAATACGATGTATTGAACAAAAAAACTTTGGGTGCAGTAATTTACATAGAAATGATTCCATTTTCTTTTCTGTGTATGTTTTTGTTGAAAACTAGCACAAGCTGAAAAAAATACAAGGGGAGGAGGGAATTAAAAAGGATGCTGAACACCTTCTGTTCACAAAGAATTAGGCAGAAGAGTTTATGTATGAATTATGAGAGTTATACGAATTTATATTAAAAGTGTGTGCAAAAATTTTTCTGTAAATTTAAATGAAACTTGAGTGCATCGTTTTCTGCATTAGCAAGGTAATCATCTATATCGTACATCACATCCCTTCTGCAGTAAAGTTTTGCCGAGGTTGACTCTGGCAAATAATAATAATAATTCTAATCATATATTTGTACAGCCATATGTTAAAATCATATCTTACATTCTGCTAACACAAAAATCATAATATACTGCAATAGAATTGAATACAGCTGCATATGAATTTTGTACTATATCTGGTTATCAGTTGACAATTGGTACGAAATTGAAAAATGAGTGGACGGAAGCTCTAACTTAATACCCATGTCTAAATTTACATAATACATTGTTGATCCTTCACCTTAACTCACTACACACACATTTTGTCCGTCCTTTTCAAGTCTCGACCTTCACCAAACTTCAAGGTTGCTTAAAATATCCCTAGGTTTAGGGATTTCTAGTGTCTTACCCTTTATACAGGGCTTAAATAGCACTTCCCTACTAAAGAAAGCTTAATTACAACATTTCGTCTTCCATATCAACAGAAAATTAAAATTCTTTAGTTCTAATGTCTTGTGAATAAAAATTGTTAATTGTAGTGAACTCACAAATATGTACAATACTGTTTAACGTCTGTTTTTCCCTTAATTTGAGCTAACATTTCATTATTTAACGCAACAATTGCAACTCGTGTGGTATCAACACTACTGTGATCTTTAGCAGCCGGTCAGCGCAAGTGTCTGGAGAGGTTGTGGCTCGTGTGGTGTTATATCGTCTTTTCAAAAGTTGCACCATGGCTTTGAACAAACTCAGTATTGATAAAGTGGACCTGAAGGGGAAAAGGATTTTTATAAGGTATGCTAATTTGTAAAAACGTCTTTACCTTAACCTGTGTGTATCATGTTGACCTTGGCCACTCGTAACTAATCGGTTACTGTATTAACTAGCGAGCTTTTTAAATCCTGTTTAATGAGACTAATTATTTCACGATGAAGTTTGCGCAAGCCTGTCTGCATAGCGTAGCTGGTACATCGACACAGTTTTGGTGGCTTGATTCAGTCTACCTAGTTGATAGATTTTGTTTACGTATGATGTACTAAAATCAAATTCATTGTTTTAAACTATGTTATTAAATGGTTGAAGTAAACGAAAATGAATTAGAAAGGTCTGGTGTAGGTTTTAGGAGGTTCAAAATTGTAGCCAGATTTATTAGAATCTTTTCACTCTTGCAGTGTGGTTTGGAGTATTTTACAGTGTGGTTTAGAGTATTTTGCAGTATGCAGTGTGATTTGTAGTAAACTTCTGATTTTAGCAGTGACCCTGCTGATTTAAGTATTTTTCATGTATGTGATAGTAGATATTTTATCCAAACCTAAGATGAAAGTTGAGCAACTAGTTATCAAAATGAAAGCCAGCCACTTCTTAATGAGTTTTTTGGTATAAGGTTTTTTGTTGATGGGAGTATGGAAAGCATCAATTACAATTAATAATTAAATTTGCAAAAATAAATGATCTATAAATTACATTTTACATTTATTGCTAATTGGACTTCAGTTACTCCATCATTTACTTGCATACCAAACTGGTTTAAAAAATTTATCAATGCTGTTAGAGCCTTCATTGATTTTTTATTTCTTTATTAGGTATTAGTTCCTTTTAGTAGACTAACAAATCATTGTGAAGGGATTTCCTTTAACCCTTTATACCCAGCTGTGAGAAATTTGTCATTTGAAAAGCAATGCTTATAGCACCTGTAATTGAAAACATAGTCTAGCAAAGGAGTGTGAAAGGAGTGTGAGTACAAAACATTTTCTGTTTATGCTAAGTCAAGTGTTGCATTATTATTTGCACAGCTTACTAGTTTCAACACAAGCAGTGCAGAAGGAGTGACCTGCTAAAATTAATTCAGGCAGTAAAGGGTTAATTGATTTAGCAGTTCAAGTCAATTTTTACATTTTGGTTTGACTTAGCACCACTTAATATTTTATTTGTGGTGTATGGGGACAGCACACCAAAGGTTTTGGTCAAGATTAATCGAGTTCAACATATGCTAAATAGATGACAATGTAAACTGGATTTCATAGGTTGTCATTTCATAAGAAAACAAGACAATAAAAATTATGTGGAAGTGTAGAGTGCATCAGAACAATAAAATTGAACAGGAATGGGTAGAGTTTGTTTATTTTTGGGTTTGTACAGTGTTGCAAAATTGTACCAAAGTTTCAGAAGAGCATTTCCTTAACATTTTGAAATGTCATGTTACATGCAAAGTGGGCAAAATTGTTTCCTCAACTGCTGACTGGGACATGCTCTTGAAGACAAAAAGTAAAAAGAGTTTTTTTCAATATTGAAAACACAAGTTTCATATTCTGTTGTTATTTTCAACACATTTACTTCTCAGTTATTATAAAACAATCACCTTCAGGTGAATGTGAGCCAAAAATTGGTTTGACACTCAATGTGTGGAATTGGTGTAAACAGAAATTAGGAATGATTTGATCAATAAAGTTGGTTAACATGTTAGAATTTGGTCAGGATGTCAGAGTAAAATTGGCTTGACAGAGCATGCTTGGCTTGTCAGATTATTGCTGGCTTAATCAACAAGGTAGATGTAAGATTGGGTGATCTAAATTGTATCCACATAAAATTCAATGTATATCAATTTGCTCTAATTTTTTTTATATGTACTGTGAAGTATAATGATTAACTTTTGTTTCAGAGTGGATTTCAATGTGCCTATGAAGGATGGTGTCATCACAAACAACCAAAGGATTGTTGCTGCCCTGGACTCCATCAAGTATGCCTTGGACCAGGGAGCAAAAAGTGTGGTGCTTAGTTCTCACCTCGGCAGGCCAGATGGTGAGCTCAACCTTGTTTCACTTGACTATTTTGTTATGTTGCTCTGTTTACTAAGAAAAGTGTTTTGTTTCTTGGTTAAAGTGTTTGTGATCTATCCATGTAATATAGCATCTTTCACTGTACCAGAGTGGTAAATTGTTCTGAGCTTGTGCTGCTAGTTCTCTGGGTTTGAGAATTTTAATCCCCATGCAGCCCTCAAATTTTCTGTGTGTGTGATGCAGGGACCAGGTTTGCCGACAGACTGAGCATCTTAAACTATTTCATCAAATTTCCAGATTGCATTTGTCTTTTTGAGGCTCTACCTTGCATCACAAGAAGGATGGGAGCAGTCTTTTGCTTAAAATTTCACTGGTTTTTGAATGCTATGTTTAGTTCTGTCTTTCTGAGTCTGTAAAGTTTCTTTTGTAGATAGTTTGACTGAGTTAATTAATCTTTATTTTTAGTTAAATTTTTCTCTGTTTTTGCTTAGGCTACAACAAAGTTAGCTATACATTACTTGACTTAACATTTTGATTTTATTCCATTCAATGTTTTATTTCTAATCAATAATAATGAATGATCAGTATCATTACTGATCTCTTCACTCATGTTTCTGTTTCATTGCAGGCAACCCAAATCCTAAATTCACCCTGAAGCCTGTGGCAGCTGAGCTGGAGAAGCTGCTTGGCAAGCCTGTACAGTTCCTGTCAGACTGTGTGGGTGCTGAAGTCGAGGCTGCCTGTGCTGACCCTGCTCCTGGTTCCATCATCCTGCTGGAGAACCTTCGGTACCATGTCGAGGAGGAGGGCAAGGGTGTCGATGCTTCTGGCAACAAAGTTAGTGTTATTCATGTCCCCATATTAACTTTTTCAATCCGGCTTTTGTTCTCTGTTGGAACATCTATGTCCCGACAGGATCGAAAGGGTTAAGGATCGTTCGTGGGAACTCTTTCTCTTTCTTGTATGGACTAACCAAAGAAAAGTTTATTCATTTAGTGAGGTAACTCAACAAAGCTGCATAGGTTTGCCCCTTTCAAGTGAAAATTACGCCTACAAGTGAATTTTACTTGTGATGATCGCAGATTGTTTCACGTTTAGTGCATTTTGAACATTGTAGATGTAGCTTTGGTTTTGCAGGTATGCTTTTGTGCTACGTGTGTGCTTTCACAAGTGACTGCGTATTTTTATTGCCAATCTTGATTTCGAGAATATCTAATTTATTTATTTGAACTGTTAATGAGACATCACTACTTAGCTGTTACATGCAGTTGGTATCTTCCAGTAAACATCATCATTATTTTGCTGGCGTGAAATACAGCGATTTACATGCGCCAGGTGAAAGCAGACCCGGCGAAGGTGTCTGAATTTCGGGCATCTCTGCGGCGGCTGGGGGACGTGTACGTGAACGACGCCTTTGGCACGGCCCACCGTGCTCACAGCTCCATGCTGGGCGAGGGCTACGACACTAGGGCCTCAGGGTTCCTCCTCAAGAAAGAACTCACCTACTTCGCTAAGGCCCTCGATAATCCCGTCCGGTACGCAGAGTTTGTTTCCTTTTAATTTTGAAACCGCGCTATTGTGCAAGCTCAGATAAAACTTTAGCTGAAATATTTAACGATTCAGAATAGATGCATCCATGCAAAATTGGTCAGTCCTTGATTAATCAGTTGTAAGTCCGTAGTTTTTGTCAAAAATATTTATTTTTTATAATATAGGAACTTGTATGTGCATTCAGGAAAGAATTTTTAATCCATTCCCACTTGACTGTCGTAGTACGTTCATTAAACTACAATTTTCGAGTATTGGGATTGACAAGTTTTCGTAATGTACTTTAATATTCCAGGCCATTTTTGGGCATTTTGGGTGGAGCCAAAGTGAAGGACAAGATCCAGCTGATCGAAAACTTGCTGGATCAGGTGAACGAGATGATGATTGTGGGCGGCATGGCGTTTACTTTCCTTAAAGTCATCGACGGCATGGAGGCGAGTGCTTGCTTTTTGTTCTGCTACCACGAAGTATAGTAGTTGTCTTTGTCTGGGACGTCTAACTTTGTAGCTGTCCTAGTAATTCGAGAAATTTTTGCCACAAGATACATAAAAGACACTGTTACGTATTATAGGTGTGAAAATTACGTAATAATTTCTTTAATCATAAAAACGATAACCCTGGAAGGATATCGTTTTTTGATTGTTAAGGAATGAGCTCATATCTACCTTGATTTTAATGGTAAATTGGTGGCAGATCGGAAAGTCTCTTTTCGATGAGGAGGGTGCCCAGATCGTGAGACGACTCGTTGATAAGGCCAAGACCAAGAACGTGCAGCTCCACTTCCCTGTTGACTTCGTCACTGCTGACAAGTTCGACGAGAATGCTAATGTGAGTCTGGAGTGGAGTAACGTATGGTGGAAGCGATGTCTCATCCACTGAAACCAACGTTTCTGAGGGATTTATGAGGTGCTAACACAGGAATGTAATAATAATTTTAATGATCTACTTGCAAGCGAGTAGTAGAAGGCTAAGTTCGTTGGAATTTAAGCTCTTGCTTTGATCAAAATAGTTGAAAATGGAACGTAGAATAGTTCAAAAGAATAACTTCATAATCTGATTTTATTTTGACTCATCATGCAACATTATTTCAACTTTTGAAGAAGCTTTAAATGTTTTTTGTTATTTGCTTCTGTGTACAGTCCCAATAAGTCATTACAAAGAACTGCGAGTTACAGCTCCTAAGAAACGCAGTTTGCAAGATCCTACACTAACGTCTACAATTGCATCCTTAAAAACTGGTATTAATTCAAAATGGCTTGGGCCGTGAGGTGATGCAATGCGATTTGAGTTTCGTAACAATATCCATCAAATAATGGAAAATGGTAATAAAATGCCGTCAACAGTGATGAAGCAACATTTCACTTCAAAGGCAAAATCAATTGATATAACGTGCACAACCGTGAAAGTTAGGCATGACTCGTCAAAAGTTGTGTTTTGTGCCTTATCATAGCCGTGTACGGCTCTTTTTTCTTTGAGAGACGAACTGTTGCTTCATCTAGTTACTTTAGTTGCTAGTACTCACTAGTAGAGGTGCTGACTAATTTGACATCTCGACGAGTAAGTACTAAGAGTGATTATATTTTCGTGCGAGATGCTACTTCACCGTACTGGTATCTCTCTATATAGATTTGTCGTGTTAGACGAGTTAGGTGTTCTGTTAGTGGCCTGTTAAGGCCTTCTTTTTCAGGGGACCTATTTAAGTTATCATCCATTCACCAAACCTACTTTATTACATGTTATCATATTTCTAGATTCTAATTACTCGACTTACAGACGGGCACAGCTCGCACGACCGGAGGTGGCATTCCCGCTGATTGGCAGGGCCTTGATTGTGGACCAGAGAGCATCGCTGCCTTCACTCCCGTCATCCAAAGAGCCAAGACCATCGTGTGGAACGGGCCCTGCGGGGTGTTCGAGTTCGAGAAGTTTGCTGGGGGCACAAAGGCGGTCATGGACTTGGTGGTGGCGGTCACTCAGGCCGGGGCTACGACCATCATTGGAGGCGGGGACACTGCCACGTGCTGTGCCAAATGGGGTACTGAGGACAAAGTCTCCCACGTGTCCACCGGTGGAGGTGCTTCCCTCGAGCTACTTGAGGGTAAGTGGCATGCTTTTTCAGTTTGTGTTCTTGTGAGGGATTGGCCAGTTTCCGTCATGCTATACCATGAAAGAAAGTAGAATTTTATTCATGAAATTACAATAGCTCAGGTTCCGAGTTTCTACTGTGAATATCTGGTGGTAGCGCTGTCATTATAACGCTGCGTTTTCATGAAAAATGTGTTTTTATTCACTGGGTAAAATATGATAATGTATACTGTGAACATCCTATAATAAAAACTTCTAATGGTTTGAAGAACTAGCGTGTTAAGATAAGGAACTTGGAATGAGAATGAGATTCTACTGTAGCGGTGTTTTTATGTCAGGCAGGAAGTACTGACAGAAACAAAAGAAGTCCAGGTGTTTAAAAAAACTTTTTATCAACACCCGTAGTATTAAAAATTGCAGGATTAAATTATTTGAAATTGTACATAAGAGCTGATTACAAGTTAAGTCGAATGAAATTTATCATGTATTCTAGTGATAATTTCTATTTTTTTCAGTATTTAATGTGTATATAATGTGAGCGAAAGTACAATTATTCGTAGAAATGTTTTACTTCTTTAGTCGTTGAAGTTTGAGCTCTCTCTGTCCAACTGTCTTTAAACGAATGTTCAATCGTTTGATACGCCATAAATGTTAGCTTTTTTCGACGTATCAACGTTGATTTGTTATTTATTCCGTTGACGCTTCTTATGCAAAGAGACTTCTGTTAGAACTGTGTTAATTCCACCCAATTTTTAACTTGAGATTAAGCATTCAACGGATGACCACAAAATGCTCACACGACTTTAACTAATTCTTGTTTTCACTCTTCCAGGCAAAGTACTGCCCGGTGTAGCTGCCCTGTCTGATGCCTAAACTGCCGCTGCTTCCCTGCAGTTCAGTCGCGCGTTTTGGCCTGCCTACTCTATTAAATTAATTTGGAATGTTATGTGTAATCCATGCTGCTGTCGGTACGTTTGTGTCTGATGTATTTCAAAGCGTTGAATTAGCGTTGGTGCAGAGCTTCAGATGTGGTAGAACTTTGAACGTTGCAATACCCTCATGTAGAATATCCTCGAGATAGTTGTAGAATGAATTGGTGTATGTATTTTCATATAGACTTAGCTGCCAACCACCTGCATGTTGAGATAGTGTTGAAGGAAGTTCCCTTGTTTCATGAACCTCCTACATCATCAAGAAAGCACCAGTGGATGTTGAACTCGAAGTGAACTTGCATATTTGGTCTATTGGCTGAATTTTCTGGGGTCTTCTGCAGATATTGTATCTGTCATTGCCATGGCATCAATGGGAAGTGGTTATAGTTTTAAACGTGGTTGACCGACGTTTTGACTTTCTATGATAGAAGCATGACGGTTTTCTAACGCTTTTTTGCGCGTGCAATTTAAACCGCTCTAATGCGTGAAAAAACTTGGTGTGCAATTATTCGGTGTTGAAAGTCTATACTCAGTTTAGACACGTGTGACTAACGCCTGCTAGCATCGAAGTTTAGCAGTTTATTTAGTTGCTAGTTATTTTTCTGAAAATTATCTAGTAAATTACTTGTACTGTACCATTAAATTCGCATTGGCAGGAACGCGTTTGAAAATGTTTTTCAATATTTGCATTTAATAAGGCCTTATGTTGATAATTAAATTATTGAAATTCGTGTTGAAGAAACTTAGACTTGTAAACATTATGTGATGAAGCTTACCCTGCTGTCAGTGGATGTTGGCATTCGTATTATGTTGTTTATTTTTGTTAGTTGATGATTTATGATTCCGAATTACCTTTATTCGATGCAGATTATTATATTTTCCTCGAGCTTTGTTTGCAAAAGCTGAAAGTGTGTCGCTGTGCACCCGATTTTGTTAAATAAAAATTGTTGATGAAGCAGAGTTTGTTTGAATCCTTCTTTGCGGTGTTGGAGTAGTAGGGATACTAGGTGTCTGAGGCACGTCTTGTTCAGGAGAGTGTGCACCAGGGCTCCGTAGTAAATGAAGTGTCTCAGACATGGAGTGCGTCAGAAATGGTGTTGTACAAATGAAGTGTCGGAAATGAATAATTCGGAGATAAAGCTTGTTGGAAATAAAGCGTGTCGAAAATGAATAATTTAGGGAACGAATAGATAAGGCAATAGAAACAAGCCGTTTGGCCTATTCTTGGGGTGATACCAAAGTCCCATGCCGTTCAGGAAGTACGTCAGTACGCAGAAATGCAAAACCACACCTGACGCGCGTGGGGGTGCGTCGTTGCAGAATCAGAGGCACTGTGCAGCTGAGATAACTATGAAAGCTATCGTACGCGAATGTACAATTCATCAGAGAGGTTTGATATCCAGAAGAGCTAAAATATGTTGTTGGCGTACATCACAAATCTAGTTTTACAAACAAAAAAACGTATATTTCCAATAAAGTTCTAGTGTTTGTTTTCGTAATCAAGTTTTGTGTATTGTCAGGCTCTTAGTCCAACGGGGATGGGGAGTGAAAGAGTTGGTGATATATTTATAATTAACAAGGTATTAAACGTTTAATTCGATTCCCGAACACTGCATGAGGGTACACTGAAATAGGTTACCCATCGGTGACAGTTCACACTGTCAGTAAACCAATGATTGCACGCTGTTTATACAATGAAACTTCGCCAATTTAGGTATCGAAAACAGTCTTCACTCTCACCGCTTCCGCAAAAGTTCTGTGTGTTGTACAGCGTAGACATCTCTCACGCATTTGTGAGTGCACGCGTATTCTAAAACTAACCGTATGATCCTGTTCCGAATGTTGAGAAATAATCGGAGGTGTTATAACTTGAATGCACCTCGTATGAGCCAAATTTTGCACGCTAGTAATGCATCCCTAAACTATCAAAATAGATTAAGAAAAATTTATTCTCTGAATTTAGATTCCTGAATAGAAATTGAGATAGCTATGAACTCTTTGGAGCTCGAGTTATACATTTTAAACCTGGATTTGAAAAAATTGGCGTATTACGTTCTGGATAATAAGGTAATACACCCTGAATTTTTTCTCTCTCATCTGGAAAGTAGATAACTGAGAGAATAATATTACTTAGTGGAGAAGTTGTTTGTTTCCTTTCCCTGTGGAATACCATTTTGGGTTTTATTTAAAAAAAGTTATTTTTGGGAATAAAATCGACAGCATGGTAACCTGGCGAGATTTTGTGTCAATTTAAATGGATGCTATCACTGCATGGACGGATCATGTGTCAAAGCCATCCCTCTGATGTGTCAGAGCCAGCCCTCTGATGTGTCAGAGTCAGCCCTGTTATGTGTCAGAGTCAGCCCTCTGATGTGTTAGAGTCAGCCCTCTGATGTGTCAGAGTCAGCCCTCTGATGTGTCAGAGCCAGCCCTCTGATGTGTCAGAGCCAGCCCTCTGATGTGTCAGAGTCAACCCTATGGTGTGTCAGAGTCAGCCCTC
>VCRD01000133.1:406745-445872 GCA_006783055.1 Trinorchestia longiramus | reverse complement strand
CAGAGTCAACCCTCTGATGTGTCAGAGTCAACCCTCTGATGTGTCAGAGTCAGCCCTCTGATGTGTCAGAGTCAACCCTCTGATGTGTCAGAGTCAGCCCTCTGATGTGTCAGAGTCAGCCCTCTGATGTGTCAGAGTCAACCCTCTGATGTGTCAGAGCCAGCCCTCTGATGTGTCAGAGTCAGCCCTCTGATGTGTCAGAGTCAGCCCTCTGATGTGTCGCTCAGAAAAAGTCTCCATTCTAACTTTGATGTAAAACTAGCGTCTTTTCACATCGATTTCGGTGCATTTTTTGAAAAGTTACGATTATAAACGGAATTTTGAGTTTATTCTTTTGGACAAAACTGAAAGTGGCTTATTCTCGTACTCGCTATCTCAGTCAATAATACAGGCAGGACTGGTGTCTTGAAATTAATCCTAGGAGTACTTCTAAGGTCTCTAGTTTTGCAGTACTTTGTAAAGCCAAAAAAGTGAAGAATTTCTTCCTATTTTAGAGTCAGTATGCCCATATAATAATAAAAAACTTAAATCAAATAACAAGCACTGATCAACGCAGTTGTACATGACCCTAACTTTTTAACTTGTATATGAAGTAGGAATTTTCTTCAGAATCAGAATTTCAGTTTCAAAGTCGAAAATTAAAGATTATTTTACAGAGAAAATTTAATTTCAGTTCCTTTTTGGTGGATTCGTATTGTTAATTTGTAATGTAGATTTTGTCATTACAGTTTATGAATTTTGTGAATTTTCATGAATTTTGCTTAGTACATGATTGGACTTTCGTAAACTCAGTATGGACATTTTTGATTTGTCCAAGCGAGTTTACGGAGTTTGGGTTGAGAAAGCACAAGAACCAGAATCCTTGAGCTAAGTCGTCAATATCAGGGTATGGGTTCATGATCCTAAAAAACACAAGTTTTTGGGGGTGTCATAATTAGAAATATTCTTAAACATCATTGCTTGAAACTTGTAACAAATTTGCAACACTCACTGAATTATAAAACGGATTATATTTCTAAGCTTCGATTTTTTTAAACATCATTGCTTGAAACTTGTAACAAATTTGCAATACTCGCTGAATTATAAAACGGATTATAATTCCAAGTTCCGATTATAATTGTAAACTCAACAAGCTTATTAATTTACAGTACTGTTAAGTACTATTGTAGGGAAAACGTATACATTGTGTACTCCGCCTGCCACAGAAGGTATTAATAAATTTTTTTTGTGAGCTTTGGTACTCAATTTCCTGTAAACTCGTAAAAATTGAATGGAAAACGGGAAATGCAAGTTTGCTGATTAAAGGCATTGTGTTGATAAAAATCTCACTTTTAAAGTTTGGTTCAGTAAAACGAAAACTAACCTTTTCATTGTAAACTGAAACTATTAAATGCTTTTTAGTAACACTGTGAGAAGAAAAGAAAAACAAAACGTTTGTTTCCAATAAAGTTCACTCATGAAGCATGCTACATTTGATTTTCAAACGACTTATTATTTGAATCATTAAATGACAGAAATACACTAGTTGATAGCACCAGAGTCATGGTTCAGGCGATTTGCCTCTCGTAGAGGTAAATTTTGGCAAGGTGTCTCTATTCATTATCACAAAGTAAGAGCACGTTCTAAGAGCAAGTGCAAAAGAGCAAGTAAACTAGTTAATCAGTTCTGACAGTGCCATGCCGCTTCAGTACTTGCTCTCGATGCATGCATCATTCATATGAACTTTTCACTAATTCCATTTTACTTAAGCCCACCTACGTGTCTGGATAGTAAGTTAAATAATCACTAAACAAGCAGATTTAATTGAGTAACAATTATTTCCAAGAAGAGCATGACTCGTTTTGGAGGTGGACTATTCTAGGTCTATCTCAGAGGGAGTCTATTTGTTTAAATTCATTGAACAATTTCAAAAATATCGCTACCTGGGAGCATCAAATGCCCAAAAAATTGTCCAGGATCAGTTTGAGTGAAGAGGCACTAATGAAACCATTCATCATATTATGCTATTTAAAGTCTTTTAGTGCAATTAAACCCATTTAGCCTGTCCCATAAATGATACATTCAGCATACCAGCAGGAGGTAAGATCGAGTAATTATTAGATGCTCTATATAAGGGGCCCTTGGAGTCCAGAACTTCGCAATCTTGTCCACAACGGAAGCTGGATATCATCATCATGGTTGGACCTGTTAGGTGGCATTTACTGGTAAGTTAGAACTACTCTTACTCATATTTACTCCACAGCAATATAACGTAAAGTACATTTGGCACTGGAGTTTGAGTTACCTTGAAATTCAATTAAAGAAAAACGAACTAAAATCGAGAAAGAAAATATCCTAAAATTAAAAAGAAATCAATTTTAAATACATAGAAGGCATTTAAACTTCTCAATACGATTCTATCAAATTGAATAGAAGTGCATTATTTTGTTTTCAATCACGAGGACAAGTCGTGTTTTCTTGAGAGCTACGTGCAGTGACAGTACAATAAACAATTTGTGTCTTCGTTATTTATCCTGATGAGCAATAATCAAGTAGCAGTAGAAAGCTTCATTAATCTCAAGAGGCATGGGCTTGGATTGATGATGAGAATCGTCTGATGCAACTGATGGGTTCGATGGCAGATTTTGATGCTGAGTGGGCAGATGAAAAGAGGATCCATAATTGAGATACGAGCACTAAACCTGCATCATACTTGACTGTGAATAGCTCTATGGTAAGCTGAGCTTTTCAAGATTTCTGTAACATTCAATCTTGGGGAAGAAATCAACAAATGCTACAAAAACAATTACATTTGAGTAATACTAAAGAGCGTTTCATGTATAATATATCCTTAGAGATCATATGTCCTTTCATTATTTCATATTTTGTCGTTTTTCTTCCAACACCATCACAATCTTTGGCTTAATTTCCACTAAATATACAAAAGATTTTGTACAAGATAGAATTCAAAGAGTGTCGACAACTTGGAATAAACGCAAACTTCGGTTTCAAGTTTTTAAAATCATAATTTAAAAAAAAGACAGAACTCATTAATCAGGGAGACCACTATGAAGTATGATCTAAGGTGCTTACGCTAATACATAAATGCAAGGGAATAACATTAAGAACGACTTTAGAATCTAGATTGAAGGCTCGGATGTCAGTCAGAATATCTCAGAATTTACTGCATTTGCACTGTCAGTTAGCATTGAAAAACATACTTCAACTTTTCGTTCCGTTTATTGATGATGAGGTGAACGTCTATAAGTTTTCGCTGGTAACCGATTCCTTGCTGTGTTTGTATAACTACATTACTCGAAAGACATCGTTTGTGCTCAGACAGATGCAGATGCATCTCTGTAGGTATTTATATTTTTTTTAATTCATCGGACAATTATAGATTGTGTGAGTTAGTTCCAATTGCGACCAATGACTTTCCGAGTGTTCGTTATGAGTCCTCGTTCAATCCCTGATTGCATGTGATAGTTCGATTCGCCTGTCAATAACTGACCGGATTGATTAATCCCAGCCCCAATACAATAACCATAATTTAACAATTTCAACAACAACTGATGTTCAACATATTTGGCTAGTAACTGGTTGGGCGTGTAATTAGCAAACATCAATTGAATACCTAACCTTTCCTCAACAGATTTCAGCTAATAGCTGATTTCATGTTCTAGTGATTTTTTTGGCTAATAAATTATCGTATGCATTTACAAGTGTTCCCAGCCAATAACTGATTAAAGTTAATTTTCAAAAGTTTTCAGCTAGTATGTAATTGTTATGCGCATTTTCAAGAGCTTCTGGTAAATAGCGATTTTTTTTGTAATTAAGGCCACTAACTAATTTTGTTGTGATTTTTGGGGTTCCCGGGTAATAATTGATGGTTAGCTTGCACGTTTCCAGCTAATTACTGTAGGTGGTCTTTCTTGAATCTTATTGACCTGTTTGGGTGTGCTGTTCCCACAGTATCTTGGCCATTACTGTTTTTGCGTGCAAATACAATTTTTCACTAAATCAGTTTTTTTTGTTCTTGACTACTTTGTAACAATCCCTGATACAAAATTTTTCCAGGAGAGTTTTTAAGAAATGACTCATCTTGCGCAATATTTTCTGTGTCCGCCGACACGCTGCAGTTGCATTTGGCATTCGTACAATACTGTAAGTCACGAATAACTCCACAGAACTTTTTTTTCCTCACAACAGCTTTCGTGAATTCCCTTTGTCTCCACCAGAGTTACTTCGGCGTCATTGCTGCCACTCTTAGCAGCTCCAGCGACCGTGCTACGGCTATGCTTGTCAGCAACGGTCGCCATATGGACTACCAGACTGCGTCTCAACACGTGAGGCTTCCTTCTTCTTCTTCTATGTCATGTTTACTGTGTTTAGTCTTTTTCGTCTTTTTAGACAGTCTTACAACAACAAACATTCATTTGTGTTTATTTACGGCTTCGAAAACTATTCCATATAGCCCCAGGTAAGAAGGTAGGTTGAGTATTTACTTTGTTTACAGTTTCTACAACCTACAAAAGAGACAGAATGTCAAATATTTAACAAGGGATGGGGAGAATTATCGCTGTTCAAGATTCTATGAATATATCAATATAATCTATATATCATCTTCACAGATTCTACTACTCTCCTAATTACTTGTATACTACATTCAAACACGTGAGACTTACTTACTTCACAGTTCCCTTTTCTTTCTTCATCGTCTCCCAACATGAAGAAAAGATAAATGTTACACCCGCCGTTCCGCGGATTGAAATTTCAAAGGAAAATGGAGTTTGTTAAGTTTTTCTTCAACTTCCTAAACGTCTTAGGTAACAGTTTCTATCAGAATACAAATTGTTCTCTAAATAACTATGTGTCGTTGTATTGAACGACTTTTTTATTTTTACGAGTAACTCTTTGTTTCCCTAACAAGGCAGAACAATTTTGATTACTCGCTATTTACAAATGAGAACACATTACTGTAACGAAACGTATTTCGTTCTTCTAATTTATTGTTCAAGAGAACATGTACTTATCATCGGTAAATACGTAGTCAAATACTAACTCTAAGCATTCCACAAATACCGTCTTTCTTTACACTTACATTAACATTCAATTTTCTTTTAACGCAAACTTCCCAAAAATTTTATTGCTCATATCGAAGTTTTTGTCCTCAAAGCCTAACACGACTGAATACAACTAGAATAAATATTAGTCCCTCAAGAAAAGCTCACCTGTAATTCTCACCTTAGGAAATGTCTGAGATTCCCCTAGGGGAGGATGGCCAGGAAGGATCAATGGGGCCTCAGTGGCAGCGCTTAGCCCACCGCCCCAGCAGCTATCCTGACGGAGGTGTGCATCCTGGTGGACGAGACTCGGACGCTCTCGAAGACTACCGCGTGAGTGCAACGAGTCAAAGACTTCGTAAATGTCAATTAATGTTATCATTAGACACTAATTTGTGCTGTGAAATTACACGTAAATAATACTTAGCGCAGTGAATTCTATTTAGAACGTCAGGGTTTTATCGTCAAGATCTTAAAGATTCTTGAAGCTACATCATTTTATTGCCGAATTATATACTTTAATACGTTTTTGATTTTTGTTTTTACCACCTGAAATAACACTGTAGATTTTGTTAGAAAATAATAAATACAGAGAGGGTTCATGGGCTTGTTAGATAAATTATTTAACTTTTTATTTAAAGTCGAGAATATGACTAAAACACGTTCATTTACACTTGCGACTTTCGTGACTTATGGATTTTCTTCAGCGACACCCCTTCCAAATATATGAATGGTGTCATGTATATCAATGGTGTCAAGGATGGAGAGATTTGCCCTTGGAGTCTTAGAATTAGGACGCTTTAGGAGAAAGAAAACGTTTAGAATAACTGTCTTTTTTGAGGTTTATATTACCGGATCAAAAATTGCTTATTTATAACGTTCATTCAATGACTTCGTGTTTCTACTTTCAACTCCTGACGTCTGGTTCAAAACTGCCTAAATTTCCAATGGCATAGTCTAGTGGCAGTTGTTAAACCTCACTGAGAGCAAAGAAACTCACCAGTTTTTTACCAGGTTTCGAGTACTGTTTCTTCAGATGAACATCCTCACCTAATACGCGCCTAGAGTTACTTGAAGTGGGTTTTTAAAAAACATTTGATGTATTACTGAGCATTCAGAGTTCACTTGTAATGTTGTCTAAGTATGAACATTATACTATACTCGAAAAAATGTGATGTTAGTCATTTGCAATTTATACACCACTGCTAGTGGGTTAGGACTTGTTTGAAAAGGTAACAATATTAATTTCTAGGTTTTTCAATCACTGTAAGGCTAAATCTGTCATTAATTTGTCTCTGATTTATGAATTACAATAAACCCAAAATTGCATGACGTTACGGAACTCTATCTATGTCGTATATGTCAAA
The DNA here is from genome assembly GCA_006783055.1 of Trinorchestia longiramus. Lineage (NCBI taxonomy): Eukaryota > Metazoa > Arthropoda > Malacostraca > Amphipoda > Talitridae > Trinorchestia > Trinorchestia longiramus. The sequence goes on along the minus strand of VCRD01000133.1, from coordinate 439,463 downwards.
ATTTACTAGCAAAATATACTTATTCTGTAGTTCAAAATGAATGACAAGGTGAGGGCTTAAAAACCCGTCTAAGGGACACGCATGCTCCATGCAAAATACGTGTATGAGTAAATACGTGAAATGAGTCTCCCTTCACGTCTAGAGGTTGACCCTTTAGCGACGAAAAGGACCATACGGTCCTCTTTCACGGTCTTTGGGAGAATTGTTCTAATAATTAAACAGTGAGCAATATGAGGTTGCTAATAGGTTTGAACGCGGCGGCATGTTACAGCGTCGTTCTTTTGGCTGCCTGGCTCTCAGCGTGCTTCATTGCATCAGTGTACAGACGGTCTTTGTGAGCTTAGACGTACAAACTAGAAAAAAACATTGGTTGCTTAAGGGTTAACTTGTGCATGCTTTATTTGTGTGCTATAATCTTATCTAAGGTGTTTTGTATTGGGTGTAGGTTGCGGTACCTCAGGCGCTGGTACTGGCCTCACAAGTGCTGCAGCAGGGCAGCAACTGCAGCAGGATGAGAGTTTTGCTGCATTCCAACACCATCACCCACGACATGCTGCTGCAGCCACCCTGGCTCCATCTCTCTCCCAGGTACTCAACTCTTTGTTTACGCTGCCATCAAGACGTAGAGATGTGGCACCTAAAGAAATGAGATACGAGATAGAAATACGCTACTACAAAATACAAGATAGAGATATACCACCTCGAGATACGGGATAGAAGATATGCCGCCTCGAGACACGAGATAGAAGATATGCTACCTTGAGATACGAGATAAGAGATATACCAGCTCAAGATACGAGATAAGAGATATACCACCTCGAGATACGAGATAAGAGATATGCCCCTCGAACTACAAGAAACTAGATTTAGCTGTGCCACTTCGAGATATGAGACATAGATAGAAATAAATCACTGAAAATATGAGTCCACTACTTTGTGGAGTATTCTTCTATGATATGCTACATTAGCAACATTTTGTGTAGCTTTCTCGGTTTCTCTGGCGTTTTTTACACTTGATTACCTCATTAAATCCTACAACTTCGAAGAAGAGTATGTATTGTTATCGTAGCAGGTGAGCTTAGCTTACACTTTTATCGCTTATATTCTTTACCACTATGGACTTGTAAATATTAATACATGGTGTAAGGTTCCTAAAACAAAGTTTACCCTGTGCTCGTATGTGTGCTACATAACTGTCAGGTACCTTAGCATGTATTCCATCACGTACGGTTGGTTTAGTTTTGTATCATAGAAAGTAACGCATTGTTACTCCTGTACCAAACGTACTTGTAAGAAACAAACAACTTTTATCGTTGATTCAAAAATCTGTACTCGTGCAAATTGTACTTGGATAAGTTTAATACTAAAGTCATAACTCAAATAATCAGTGCTTCTCTTGCTAACGCATCTATTTTGAACACACCAATATTTATAAATTTTTAGCGTTTTTCAGAGTTATCAACTGACTTTCAAGTACGCTTGACCAGTTACTAATATGACTTTTTTACTGTAGTGTATACGTCCTAGTATACCATCCAAGAGACTGCAAATTTTTTATGTATATTTTATTCTCTCACACACAACCCAGTCTCGGAACGTGCCCCACTCAGTACGTTGTCCGCCATCTTGGTCCGAATTTCAGCCCGTCCGCGTTGCTGGAAGCTCAATGCATGTGTAATGAAGAGCCTTGTTCTACTGAGGGTCATCAGTGTGTCCCTGTTGCTCGTCAGGTTTGTAAAAACAGGTGCCTCTAGTTTAAGTTTTGTTTAAAATCATCCAATGATAAAATTGTCCACTTTTCTATACGTTATAGTCCTATATAGAATGGAAGATCAACAAATGATTTGGTTATTTCAATGGTCCTGGCGTATGCAAGGCATGAAAAATGAAATGGAACGTAATGAAAGTTAGCACTTTTTTCATGTTACTTTCCTATACATGGAACTAAAGAATATTTATCGGTTTGTATTAACTGTACGCGTGGAAAACATGGAAAAATTAGGTATGATCTTTAATGCACGACTAGATAGGTTGATGATACAAGCCAGACATTCTGTAGTCGGATCAAAATCGCACAAGCACAATTTAAAAAAAAATTATTACAACTAAATATCGAGTACGAAAATACTGAAATTAACCTTAGTAAAAATTGCAAAATATTTCATAGATGTAGTACTAGAGAAAATATTTTTCCATAGTCATCAGATTATATTTTTAATTTTATTTGAGACCAACTGGTACTGGAGAAAATATTTTTCTATAGTCATCAGATTTTATTTTTAATTTTATTTGAGACCAACTAGTACTAGAAAAAATATTTTTCCATAGTCATCAGATTTTATTTTTAATTTTATTTGAGACCAACATTTGTTTGGCATTGTATGAGTTACGTGTTAATTATGAGGAAGTGAATATATAAGGGACATGGCGACATGCCTGGATTCCGGTGAGCCAGTTAGTGAGTTACTTATCAGCTTGTGCCTAAATTATCGTCACTTAAAATGCAAGAGTTGCAGTCTATTGCAGTTTTTTAAATTAAGGAACTTGTTCCTGAGTAACTTAATCATTTCTTTAATGAACTTAGCTTAAATTCTATCATGGGAATTTCAAATTTAAAACAAACTTTAACTGATTGTTAGGTTGTAAGGATAAGTCAGTGAAGTCTCAAAAGTACAGAAATGTATTAATATTTCGAGATCGTCAATTTCTGTAAGTTACAAGATAATGCCTTACTCAGCCTTCTCTCTTTTGGATGATACTTGGTCACGCGTGTCCTACATAAGAAACAAAAACAAACAAACAAACAACTTTATTTCCAATCAAGTACACAGTACATAGACATTAGTACATTGGTTTTTCAAATTCTTAAGGTTAACATTCTTTGAGTAAGGGTGATGGTGAGCTCCATGCGACGATCCTGGGATGTGTCCATGGGCTGGGAGTTGAGGGCTTACCGATAAGTGCGAGCTCACGGCGCGAAACGAGAAACAGCTCGTATTCATGGCCGGGTTCGAACCCGCGGTCTTTCTGCCCGAAGCAGAGACGTAACCTAACCTAACACAGGCCGCAGACCACTCGACCACGGTGGCTAGACTGTTTGAGCAGTGGTCACACCACCAGGTCCTGCCAGTTATGTTGTTGTATCTATCTGTTATGGGCTGCAGTTTTTCTGAAGAGAAAAATGTAACACAACCGTAGGCTGTTTATTTGCTGATCGCATTACATGCAGGGTTTAAAGATACAGAACCGTAACATGTTCTAAAAGTTTTATAACTCTTGTGTACAGTGCTAGGTTGATAAACATCTTAGATTTTGTTTTAGCAAACTATTATCAGGAGTACATTTGGGCCCATATGGCTGTTAAAATGTTAACTTTGCAGTAAAAACTATTATAAAGAGGATATTTTGGCCCATATGATCGTTAAAAAGTTAACTTTGAGGTAAATACTAATATAAAGAGGACATTTGGGCCCATATGATGGTTAAAAAGTTAACTTTGCGGTGCAAAACAGGTTCCCGTGTTACACCGACGTGGCGCTGCTCGGTCCCAGTCAATCTTCCTCCAAGAAATCGTCGTGGGATGCGCATGCGTGCTGCGACCGGGTCTCATGGGCGACTACATCATCTCCCCGTGGCTGCAAAACTGAGAAAATTCGACCAAGAACTTAAAATTGTATGGACCTCTCGAGCTGGCAGTACGCTGCCTCTGAAGGTTCTGTCTCATGAAGGATACCTCCATTTTGATACCTACACCCTATCTCTAACTCGTCTCATGAAGGATAATTGCACGGTGATACCTACACCCTATCTATAACTTGTCTCATGAAGGATACCTCCATGGTGATACCTACACCCTATCTCTAACTCGTCTCATGAAGGATAATTGCACGGTGATACCTACACCCTATCTATAACTTGTCTCATGAAGGATACTTGCACGGTGATACACCCTATCTCTAACTCGTCTCATGAAGGATACTTGCAAGTTTGATACTTACATCTTGTTTTTACCATTAATTCTGGTTGAGGATTTGGGCCATAAAACACAATGCATCGGGCTTCAATTGTTTATCATAGCGTTGCATCAAAATAAAAGTAAATGAAACATTATGACACCTATTCTGAAACACCATCTCATAACCTGAAGTCACACGTGTTCTAAAGTTCAAACACGTAAAAAGCGATGCTAGTAATTATTTGTTTAAGGGCTTTTGGGCTGACAAATGAATAGTTTGATAGATAAATCGTTTGATGGTTTAATGAGCTTTTTCAAATTGAACGAAATTTTTATGCACAAATGTTCTTGCAGTAGAGAACACAAATATTGAATTTTAAACTAGATCGCTGTAAAACATATGAGATAAATTCAACAAAATCGTATGTGAAGTTTTCACCTTGACGTGCGTTTAATCTAACGTCTATCCTAGCTACATGGAAAACTTTTACACTAACTCTTCTTGACTCAGCTAACCTTACACGTATGCTAACCTTAACTTTCAGTTTCTCATAATTCTATCTTCAACTTGTGTTTTGGATTCAAGTTAATAAAAAAGATATATACGAGTAGCACATTTTTTCATGAACCATTTCAGTAGATCTTAGCCTGGGCTTGAAAGACATTAACTGCTCTAACTTTGGAACTATTCATTTACACTGTAGAAATCCTGGTCAAGAAGATATTTTTTACGTAGGAAAATAAACATTTGCTTATTATTTGCATCATATAATTGCAGACGCGTAATGGGGTTACAGCCACAACTGATACTCGATTGAATTACATCCAAGGGAGTTCTCATACGCGCGTATCAGCAATGAATGCTTTGAAGATGAACCAAAACCTGCATTGATGAATCATGACTTTTCTCAGAGGTCGTAGGGGAAGTCATTTTATGTACTGTCACTCAAGCATGAAACTAATAAGATCTGAAAACTTCCACATCCTCAGAGGCATTGTTTAAGTTTTTATTTCAATTGAGTTTTTTACAATACAACCAAGTCTTTCACATAAAGAAGAAAATTGCTAAAAGTTGTTTTGCTTATAGGACTTCTTGCAGGGTTTTCACATGAGGGAGAAAGATTTAATTTTGGTCTTAGATGCTGTTTTTTAAATTTATGATTCGCTGCACAGTGTGTTAGTACTTTTTAGAACTTATGAATCCTGTGATTTTTGAATGGATGCATGAGAGCTAGCAAAATAGAATGCCGCATTTAAATTTTTTCACACTATATCATAAATATGACTGGAAATAACTATAATTTAACAGGATAACAAACTCTTTCAAAAGTTTGCTCGAAAAAAGTTTAAAACTGAAAAAAAGGTGTTCATGCACTTCACAATCGAGTGATGGCCAGCCTTCTGATGCCCGATATTTTTTTCCTAATTTCAAACTTGTTTGCTTGGAAATAAGGATTTAATGTAATCTCGTGATCTACACTTTTTTATGTTCATCTCATGCAAGTGTTTCTTGTTTATTTTTCTAGCATGTATCGCTCGATATTACCGTCCAAATAAAACATTGTTTAAACCAACGTTCTGAAAAAGTGTAAATCGTTTTATAACAAGCGTTTTGCTAGTCCAGAAATCAAGAGAAGTAAGACACGTTAAATCACTACAAGGATAATGGGAAACAATAAAATAACTGTTTCTTTTAGAGTGAAACTTGTGTTTTCGCATCGTTTGTGAATTACAGCACTCTAGAAGCATTATACCAGTATAATCTACCTAAAATAAATTTCACGTTAATTGAAAAGTTATCAGCGTTTTACAACAGCTTTTATGAAGATTGTTGATAATATATTTTCCTTCCTTTTATCATGATGTATAATTCAGAATATCGAACTACAATTTTATTTTTTCCAAAACAGCGTGACTTCAAACAAGAGAATAATTATTTCTCGTCACATTTATATCTGAAACAATTCCATGTATTAAAATTTAATTGCATGAAAGTAGCACGGTCATCAAACGACATTTAATTGTAAAAGATTTCCATCACAGAATCTTTTACTCTGCACTTTGAAACAAAAAACACTTTAAAATTTTAGCGTGGCTCATTAGAACGAAATTAGCACGACCCTAAACTACACAGTCTCACCCATTGCTGCCTTTCCAATTAAACTTTCAGACGTTAAAAAATCCGACTCTTTATTTAGTGTGAAAAAGTTTGCGGAGTGCTGTCAACAAATCAAAAGGTGTCAGTGAAGTCAACTAAGAGGACCAGGGGTTTTCAGTAGATACCTGGAGCTTGCTTATAGGTTCACAACACGCGCATGTGCCAAGTTTCGCAATAAGTTTACTATGTTTGAAGTCGTTCGGTGAGGTGGGAAGTTCCAGCGGTGTTCGATTTTAACGAACCCTTCACGTTTGACCGGTCGGTAAACAATGAATTCATGTGTTTTACTAGAAACTTTGAGCAGGGAAGCCTTTGATCGAGTTTGAGTCAATGTGTGACACTAGGTTTTTGTTCACGTCAACTTGATACAACCTAAAAGGAGTTCGACCGTAACTGAAAGAGTTTTTTTAAAGGTGAATTCAATACGACCAGGACTTGTTTACGAGCATGCTTTCTCAAATAGAGAATAAAAGCGAAAAGAGGAATGATTTAGATCAGAATAGCAGAAACTTTTCTGAGTCTTATTTTGTAAGCTACTTTTTTCTGAACATTTATTGTTTCATTCAATAAAGACGCTCTTGAGTGCCAAACTTTTTAAACCATGTTTTGTAGCCCGTTCAATTTTCATGTTATCAGCTTGCAGAATATATCAACTAAAACAATAGCTTAACCTTCTTACCGTGACAATTTTCAAATTTTAAAACTCCTCCATTTACAATGAGATAGAACTGTACTACATGCGAATCAAAGAACAAAAAGAAGGAAAACTTAACACTACATTATGCTTGGTAACTTTATGAGTGTTCGATTGATATGATTTTACTTACACACATCGATGCTAAACAATGTTATATTAGCTAAAGTACTACCTCCTCGATACCTATACTTTCTGAAAAGTATGCAAAAACTGAAGTTTATCTCAAGCACTGAAGACCATTTCATTTCACTCTTTCTATTTTATACGTGTGTTGTAGACATGAGGGAATGGACATACTTACAGTACAAGAGTTTGGAGGTGGAATGAAGGAAAGTGCATGCTCGCCTATTTAATATTACACACTATGATCAGTAAAAGTGAAATGCTGAACCATAGTTTTCACATTTCGATTTCAATTGGGATGGAAGCAGTAATTCAATCAAAAAGTGGTCCGACAGCTTTGTAATGAATTAAGAGTATTACACTGCACGACCCTCTTTGGTCAACCACTGCGTGTGTAATGATTATTGTACTTATTTTCATGATGATGAGTAATTACAGAACGGCATTTTAAACATATCACAACTTATAGTATTTACAACGAAAAATTTTCAAACATAAATTTTTCCAGAAAAAATGTGATATCACGATAACTTCCCTGGATTTGACGGTCGCTTATGTCAACACAGATGTGCAAAATTTGGTCATATTATCTGATAGATAATAATGAGGTATTACAAGTATTTTGATGATGAGGTATTACAAGAAATTAATTTATGAAAATTGATGGTCGAGCATAAAAATTCATTTATCTTGTTATGAAAAGTGCAGGTTCTTTACTTCTGTTTATAATAAACGTAAAGGTTCACATAAAATCGTAAATTACTGATGATCTTTCACAAACGGTAAATTTTGATCTCATGCAAACGCTCGTACAACTCAATGCCGCACTCAAAGTCTTCTGATACGACATATTTTATTACTAGTGACCCAATATTACAGTCGAAAATTGCAATTGGAATCCTGGTTTTGAGATGATTATTCATGAGGCCTCGAATTTGAAATAGACATGGGCCGTGCACAAGGGAGAGCTGTTCAGGAGCGGTCTTGTGATTAGTTAGAAGTTTTGAGGCACTGTAAATTGCGTATGAATAGGCAATGGAAGGCTCGTTCCATTCCGACCGGGACTGTTAGACTTGGGGAGGGGGTGAGGGGAAGGAAAGGAGGGATAGAGACAGGAAAGAGCGGTCAACCCCTTCTTTCTTTCTTCCCCCAAGTAGGGGGATTTTGTTGTGTATGGTGATTTATTGTCGTGTATGGTGATTTATTGTCGTTTATGGTGATTTATTGTCGTGTATGGTGATTTATTGTCCTTTATGGTGATTTATTGTCGTGTATGGTGATTTATTGTCGTGTATGGTGATTTATTGTCGTTTATGGTGATTTATTGTCGTGTATGGGGATTTTGTTGTGCACGGTGATTTTGTTGGGTATGGTGATTTTGTTGTGTATGGTGATTGATTGTCGTGTATGGTGATTTATTGTCGTGTATGGGGATTTTGTTGTGTATGGTGATTTATTATAGTGTGTGATGATTTTGTTGTGAGTGGTGATTTTGTTGTGTATGATGATTGATTGTCGTGGTTGGGTTTATTTTAGGCAATCATTTATTAAATTAAAACATTTATTAGTTACATTTCAGGTACACATTCTCATTTAATTTCACTTCCCATTTAAACTTTTACTTATTTCAGTATTGAAGATGAATTCTTTGCATTCCGAAACGCATGATATTGAAAATGTTCCCTTTTGCTTTGGTTTTTCTTTTCATTTTGCGTGTGAGATTTTAAAGAGACTGACGAATTAGCATTATAATCATCACTGTAATAATTATCATCAGTTTTTTGAATAGGGTTTTGGTAATCTAAGATCCATTTTCATATCATAGTAGTATTTAAATTTTTATTATTGTTTCAAGATGGTAATCAGACGATGATAATTTTTTCTTAACATTCATCCCTACCAGAGAAATTCAACCTACTTATTGACTCCATGTCTCCCAGATCATGCACAAGTTTTGAAGTGAATACAAATTTTTACCGGCATTCAGTTTTGTTTGAAATTGTATTTCATTTTTTCATTTCGATTTCATTTGAAGGAACATGGAAGCTAAATAGAAGTTCCAGTTTTCCATGTTTAAAAAAAAACCTCTCATGTAATATTGCTGAAATTTTTAATAGAACTTTCAATGAGACCTCAAAGAAGCATTCATTTCTAAGAAGGACCATCACCTCCATCTTATTATTATAGTTCCTTATATTTGCAAAAAAACAGTGCCATTTGTTAGCTTTCATAAAACAGGGGCGTGATCTTATTAACACATTTTGTGATGAATTTAAAGCGTTGACTTGTTTCTTATCATTGTTCAGAGTTGCACGAAATATTTAAAACAAATTCCAATTTAATTCTTGTTGGAGTTCATCGCTCGGAGGATTTTCCTTGAGCCCGGTTGACTTTCTCATTAACTTAAATTTAAAGTGTTTTCTTTCAAACTTATTCTTCATTAGCCAGACAAAGAAGAGAAGCAAGAGTTTACAGGACTCAAGTTACAGGATTACACTTTCAAAAAAGCTTTATTCTTGTCTAGGTTTCTGTCTCTGAAAGTTTTTTACTACAGAGTTTATCTCAACTCTAAGCTTTTCTAACACCAGTGTTGAGATCACAGACTGCTAATCAGTGGCTAATTAGTGAGGAATAAAACTAGTAAGTAACAAAACTACTAAGGAATAAAACTATTTTAAAATATTGAATCCTTGATGTCATATCACGGACACAGGTTTAAACGACAAGGATTACATCGTGTTAGTGGTGCGGCGTCTGTGTTGCCCTTCACAATATCATATAATGAAGAAAATGTTTACAATGGTAAGTACAATGTCTTTTAATTTTCGCATTTTTCTTTTAAATGAAGCGCAGATTGAGGGCATACATATTATTAATGATACAAAAAAATCATACGAAAGAGGAAAAGTCTACGGTGAGCATTTCAGTAACTTGCTTTCATGTCTTTTGGGTTGATATTATTGGTACACATGTCCCTATGTTTGTATTATGTTTAATACTGAAGGAAACACCTAATGATTCAATTAGTTAGGGTAAATTTCAAACCTAATGTGATGGATATAGAAGTAGATGCGAGAACCAATTTCTTTCCAAAATTAAGCATGTAGACAACATTATAGGTAAGCAATCAATACAAAATTAACTTATCACTAAGCCAAGAAAGAAGTTTCACTTTAAATTTAATTATAAAAAGTATAGATAATAATCTAAAAATCTCTCAAAATGTTACCTCAAAAACTTACATGAGTACATGGTAAATATGCAGCAAAAATAAAGAAGAAGTCCTCATAAATTCTTGATATATAAATAAAGAGTAGTATTTTAAATGAAAGCGATACAAATATTTGACGAAAATCAGTTCTAATCTAGTCAGTTCTAATCTAATCGTCTAATCTTGATTACCTGTAAGGTATTACAATTTTTCTCAAAATTTTTACAGCACTAGAACTGAGCAACTCGAGTTGAGCAACAAAATATGGAAAGAATTAATTATTTAACATTCTTGATCAAAACCTGGTTCATAAATTTTAAAAGTTATTCGACACAATATCATTTCGTTGGTTTTTATCATTCGAAAAAATTAAATTACACCTTGACCATTTAATGTAAATTGACGCTTATGTGCGAACAAGCTCGTGAAAAAAGGTTGATTTCAAAGTAAAAACTATTTCCCACGTGAACTAAAACTTAAAAAATATATAATTTTTTAAAGTCACGTGAGATGACCAAGTATCAAAGAAATGTTTTTGATTAACAATAAATACATCGTTATGAAGTTTGTATGTATGTTGAATACGTTTTATTACTCATGTTTTAGATAAAAGCAGTAATTCCAGCAAGTTAACAAAGTCTTTTTCAGTTGTGACTCATTCTCCGGAGCAAGATATTTAATATCAAATTTTGTTTATCATTTACCGCTTTATGTGATAAGCAAGACGGAAACCTCAAACCTCGACCTTAATTTCTACATCAGGTAGAAACGGCACGCGATCAACTATATCAAATTCTTCAATAATATCACAGTTTTTAGTTACCGTAACTGGGTGAACCAGAAATAACGACCAGAAACTAACAATGAAAATCCTCAGTTCACTCCATGCTCTAAATTGCTTTTGAGTCAAAATTATGAAACTCTGGAACCTGCTGCCCTAAAACACTATCTCGGCTGGCAACAGTCATCTACAATGTCGTCAAAGGGCTTCAATGATATCACAGTTTTTAGCTGCCGTAACGAAGTGCATCAACCGAGCAGCTCAGGTGTCAATTGCATCTGTAATACGAGGCTTTGAGCGTCCTGACATCCGTCTCCCCCGGTCATCAAGACGAGGACCTATTTTCAATTCTGATTTCAAAATAGGAGTAATGGAAGCAAATTCTGAGGGAATATTTGTACAAATTTGAGTACAGTTAGGTTAAGGAACACCGTCGAACCTTTGAAATTTACGAATTTCTTTGGCTTCTTGCACTTTCAGGAAATTCGAAGAACTTTGACTAAACCTGTTCAAGCTGATAGACAAGCTCATACAGAAAATTGTAAGCTGAGGAAATGTATCGTTATGGCTAGTGATCAAGTTAGAGTTTAAATGGGATTCATGGGATGAAACACTCAAACACATTGTACGGGTTTTTATGCAATGGTAACGATCAATATTCAGATGATCAGATTTTATTAAAACAATCGACCATTAAAAAACAATGTCGAAGAATTGTGTTCAGTTTTACCAATTGATAAATCATCATTGAAACGTTTTCTCCAAACTAAGCGTAATTGATTATAATTATACATCAAATATAATATAATCATATTTTATTAATAATTGTGGAAAAAATAATCGAATAACTTAAAATTTTAGTCAACCTATTTAAACAGAACAACTGTACAATATTCATTTTCATTCTAATTAGAAATTCTGCTATATTAAATGAAAAAAAAATTAGCTCAAGACACTCAACAAAGCATTCAATAAATATTCTAATACACTTTTCAGAAAGCCTTCTATTGCTTTCCGGTCGTCGGTGATTACATTGGATAGGATTTAATTCCTTGATGCAGTTTCAATTACCGGAGAGCGATAAGGGTTCAATCTTTTGTAACTCATTACAGTGAGAATCAAGGCGATATAAAAAGAGTTTTTTCTTTTCTGATAAAGACTGGATTAGTTACTTTTATCAGAAATTACAAAGAGGTATGTTCAAAAGAAACACACTGAGTCTTTTTCATGAAAAGAGCACTGTGAGTTAATACACATTCCATGAAAGAAAAACACCTTATCATCGATAGAGCACTCTTCTAAGGGCGAAATGAGTAATTTAAATCATCTAAACTAAGAATGACTGTCGTGTGTTTATATATTTATTTATTTATATATTTCTTTATTATTTATATGTTTCGTGTCACTATAAAAAAAGAGAGATCCAGAGCCTTATATATTCCAGTCCGTATCGTGGATACCGAGTTCGGCGGGGTATTGCCCTATGATTCGGGTACATTGTACCCGAATATGACACGAATTCCAGAGTCTGTTGCAGAAGTAGAAAACTAAGTGTCTTAGTATTCACTAGGAATGTTGTCATTAAAGAAATACTCAATTAAAACGTCTGTCCTTTGTAAATAGATACAAAATTAAATATATTGCATTGCGTTATTATATGTAATTTCATTTAATATCTTTCCAACAGTATTTGCCATCATTTTTGATGGCACGGGTATTTTCACAAAATCTCTGCCGTCATTTTTGACGGCTGGGTACACAAGTATATAATAATACAGCCATGCAGATTTACAAAAAAATTAACACAAACAAGTCTTCTTACAAGTGAATAATCAATGATACTTTGGGAACGAGAATGTGAAAGCAAGTTTGTTCGACAATATGAAAAGTATTTAAATGATGGTAAGAAGACATACTTGTGTGACACAGTTCATAACGCGTAAATTGACATTTTCAATGCATTAGTGTGATGAATCAGATCGTCCACACTAAGCTTTTATGTTGATTACGAGCAGCTTCAGTATATTACTGATGGACGTTCAAAAATTGATACTGTGAGCTTATTGACCTGCTTCTTGTAATGACTAACTACTTATGATCGTACATTTAAGGATACAGGTTATGCTTGTTCACTATCAGGGATACAGGTTATGCTTGTTCACTATCAGGGATACAGGTTATGCTTGTTCACTATCAGGGATACAGGTTATGCTTGTTCACTATCAGGGATACAGGTTATGCTTGTTCACTATCAGGGATACAGGTTATGCTTGTTCACTATTCACTGGTAAAATGATGAGCGTGAACACTGGAAATTTTTTGAACAGCTGTCAATTGTCACTTTCAATAGGTAAGAGATTGAATATTTAATGTTGTTAACTGGTAAAAGGAATTCCCTTAGAAAAGTGTACGTGCAACATTTTCAAGACGCATATACGAACAGACGATTAATGAAAACATACAGTTAGGTCACAATACTGTTAAACATAATAAAGCTCAATAAATTGATTAAAAAAACGGTGTCCTACGTAATGAATGTCATCTTTTCGCGTTGCAGTTTCAAACAGCTTCTTTAATGAATGGTGAAATATTTAAACTACCTTTCCTTCTTCAAATTTCAACGAATAGAGTCAAAAGTTCCATCCACCAACTATTTCCGACCAGCGGGTGTATTTACTTGTATTACTTTGATGCATGTGCTGGTATATCTTCTTAAATGATCATTATCAACTGTATTGGGAAAATTAATTACCATATCTGAACTGGAACTATTTTTTCACATTGAAAGCAATCAATATGAGACATAAGATCAACATAAATAGAGCTCTACATTTCCTTCATGAAGTTTGTATGACACATTCATCCATTGATATTCATTGTTGTTTTTGTTCATATTTACCTTCTCCTCAACATGTTTGTAAATTAAAAACACATTCACGTTGCATGAATAGAAACGAAGCGGCCTATTGAGTTATTTCCTTGCAATCAACGAAGCGGAACTGCTTTTATACTGACAATATGATCGTATTGGTTTTACAATAGATATCTGTGTCATATGCGTCGTCTTAATACAACCCCAACACACAAGCAATGCTAGAGATGTAGTTAAAAGTATGCGTTCTATTGTGAGTTCAATAATCAGATAATTACTGCAAGAAATTCAGAATTTATTCTCTCTTGGTTGAAGCAGCACGTGACTTCATAGTGGAAAAAAGTAAGTTAATTTAGGCCCTTGAGTGTTTTGCGTGGAAAAATCGCCAAGCGTCTTTCGCAATTTTTAAATAGATAAATTCTGATGTAGTTAATGCAAATGTATTAAAACCAACAGTGTAAAAACGCGTTATTGAAATATAAAACATGTCTCACTAGTATTGTGCGAAAGGGCGTTCATTTGTATTGTAACTTTATCTCAAGACTTTTAAAAGAAGTAAACTATATTTTAAAAACTGGGGATGTTCTCTTCGTGTTGTTTGCGCTGTTAACAATTATAGATACTCCAGCACAGCCTCGTGTAACTAGAGAACTAACGTGAAATGTTAAGTGAAAATCCTAAACAGTGATTGAAATTAAAATTGAAAGTATATTATAGTTGCAAGAAGCCTAACGTTGCCTCTTTCAATATAGTTTCAATTTCTTTTATGAAATTACTAAATTGAGAAAGTTGGAAAAATGCATGAGCAGCATGACGCACGAAAATTAAGACTTAAGAGGTTTTTGAGAGTAGAATTTTATACATAAATTGTGTTCAAACATCTGTTTAAATATAAATTCAGACTCTGTGGGGAATCACCGAGTCTGAAAAATAAATTGACGAGAGAGTTAGTTGTTATTAAGTCCGATAGGCATTTATTCTCTGTGAAGACTGTGATCATAAGTTCAGGAAGGGATTTTATGGAGTAGAATTTCTGAAAGAGGATTAAAAACTTTGAAGAAGAAGAGGTGAGGAGTATTTTATAGTCTGGCGCCATCATAAATGATCAAACTTTTCCAAATATCTTATAAGTACACAGTATGAAGAGTACACAGTATGAGGAGTACACAGTATGAGAAGTACACAACATGAAGAGTACACAGTATGAAGAGTACACAGTATGAAGAGTACACAGTATGAGAAGTACACAACATGAAGAGTACACAACGTGAAGAGTACACAGTATGAAGAGTACACAATAGAAGAACAATACAACCGAGAATGAGTTCCATGATATAAATTTCAATGGTAACTATAGCTTTGGATCTTCCATAGCAGTTTTACACAGGTAAATAATCCATTGAAGTTAGATAATTTGAGTCACTTTGTAATAAGTTACTCAACATAACTCAAAAATATGTTTGTGAAAAGCGCTACTGGAACCTGGTATGAAACATCACGCTAGTGTGTTGATAAGAGAAATGCATCAAATATTTAATCATTAATAGTTAGAACGTTTTTAAAGTTTTGACAGGCTCTTTTGCAAAAACTATCATTCATTAACGTAGAACGCACTTTGTTCTCTACAAAAACAGAATTTTTTGTGTTTTCAAAGTATCAAAAGTATTTGTATAATGTCATAGGTGTGAGTAGTAGAATTTGTGATGTCAAATGAATAAGGTGTGTAATAGGAGACCGCCGTTATAGAAACTGCCGTTGTAGCAGCTTTACCTGTGTATGAAAGCGGTTTTTTTGATCCTATCCAAACATTATGGGAAGAAACTAGTGAATGAATTATTTATTGATATTAAATTATAATCTGTCACCATTATGAGTATTAAACAACTTTAAAATAAAAAACTGTAATCTCAAGTCCCATTAGGTCCATATATCTTTACAAGACTTCAATAAGATATGTTTCTTTACCAAAAAACAACGCAATAACGCCAAAATATTTCATGAGATCAATCAAAAGCTGTTTTCAAGAATTCATTCGACCTTGTTCTAATTTTACAGAAATAATCTAAAGCAATCGCTCAAACGAGCGACAAATCGAACGAATACAAATACAACAAATCCATATGAGTGAGTTAATAATAGAGATAATCTCCCTTAATTGACTTAAGCTACTCTTGTGCTATTCACTGCTAGGAAAAGCTTATATTTTATGGAAGATTTGTGGATGTAAGATCTGCTCCACTGCCCCCGTCTGAGCGGCGCCCACGCGCTTTCAAGTGCCACTTTGTGGTGTTAAAATCAACGCAAATTGGAGTGAGTTACCAGTGGACTTCATAGGACTCACCGTCTATCGCTGACCATGCTTTTGATGGGTTAAAGGGTGCAATAATAACTAGATGAAAACACTAAAATGCACAAATCAATGTTATCATGTTTGATGATATGGTTAGAAAAATAGAAACCAAAACAATATCTAGAGAAAAGAGGTGAAAGGTGTTCATAGATTGCTGACGAGATACAAAGTATTTCTAAAATACCGATAGTGACTTGAAGATGAGAGAATTTTGAAACAAATAGCTAAGATAAGTAGAGGAGCAAAAAACATATTCATGGCACTAAAGTAAGTAAATTTTGGTTGCATCACATTTATAACTAATACGCCACGCAGTAATGACGAATGAGAAGTGCAAATGCTACATCTATCAAAATGATACGGCGTAAGTGCCGTAGGCGCCAAACTGTCAATTAAAGCAAAGCCAGTTTATAGCAAGGCACATGAACCAAGCAAAACTCTAAATTGAGGGGTCAACTCATACATGTATTTATAAAGCGTGTCCCAAAAGTACCTAACTAGACAATTTTTAAAAATAAATTTTTAAAAATCACACAATAAATTAAGTTCATTCACATTTGTAACATGAATAAACACAAGTGGTTATTATTTTAACTTACAATAATAATGTTGACAGACCACATGACTCAAAATACTTACGATACATTCTGAAACTGTCTAGTAACCGGAAAATATCCACCAAAATTGTTCCTTAATCATCGGTGAGGAGATCAAAAATTCTTCCTGAATCGAAAATAGTCGTTTATTTTTGCTGTGGCGTGTGTGACATGTATTGAACATAAGTAGCGAACATCCTGCTGTGTATCTCTGAGTTAAGTTTTGCAGTAATAAATTTTAGTTAGATCCCTTAATTATTACACCGGCAGTAAGCTGTACCACAGGCTTGACTACACAATACGTATATCTATGTAAAGTTACGAATATTATGGCAATTAAAGAAGCGGCAAATTTTAATTCAAAGTAGTTCATGTGAAGCTACCGTAGGAGAAAGGGTGCAATTTTGAATGGTTCTTTTATTTTAGGGTATGTCATTTCTTAAGCTATTGTACGCAGCGCACAAAACTCCGAATACCTTGATTGCATGTTGTTTTTTAATTGTTGATAATTTAGGATGATTTTCTAAAAAACAATTTGTTCTTTTGGTTATCAAAAATTACTCTCATGTGACCAGTTCCAATTGTCTCTCAATGTATAGATACATATTCAGAGGCATCATCCATGTTTGTTTTTGACTTAGTTCCAAGCAAAACTAAACACAATAATATTTTCTTTGATGATTTGAAGCTCAAATTTCAGTTTTCCCTGAAAGACATTCTCTAAAATTTTCACTTAATTATGCAACGCTCAGGTCATGAGAAACCCAGCTTGTCCTCAATTTCACATCCGAATAATCTTTTTGACATTTGAACATCAAAGACCTTCGTTAGTTAGACCCACTTTCAAAGGGTAACTAGGCACTTCTCCCGCGAGTGAGATCATCGAATGATGAACTCATTAAGAGTCTTTGCAGTCGCGAATGTACGACAAAACACACCAGTGCCATAATCTTGTTATTCGCTCTTGATCAAACATGACACTGCCAGTGCTAAGTTCCACGACGTGCAGTTGTGTTCATTATCAACCTGCGACTCGTTTTTTTCGGAAACTCGTAATGCAGTGACGCTGTCGACAGATGATCTCTTTGGGTCTTCGTTCAAAGTATACACAACCGTTCTGTAGGCATCGTCGTAATGTCCTAGCAGGGTTCTTTTAATTTGAAGTAATTCAAATGACCGTTGAGTATTAGTTCAAGTGTTTGTGCAAAATAACTTCATCAGAAACTGATGCAAGATTAAAAATGAATGGAACGGTGTAGTTTAATGCAAATTTATGTAGTTGCAAGTAGAGCAGGACATAACAAAAAATATTTGCTGTAAACCTACGTATTTTCATATATTTTATGTATGAAACATAAAGACATTACGGTTGAAAATGAAAAATTTAGGATTTTGGTGAAATAAAAAAGATATTAGAGAGGGTTATTAGTCTAACAGTCTTTTTAGATTGAAATTCGTGAAACGAATTCAAGAAAGACTTGATGATACGAGTTCTTCGAAAAAAAGGGTTGACACAAGTTACTTGTGGAGTGAAACTAAAAATTATACTTTTTTAGAGCATCTGCAAACTTCTTCTTTTTGCGTTCAAGTGCACAGAAATCGACTCTATTTGTGAAATAATAACTATGTCATTATAACATATATTGCAATCCTATACTATTAGTAGTAGTGATAAAGAGCGATTCTTAGCAGTGTAATTTCATTGGTCCTAAATTATAGAAAAATGTTTTAGAGGAACTTAAATTTTTCAGTGAACTTAAAGGAAAAATTCACATTCTAATTTTCCTCATGATATAAAAGATGCCATCAAGTAAATTGAACATGATTAGAGCAATGCAATTCTTCATTATTTTTAATCCCTTGGACTTTATAAACACAAAATCATTGACAAAATTCAGAGGCATTCAACATCTTCGGAAACATTGCGTGATGCAATAACATTGCATTGCATTTGCGTGAGTAATAACAATTTTTATTGATGAACACAATACAGTCTTCCAGTGGACAGTGAGACATTAAAGCAATGCCGTCTTTTGAAAATGTTCATCATATACAATACTAATTAAGATACAATGTACGAAGTTGTTGCAGTTTTAAATAAATTATGAGTCAGATTGGGTGTCTGTCACAACGTATTGAAATACTTGTATGAACTTCTATAACTGTTAAGGTTATTGGTATTATATTGTAATTTGATATTTCACTAATATAAACATATTGAAAATAAAAAGCCGAAACTTCAGCAACCAGCCTTGTCTCCCACAAGAAATAAAAAACGGCCAAGCCAATTGACTCAACATGTAAGTCAATTAAAAAATTGTCATTCCGTTTACGAGACTCCCTGGGTCTCTTCAAATTGGGTCCTTCAACCCCAGATGGAACAGCACGTCAAACGTGTCAGAAAACCTGGACGTAGACCAAAGTTCGTCCTCTGTAGCAACGGCTTGTTTTTCGGGTCTGTTTGAAACACGGTCTGCTTGGTCACCCGAAAAGGTCTGACATAGTCCAGCGCGTCGGGTAATTGGCTTGGGTAATTGATTTCTACTGTATATGATATAAACAATGTTCACTACGCGATGGGAGTGTCAGAATTGTCACACTCGACAGTTTCTTCGTTAAAGAGGTGTTTCAAATTTGTACAACTGCAAAGAGTCTCCATACATTCCTCTATTTTTGTAGTTGATCTTCGACTGGTGTAGTGAATTTTTTCTTCAAAGCCTTTAATTCTATTTGTTTCATTCCATTTTTCCCTTCAAATTGCGGGCTTCAGACTGTTGCTGTGCTTCTTAACGAAGATCGCATGAGGCTTTGATCGTATGAGACATTCATTGAGTTTCATACAGATTTCAGTGCAAGTACAGTATAGCAGCGACAGTGCAAACCTGTTGGCCTGCAGACATGCAGACTTACCGACCTGCAGACCTGCAGACATCCAGACATGCACTAATTGTAGCAGACCTGTCCAGCAGCCAAGAAGAGAACTACATTTTTGCACTAAAGCTATTGAATTTCTCGCCAAAAAGGTATTCCTTTATCCCCACTATTACAACCAACCAATTTATATTACCTGTAATGATTCACGGTGGTGTTAAAAGTAACTCAGCTTTATACATATTATGAATTTTTGAATCGAGCAGTTTTACCTTGGCTCAAAGATCAGCCTTTGTTATTCCGGAAAAAGGTCGTGTTCATGAAAGACAATGCACCTTTGCATTCAACCAAAGCAACTAAGCAATATCTGGCTTCGTTGGGATTTAAAGACCACAATTTGATGGTGTGGTTTCCTAATTTACCAGATTTGAATCCATAAGAAATTTTCTGGTTCATCATGAAGTAAGAAATTTATGATGATGGTCAGCAATTTACTTCGAAACAAGACTTATGGGATGTCATATGTAGTCTTGTGTAGATTGGTGCCATCTGCTACAATAAAGAAATTGGCTGAATCGACAAATAATCGTGGTTTTGAGGTTAAAAAGTGTAAGGAACGTTGCAATAATAAATTGCCTCTATATTTTTCTCAAATCTGACCTCTGTTCATTTCAAAGGTTGTAGATTTACTTATATTACAATGTTGAAGTTAGTATCAGTTGTTTTTAATCCCTTTTGGTAATGAATTCCCTCTAAATTTTGGACTGATACCACAGGCCGATACAAACAGCAATATTTAGGAAAAATTCTTGTCTTTCAATATAAATTGGTAGCACTGCAAATAATAATCTTAAATCCTTGATAAATAATTATATGTATATCTAAAAAATAATTATTTATTGTATCGAAAGATTTTTTCCTGTAAAATTTTAAGGAGTGTAATATTAGACTATTAGTTTGGGCCGCATTTAGACACTTTGGTTGTGGTTATTCAATTTACCCCGAAAATATAGAGAATAAATCCTCGTATATTATTCTATAAACGAAACTGAAATGTTCTATTTTATCAAAAGTTATCTTGATTGCGTGCTGTTCATGGACGACAATTTCATAATAGCAAATATGAAGCGCTGTATGAAAGAATCAACTTTCCCATTTTAATGGTATCCCAATTTCTTGGAAAATATCGTATTGTCTAATTTCAAAATTACGATGAATCTTCCTCGTTTCAGCATGCATGTCGCAAGGCTCAAGCGTGTTGCTTAGCACATCGAAGACAATAATAAATCCGCAATAATGCAATAATAATCAATATAAATATAATCTAATAATAAATAATATAATAATGATCAATCAGAGACATTAGGACTTCAAGTTCCCAATCTGTTGGGAACTATTTTGTGTTGCAGTATACTTCAGTGTCTTAATTAACTTGCTGAATGGTTGCGTTTATTTGATTTAAAGAATACGTAAGCTCTTAAACTGACGTGTAAATAAGTGGATTAATAAAAATCTAATTGAAAATGTCTGTTTTATATGTTACGTTTACTCTAGATTTACTTGCATCCATTCCTCAATAAGTCAATACAGGGTTGATTATCATGTATCGCTATTTTCCCGACACCTGCGAAAGAACACAAAGTTACAAAAATATTCCCTCGCTTGAATTTAGGTGAACAGATTTCTAGGAGCAGTTAGCGACTTTCTAGCGAAGTTAGCGGATTTCTCAGTGCCGACTTCATAATTCGCGAACACTAATGAAGTTCTTGAGCAGAGCGCCGCTTTCCTAGATTTCCAGCCTGTCAACGTTCGCATTTAGTAATTAATTAAAAGTATCACGAACTGCAGTGCACTGTATTTTTTAATTATGTAGAAATGACACAGAATAAAGCCTGGAGGTAAAGGTTATGAAGCTATTTACTGCGACACCGTGCGGCAGAACAGAAAATTAAAGATACACCTCAGAAATTACAAGAATGGTAAGTCATAATTTACTGTCATGATATTCTACCTTGAATACTTGGCAATAAATGAATTAATTTGTAGAAATAATTTATGAGTTTTAAATTATTCAATTTAAGGCTTAGCTTCGTGAGGTAATATTCTATTGGAAATTCTTTTGTTAAAAAATTCACATATTTAGACACAATTTTCCCGCCAGGTGTTGAGGTGAAGCTCAGTCAAATAGTCTGTTGTAATTCAGCCCAGGTTGTGATTATGAGAAATTTTAGCAAACTCTTATTGAAAGTATGATGGAACTTTACGTTAAAATTGAGATGATATAAACAGAGCAAAAATGGTAAATTTCACTAGGTTTAATTATGTTACGTTAATTTCCCAGTAGCTCTTTAAATTATCAATATAATTTGCCATAATCTACAGAAATTAACGTTTATTTGACTCCAAATTTTTCTCAGATAAGTACATGTGTTATGCATAAGATTTTTAGCTTTGTATATCGTCCTAAAACCGTGAGGCTAAGTATGATTCTTCAATTGAAAGAAATTCAAAGAGGAATACCGCTATGATGTAGGCAAGTTTGTGGAGGAAGCTCTTACCTTAAATCTGTAGAAATTATAAATGTTTCTATATAAAATCTGGCCATTTTTTAGTGGGTTTTACTAAATGTGAAGGGAGTTTGTTACAGCAACCATAAAAATTTTAAACAATGATATAATTCTAGCGAAAAAATGACTTGGGCATCATCGGGGTTAAACATATAAAAAATGAACTCCATCTGTCACACATGTAATTTGACGTTGGAACTGTGCAATAAAATAAGCTTAATATATTGCGCAGTACTCTAGTTAGAAATTCCAGCAAGCCAATACCAGCAACAACACCGAGCAGGAGAAGTCTTGAAGGGATGATGAATATTTACTAACTTTATGAAAAACTCTCCAGTCTCTTGTATATAGAAATAATTGTTTGAGCGTCTCTGACCTGTATTTTGGATGTATTCAATAGTTATAATCTACGACAAAGCGATTTAGCATGACCACTGTATTTCGTAATGTACAATTTTTAAACCTTATTCATGTAGGCAACATCACATCTTTCTCTAGCTCCTCAATTTTGGCGTAAAAATTTTTAATGTCACACTTCAGACATTGAAAGTATCGTTAAGGTGCTGATGTTTCTCAGTATTTGTTGTTGAAGGCCATTTTTTGCTCTCATGAGGATTTTTGAAGCTCTAAGAATTCTTTTTGAAGCAATGTAGGCAGTTGATGATATTTTATTGAATATTGAAGCATTTTGCTGATGTGGCTTTAGTGGTTATCTGTTTTTGTTGGTGTTTCAGAATTACAATTTTCTCCCACCTAATAGTGCCAATCATGTGAAGCAAAATGCATTTTGCTGCAAATAAATAGGTCCTGCAACTAAATGGCATTACTCTCAGAGCCTGCAGACGTTTTACACTCTGTACGTTTATTTAGGAGCGCAACAACTATTCACTGCAATTTATTAAATCAAAGGCAGCCTGTCGTGTCGGAGCAGCGGTCCAAAAGACATACAACTGTAGCTACAGCAGCTGCAGCAACCGCTGCTACCTGCGTGGCAACAGCAGCACCCAGAAATGCACGAGGGCGAGGAGGCAACAGGAGGAGCGAAATGACGGAAGGAGGGTGTAAAAGGAGGACAGGGCTGTGGGGAAGGAAGGTTTGTGGGGAAGACAGGCTTCTGGGGAGAGAGGGTGTAAAAGAAAGACAGGTGTGTGGGGAAGCACAGATTATAGGGCAAGTTAGCTTTAATGGTACGATATGCTGACGTCAAGGTAGGCTGAAGGTAGGCATAGGCTGAAGAAAAAGGTTGTCTAATAGGTTAGGACTGCAAGGTAGGTCTGTCGGTGAGGAATGTAGGTTGGTGGAAGACGCCAATGAATAACAAAAAGTGAATTAGGTGACAGTGTCAGAAGTATGCCGGTGGGGAAGTGGGTTGTTTGTTGGTTAGAGTTTTGGAACAAATAGTAGATGAGGGAGGTAGGTTGGCGATGTAGCTAGATGTATAATAAAGGCATATCGGTCATCCCATACTTACAGGGTGTCAAAAAAATGTACTAACTTTTTGACTGTTTATCACTAGATGGAGGATATTTAAAGGTTCCTTCCATGATATTTAGTCTTCGTAAATATATTATTTTCATTCATTTCACGCGTTAGACTTTTATTTATGTCAATAAACATCGAAATTAACACAAAATAATTAGGAAATGGGCAATGAAAGAGTAATTTTTTGGGGGACACCTTGTATATAGCTTATGTGTCTTAGGTTCGTTGGAAAGCGGTCAGCTTCAAGTAGAAAAATTGGTTTGATTTTTCTTCAGTATTATAAAAAACTGATGGGAATTGTTGAAATCTTAATGTTTATTATTGGAAAAAATCTGACTCACTGTGGTTATTTGGCATCACAGTTTGTTAGAAAACTGTCCTGTATGTTTCCTTCACAAAGTCATGAAATCGTAATTTGTTCATTTTTTCCATGATGATCAATACGCCACAGATGTTCTGAGGGTGGACAATAAAATTGAAAACCATACTGAATGGAAGTTCCATTGTTTTCAGAGGGGTTAAGCTACCATAGTTTCAATTAATATAATGTAATAAGCCTGTGATTTTCAACAGGTAGCAGAGTTAACATGCTGTTTTATATATATGTTGCAATGTAATTTTTAATATGTTGCAACGTAATATTTAATTTTACTGTCTTATCTACACTGGGGCTCTTGAGAAACGTTCTGGTGGAACAACTTTTCCTAACACTATATTATTTTGTTGTAGAAAATCGTGTGACAGCAACCAAAAAAGCTGTAGTACATGTACAAGTTGGACACATAATTCCACTTGGTTATGTCCATAAAATCAGGAGTCAAGAAATGGCTCATGTGTTTTTAAAACGAAGGAAATGGATTTGAATAATATTCGTACGACACGAAAAATGATGAGCATCATACCCAACCATAGTGATCTAAGACCATCCAGAAATAGAAAGAAAAAAAGGAAAGCTGCTAAAAGTCCTGAAAATAGAAAGTTAATTTACAGTAGACTTCGATATGATTCATACTGGAGCGAAATCTTTTTTCGTACGTTGGGATGATCAACACTAAGACTTCTAGGGCATACCTCAAAAAGAAAAGTCTTTTACCCTATATCACTTTATTATTACTATTGTTATATTTGTTTGTGTAATATTGATGTAACAACTGAGTCATGATATGGAGAACAATAATTTCAATGCATGTCCAATTTAAGTAGTACCACGGACTACGCTGGTTAAGTCAACTAAAATAATTGAAAGCTAGTTAATTTTACACGAACAGTAAAGTTTCTTCTTAAATTAAACACTCTGACCTCGCGAAAAGTATAAATCAAGAAATTTTTCGATTACGATCTGCTAATATAACTTTGAGATTACTACGTTTCTAGTCCCTCGTCAATAGAAAAGCTTGGTTACATGACAGTATTAAAAATGAAGTTGAGAAATTGTGGCAACATATATTCAGGCACCTATAACTACCACGGTCAGTCCGCTCCGCATATTGGCTAGAAATTGCTATTAATTTTTGATATTATCAACAACTGTTCGACGTGTGGACACTTAAGAATTTTTGTAGTATTTCTGACACGACCACAAAAATACTCCCATTTTAGATCCAAAAATCACTCTCTTCAATGACATAAGATACCTGATATTTTAGCAGCAAAACATCTCTATAACGCGCCAGATTTAAGACCGACAAGATCAAATGAGGGACTTAGAAAGCCTCTGCTGATTGAAGAAATGTTAGGAGCTTTGAATTTTCCTCCACTTGTTGATGTTGTGAGAGTAAACCATACAAAGTAAGAAGCCTTTGTACCTACGCACGTGGGGTACGCAAAACCCTACAACAGTTTTGTTTGAGAGGTCTTATTTTGGCAACTGTAATCAAAGGTAAAATTTTCTTGTCTTCAATTTTATATTGGGTCGTCATAGTACTTTGAATATCGTACAAATACGCCACTGATTTTCTATAGAATAATGTAAAATAAACAAGCCAGTTTTTGAGTCGATGTTCGAGTGCAAGCCTCTGACGTAAATGAGTTGCAAACAAATGTAAAATTTCCTTCTTTTTATTTCTGTAGTGTTCAGAAAGAGTTACTTTCATCTCACGACGCAAAAATAACAGTATTTATATGAGTTTTTACACTTCATTATAGATTTCGTAACTTTAAAATTATTGTCACATTCCTGAATTTCTTCTTTCTCGTTTCACGTTTTTTATTTTCCTCAAACATGTTCATAATTGTGAAAAATGTTTAAAAACTCACTGTAAGTTCAAATGGATTAGTTTCTGCCAATTTTTCGGAATTTGATTAACGAAGTTCTGTGTGTCTCTAATAATTATTAATAATCTTTCACCTAAGATAAAATCTACAACCATTGACATAAATTCAATACTCTATCTCGCCAAAAAATTGTTTCAAATACTTTCTAGAGAACGGTTTACTTTGCCATAGTAAGCTGTGGCACGAAACTTGCTACGATTTGTTATTTTGTTGTCAAGTTTGGCAGCCTAGAAACTCATTAATTTTAAAATTTGCATTTATTTCAGCCCATTATACACAAAACTCACCAAGAGCTTCATAAAAATTAATGCAACTTGATGGCTTCAGGAAGTTGAAATATCTCTGAACTTAAGACTTCTTCCTCTTCAAACTACTGCAGCTGAAACACCGGACATTCGCATCAACAACGACGTTTCTGAGCTGCTTTCATCGTGGAGGAAGTAGTTCTCCTCGACTGGAACCTTCGTCAAATTGCAACAATTCGAGCATGGTGTCGAATAGAACTCGGCTGGGTGAGCTCCAAATACTGCACGCAAGACACGTATCTTGATTGATCAATAAGACTGGGAGCGGTCAACGCAGGCACAACCATTAGTCCATTATACAGCACGACGCTCACGTTCACACATTACCATATATACCTCACTCTGATCTCAAGCAACTCGACCTCCTCGACAGCGGCTCAGAGATGGAGGGTTTGTGATGTATTTTGTTCTTGTTCAGTGTAACATGGTAATGATTGATTGACCGCTAGTGGGTCCATATTGTATTTTGTTCTAATTCAGTGTAACATGGTAATGATTGATTGACCGTTAGTGGGTCCATATTGTATTTTGTACTTGTTCAGTGTAACATGGTAATGATTGATTGACCGTTAGTGGGTCCATATTGTATTTTGTACTTGTTCAGTGTAACATGGTAATGATTGATTGACCGTTTGTGGGTCCATATTGTATTTTGTACTTGTTCAGTGTAACATGGTAATGATTGATTGACCGTTAGTGGGTCCATATTGTATTTTGTACTTGTTCAGTGTAACATGGTAATGATTGATTGACCGCTAGTGGGTCCATATTGTATTTTGTTCTAATTCAGTGTAACATGGTAATGATTGATTGACCGTTAGTGGGTCCATATTGTATTTTGTTCTTGTTCAGTGTAACATGGTAGTGATTGATTGACCGTTAGTAGGTCCATATTGTATTTTGTTCTTGTTCAGTGTAACATGGTAATGATTGATTGACCGTTTGTGGGTCTATGCTGTTTTTTTTCTTATTCAGTGTAACATGGTAATGATTGAGCGGCAGCTTTATACTGTATGTTGCTCGTATTAATTTTTACCTGGTAATGATTGATTGACTAGCAGCGGGTCTATGTTGCATGTCGTTAGTAGTAATTGTAACATGGTAATGATTGAATGAGAGGTAGAAGGTCTAAACTGCCATTTGCTTTCTTTTAGAATCACAGGGAGCTTCATTTATATTTTGCTAGTACTCAGTATAGAATGGTAATAAATGGTCTACAGTTCAAACTTTACACATTTCGATTGCGATAATTGCTTGAAGTTCGTAAGCTGTGTTTTGTGTCTGCTGAGAGCAGAGTGACGGGACAAAAAGTTCTAATTTAAAGCTCACACTTAATGGTTGTAGTCTGCTAAAGTGGAGATATCATTCGTCTCTATCATTTTCCCCTGAGATAGAAATTGATAACATCAATATTTCAGGACGATCATTCAGTAAATGTTTTGACGGAGTAAACCAATGTATTTTTTCTTAACAATTATAGTATCCTGTGTAAGAAATGAAAGACAAAATTATAAGTGTGGCCAAAATTCACGTGAGTTTGTCGAAAAAACAACTGCTGTGAAATGAACGCGATGGCAAAACTTAATAAACTCACGCCTGAACTTTGTCAGTAAATGATAGATGTTGTAAGCATATATTAAGTTACTTCAGAATCTGACAATCTTATAAATTACTGTGTTCATTGTTAGATGCAGACACGCCTAAGTTCTTAAAAGAAAAAGACTTAATACTGTCACTGTTACTGGCGCAGCGAGCTATACTTTCCTGCATCAAGAAGCCTCTGTTTTTCGGAAGAATTAACTTCCTTGAGCATTCATTAGGAAAAATTGTAGACTTGATGTAAAAAATACTATAAAACATATGTCAATGTACTTTGATGTACACAATTCAATACAAAGATAAGGTTTCTCAGCACTATCGCTTCCCAGATGTTATTATTGTATTAAATCATATACGAAGCGACAAAATTATTCATGCTCCTACCAGTGTTCATTCCTTTTAGTAATTTCTTAGAATTTAATGCTCCTATGATTCCAAACTATTTATGTATGTTTTTAAGTTTGTAAAAAGATATTTAGATCTCAGTTTTCAGAACGACATGCGTTTGAAGTATTGTACTGTGGAAAATAAAGGCACCGGATTACCATAAAATACGTGATTTTTTTTCGTTTTTAGCTTTCTTTCTCTCTACATATATGGAAATTCCTTTAGAAAGCGGCATCGACTAGCAAATGAAAAAAGAAATACATTGAAAATCATGGGAATATTTTTCAGTACAAGTGTGTTACTATTATATAGTAAGCAATGCATCATACCACAATGGAACACTCCATATATTTACCAATGACAATTCTCAGTATAAAAAATTGCGGAAAATGATTCAGAAAAATAAAAGAACTAACATGAATGCATAACAGCACATAAAGGACAGTTTTCGCTTAGCCTGTTTTCTAGAATACCAGCATCAATGACACATTTTTGAACTGTTAATTATTGAACTTATTGACTTCATAATTTCTTAAAAACGTACGAGATGTTGCTCTTTTCATCAGTTATATTATGCAAAACTGTTAATTTTTATTTCTAACATCTTTATACAGTGTAATAGCACACGGCACAGAGAAGAATTCTTGTTTACTCTTTGCAAAACTCAATTCCCTGAACGTATCGCCGCTGAACAGCATCGAGAGATCGAGAAAAGATACCTCCCGATACTGGTGGCCGCAGCAAATTAACATTCGGAAAGTTTTCGAGGCACTTTTAAATGGATTGGAAGGACGTCCTCTGGGAATTGAGGACGATTTCCTCCCCAACAGAGCCACCTGTTTGCGGACACCAGTAATCGACATCCAGCTCGCCCACAACAACACAATCAGCAGCTGCTGTTAAGAGCGAAGTTTTATGCAATCGTCACAAGCCTTTGAGGAACGTTGTGTTGCTCAGGTTGCTGTGTCCTGCACAAATGTATCACGGGAAAAGGGAGAATAACAGCCGTCAAAACAAGTTCAACAATCTACGATAGCCTTTTAAATTATGTCTTTTTATTTACGACACTAAGAAAGTAATAAAAAACTGTCTGATCAAAGGAAATATTTTATGCCTGTGCTCACTTTGATAGCTAATTTCACTCTCATTATTACTTATTATATTGTAGATTTGAAAACATGAATGACCTACATAACGTACAGAAATACATCTACGCAATATCTGATGGGAAAATATAAATTGAGGAACTTTTGTGAATTACTGTATTTTATCTCACTATTGATGGATGCTTCAATGCTATTCTTGATCTCTATTCAAGCTTTCTGGTGAATATCTAGTGCAAGCTTCAATCTATAAAAGTTATAGGATTTTTAGAACAATTTTTTGAGCACTTTATTGAAAATAAAATATGAGAACTTTTTGATGAACTCAAAAAAGCTTTATTAGATAAAAATACTGCAAAAAACTTAGTTACATTCACCCAATCTAAAAAATGTCTGAGAAAAATACACAGAAGCATTGAGGGTAGATGTTTGTGTCGCTTCTGTAGGTCTTTCTAAATAATGCAAATAAACATGGTGTCTACTACAACTTAGTTATTTCTATTACAAACTTTTGGAAGATATTATTGCAAAAAAAGAGAAAGATTCTCAAAAACTTCTAGATCCACGAGATTTGTTGAAACTTTTCGTCGACGCTCCAAACCGTAGCGGATCAAATCTCTTCAAAGAAGAAATTGAGCCGCAGAACTTCTGAACGTAGCCCTCAATGCTACTACTTGCGAAATCAGCGAAGTTTTTGCGAGGATAGGGCAGCGACTTCAGTCAAAGTCCGCGTTTACTGAGAGCGTGAGAGCAAAATGTCGCTAACAGCTGCTGTGGCACAGAACTGCGCCGCCGCATCTCCTCTGAGAGAAGACTGCAGTAAAGCCATGGATTGATTCTGCTAGGCTATGACGGTGCAGTAGATAGTCTAAGCATCATTATAGCGCTCTTCAAATAAGATTTAAAGAATCAAAGAAACAAGCGTGATGAAATTGAATACGTTGGCAACGTAAAAAATATGGAAATTTCTGAAGACAATTACGCAAGTAAGCGTGTCATTGACGTTTGTTTCACCCAAGCAAAGTAAGTTAATTTTGCCTATGCGTGTTGCTTGATTCTCCTTAGGTACTTTAAATCAACTCATAACTCATGTTAGTGCAAATTTTCCAAATTTTAATTACTAATACGTTCAAAATTGCGAACAGAAGTAGCAGTACTACCATGCAAACAAGAGCAAGATTTGGGGGCGAAAGAACTGAACTGTATCTTTTTCTCTATTTCATTTACTTCTCTCATATCACTGATGTCCTTCAGATCTAGAAGGAAGGTACTGGTATATATTGTTACAGTTAACATTTCACGAAAATATTTAATATAGAAATAATTTAAAGTAATGCATTAATTATATACAAGCGACACAACTTCACTGAATATTTTTTTTACTGTGTTGTAACAACGTGGAGATGAATTTAAACAGTATCTCCTAAGATAAGAGAGTACTTCACTCTTGATAAATGAATTTCAGACATCCATTATAATATTCTAAAACTCTAGTTCAAGACACTTTTTTATAAAGTCGTCCTTCAAATTCAAAGTACTTCATTCTCCCTCGAGTTTTCAAAACAGCTCAAAACTTTAACTCGACCTGGTGGCACATTAATTTTCTTTTTATCAGTCATCTCATGCAACGAACACTCCAGTTACACAAACTTGCACAATTCTTTCCTCAAGATCATGACACTAAATGCGCCGAAAACTCTTGAGTAAGAGGATCAGTTTTTCATGTAGAGTGTCTAATTTTACTGATATTTCTGCTACTCCCAGCATTCTGTACGACAACTCAAGACAGAACAAACTTGGAGCGGACAACTGCGACTGTAATAAGGCTATCGTCCTTGCTTAGACCCACAGAAAATGTTTAGTTTTTCTAACATTTCACTCGTTAAATAATCTCGTGCTTGACTGATGGGTTGTGTGTAAAGTGAGGTTGACTGTTCGTGCATATAAGTAGAGGCAGAAAAATTTGAATGGTGAGCAATTATTCGATGTAACTTTTATTTTTAAAGTCATTTCGTTGAAACACAATTTGAAGAAAACGATATTTTTATTTTATTCTCTGTGAACACCTTTTTAAATTACATGTTCATTCTGTGAAGTGGATTTTATTTATAAGTATTGCTTCATAACGTCTTCAAATACAATAAAAATATTTTCATTGTTAGCGCCCTACTCACTCATTTTAAATGAGTATTTCTTTTTCGCCATTGCATGTAGTCAGGAAACCTTGAAAAATCTTATACCTAAAAACTGATAGATCGAAATTTGTACAGCATTCATAGCAAAATCTGAAATTTGATTTTTTCTTGAGGTGCTGGGGAGGTGCTGGGGAGGTGCTGGGGAGGTGCTGGGGAGGTGCTGGGGAGGTGCTGGGGTTATTCCGGTGATCTGACGAGTTAATTTGCTCGCAAAAGTGAGCCTAGTTGTTGCAAAAAAAGCAATAATAATATAAAAAGTTGCAATAATAACATTGGTCATTATTTATATTATATCAAAATTCTATAAATCTTTATTGAAAAAATAATAATACTATTTGCATACAAATTCATGGTGTAAAAAAACACAAAATTACAAATCCATCATTGAAAAAGTACCGTACATTTTCTTCTATTTTTTGAGATAAATGCAGCCATTAGAGCCTGGAAGTAAAATGATTCACTACTGTATTTTCATTAATTTACTTCTACTTAATTCATTAAATAGCGTTTGTGAAATTTTGCTTTCAGTTTAAACTTAACAGACAGGCACTTCCGTTACACAAAAGTATTTTCAGTGTTTTATATTTCATAAGAAGTATTCTCAGTGTTTGTGGGGACTCTTCATTTCCTGACGATAGAGCATCTAAATCATACAAATCCACGTATCATGATACCGCCAAGATACTTGTAAGTTTCCTTGTTCAACTAATAAGTTCGGATGAAATAGAGCGCTCCCAACTTTATTAGGATCATCTGAGGTTCGTGTCTAGTTTTTGGTATGCATTGGAAGAAGGAACTCATCAACGAATAAGTCTAAACCACTCGCAGTTTTCCTCACAGTTTTGAACGAAGCGAGCACGTCTCGATGCAAGCGTAAAACATTCGGAAACGAGCGATGTTTTTGCACGAGTTTCATGGAAGTTTTTGAAAAATACCCAAATCCTCATTGGAATTCTGCTATGCAAATGAAATTGAGGCAATGAAAGTTTTGTGTTGCTTTGGAAGCCAACGACAGCGATGACTGCATCCTGGCTCACGGTGCTCTGTACGGGACAACGATATCCTCAGAGAATGTACCTCACAATAGCATGAGGTGGGAGCATGAGGTGGGAGGTATTGTGGGGTGAGTGGGAGCATGAGGTGGGAGGTATTGTGGGGTGAGTGGGAGCATGAGGTGGGAGGTGTTGTGGGG
>VCRD01000133.1:371250-406684 GCA_006783055.1 Trinorchestia longiramus | reverse complement strand
GGGTGAGTGGGAGCATGAGGTGGGAGCTATTGTGGGGTGAGTGGGAGCATGAGGTGGGAGCTATTGTGGGGTGAGTGGGAGCACTACTGTGGAGGTGAGGGGGAGTTGGAGGGGATCAGGTATGGGGTGAAACCAAGGACTACTATAACCTATAGTATATAGTAGTAGTATAGTAATAGTAATCCTTGGGTGAGATTTAAAGTTTCTAGAGCAGGTTGGAGTTCAGAATTCTCAGGTTGTGAGATGCATGTCCCTTTAGAACGCTGGGTTCATGAGTTTTTCGCATAAAAATGATGAAAATTAAAATTTGGCATGCATTCACGCAAAATAAATTTGTGATAAATTATATGTGTAAATTTATCCATCGATATTTCTGTAAAAATCCATACTGTGTATAATTTTTTCAGTGTTTTGAAAAATGTGTTTGCGTGTTTCAGTGTAAAATCTTGGCCGACCGCGTGATTAAATTATGGCCTTCTGAGTATGATTGAGATATTCTTCAAATTGATATCAGTAAAAATATAACTGTTAACAATTTATTTCAATTGATTACTGAATTTTAAATTGATGGAGGAATTTTCGTTGAAATCATAAAATTGACAGTTACTAGGACCTGTAACTGGGACCTGTACCTGGGACCTGTAACTGGGACCTGTAACTGGGACCTGTAACTGGGACCTGTAACTGGGACCTGTAACTGGGACCTGTAACTGGGACCTGTAACTGGGACCTGTAACTGAGACCTGTAACTGAGACCTGTAACTGGGACCTGTAACTGAAACCTATTCAAATGTATTCCACAGGACTTACAGGTTAAGAAATTAATTGCAATTGAAAGATTTCTGGTGAATTTTCTACCTAATGCATAAATTTGTTAGATATCATAGTTCAGAACTCTTACTCTATGCCACCAAATCTAACGTTTTGAAGGCAAATTCTACATTTTGTAGCAGAATTACGAGTTTCTGGACTGAGTTCTCTAGGATACTGAATCTGAATAGGATACTCCTTTGCTGGCAATGTATGTACTGTACATACGAGTATATATATACTGGTATACTTCTGGTAGGCAAACATGACGGCTGTCCAATGACGTGGCATACACCAAACAAATAAGTTCATGCATACATACATACATCAGTTCATGTATGACATTTCCCTTCGATACACCGGCAGCAGTTAGACCCGATGGATATGGAAATAATTATTATTAGTAGTAGGTCTGCACGAGAACAGAATTTGCTTGTTTTTTATTGAATTGTATCAATACTATACTCATGATGGAATATTAAAATTAATGGTCTTCTATTGAAGGGGAAGAAGACTAATATTAAAAAGAATGAATTTCATATTAATCCTGTGCTTATGGTAGCCACGCTTCAATGCGAAAATACATGCACTGAAAATATTAAAAATTGATTGTGATAAAAATAGCATTTTTTATGCAACAATATTAGTAACATAATTAAATTTTTAGGATCCTTAATTTAAAGAAAGGGAATTACCTCCTATTTTTCACACAGTACGTTACATCAAAGACAAATATATAAACACACGACGGTTTTTATTATATAGGGATGATAATTATTAGTATTATCATTATGGATATGGATGGAATGTACGTTTTTCGTTGGCTTGACAGGCCAAGAAATGTAAACTGCGCTGAAGAATGAATCCAAGAACGAGAATCTTGAACAACGAAAAAGATCACACACATTAATTGTAAGATTAATACATGTCAAAAAATTCAGGTGTACAAGCTAATATTACGCTCAATATGTGGGCGAATTTGTTTGATTGAAACACGAGCGTTCAGTAATACATACTGATGAATTCGTGTTGGGAGATTAGGCGTTGAAAAAATGTACTCTAGGTTCAGTTATCAGAAAACAATAAACGTCTCGTGCTCGTGGTACTGATGTGAGTACAGCGAATTAATCAGGATCAACAGGAGTCATAAGTATAATATCATGTGAGCTGCCTAATTGACCTCCACCTCAAGAATGATTGTAATAAACGAATAATTTGAACCATCCTTATAAATTTGGCCACAGGGACAGTGGTATAAAAGGGAAAGACTTTCAGTTCGTCATTTTTTGCCGTACAAATAGTATTCTGGATACAAAGTCATACCAAGACTACCGCTGAATGCAAATAGGTAAGCTAACTTTCGATCCGTCTTACAAGATTCCTAAGATACTTGTACAAAAAACGCCTTTCTTTTTCTATCCTTCAGAGCAAACAGCTTAAACTTTTGTGTGTCTGTGTTGTCATCTCCAATCCCAGCAGCCCCAGCGTTCCTTCTGCCTTTCAAGAAATATTTTGAGGGCTTCAATCAGAGCCGTCGAGAGCGGTAAAAAAAACTCAGTTGTTTCGCAATGAATGCCGGACGAGCGCTGCGTGTTTGGCACGAAGAGGCTTTGTGGTGTTCCCTTGACTGGCCGCTCAACTTGCGTAATAAAAAGACAGTAAAAAGCCAGAGGTTGGCTTGTATAAGAAAGCTTTGAATGGTAATTGCCCGCACAATGCTCCGCTCTTAGGGACGCAAACAAATATGCAAATTTCGACTGGAGTAACAATCGACATTTGAACTGTAATTTGATTCTGGCGAGGTTTTTTCCACAGGAGACTGAGATGGAAGCTCAAGTTTTATCACACTCAGCCTAGAGCTTCAATTGAAATACTCAAATAAAGTATTTATAAGTGAATCGTAAAATTTCATGGAAAATACGACAAATAATATAATGAAGTACGGCTTGACTAAAATTCTGAGTAAAGTTGCACCGTAATTTTTAAGACAATGATATCTGTCAGGAAATGAAACATTTCTTTTGTGGAGCATATACACACGTATTTTCTTCATTATTCCTGTAGGCTTGCACGTATTTACTTGCTGTTTTGAGCGAGGCTCCGTGCTGCGAATTATCGCACAGTTTCAATTTTCTCAAATGATAGTAAATGTTTTCAGCTTTATTTCATATATTTTACAACTTTTCATTTTGTTGATAGTTGCTTCAATATCAATTATTTGAATTTAAACCCATATATTTATTAGAGAAAAATAGATAGTGTAAGGAGAACATATATAGGAAGATACTATGCATACATACAGTATACTACGTATTAGGTATAACAGAGCATACAAATATATATATACATATGTATATACATATATACAGATATGTTTTTATTATTGTTTTTTATAGAGTATAGATGTATATACATGTATGTATACACTCTGATATACATAATATGTAACATACTGTTTATACACATATTTTGTTCATATATGTGTTCCTCTTACACTATCTATTTTTCTCTAATAAACATAGAATTTTAAATTTAAATAATTGATATTGTAGTAATTTCAATAGTTGATATTATATATATATATATATATATATATATATATATATATATATATATATATATATATATATATATATATATATATGCATATAATGTAATGATACATACATCATTGAAGCACATCAAAGCTAGAAAACATAAAGTTTCAGGTCGTATGAATTAAGGGGATTTAAAAACAACAATAAAATGAATTTTTCCACAATGGGAGCGGGATTCTTGTTTTCTCTTTTGGACGACACCGGAATAAAACTTGGTGGCATTCCGTCTAACTTCTTCTTTGAATTAATATTTTTTAGCTGTATCATGGAATTCTTTATTGAAATTTATACGTACGTATGGAAATTTACATCAATTAAATAATTATCATGAAGCAAGCAACAGCTTCACTTTTACGTGTTTTGTATGGTAGTGGAAGTTATAGCGACAAGATGCAATTATATTTTATAGTGGAAATTCACACGTCTGTCACAGTTGTTACTAGTTGCATTTGTCCCGATTTCTATGCCGTGCGAGTTGAACTTGATCGTAATTATGTTGATCAAAGTGTAATTTGTAAAAATTTGTAGCTGTGTGTAAAATATAAGTGTTAATTCAACAGCATTGTTTAAAAACGCAGCTTATATATGAGATGGGATAAAACTGTGCCTGGTGAGGAACGTAAAAAGGCTTTATCATTTGAAGAACATTTTTCGTTGTGGTCTCAAATGCTAGGGAAGTGCTCTTAATGAAGCACAAAATTCGGTTCCGTACAATCAGTTCGAGAAAGGTCAGTTTTTTGGACACTCAGTCCTGCTGTGGCTCTCCTAACAAAGGTTTTTTTTATCGCGAAATCATTAATTTTTTACAGGCTGGTGAGTAGTTCATTAATGCAGATTTTAGAGCAGAGGGTAAAGAAAGGATTTTAGAATTGAAATACTGAGGCGGTCCTGCCGATTGATTGCAGCTCATCTCAATTTTTGAATCGTGTCAGTTTTATTTTTGAATGTCTCGGACTTTTGTCGACTGACGTACTGAGGTAACATGTAAATGAATGATAATTTCTGAAGATATGAAAATGTGTGTTTAATTCAAATTCAATTGGTTTCAAGGATGAATAAATTTTTAAAACTATTTAAAAATGAACAGCAGGTTTTTCAAATTCCTTATCGTGATTCAAGATGCTGACCAGAAAAGGTTATTTTTTCTTGGTCAAAGTTGTTCAATTTAACACGCCTAAAACTGACAACTTTT
The DNA here is from genome assembly GCA_006783055.1 of Trinorchestia longiramus. NCBI lineage: Eukaryota > Metazoa > Arthropoda > Malacostraca > Amphipoda > Talitridae > Trinorchestia > Trinorchestia longiramus. The sequence continues at coordinate 402,085 of VCRD01000133.1, read as the reverse complement.
GAAATCAGTTTTAAGCGGTATATTTTTGACAAGAAAAGTTTCAAATTGTACATTGGTGATATTAATTGAGGAATATATTTTTTTGAAATTCAGTAATATCGATAACTTATTTCAAAAATTTGTGCTTGTTTTCAGATTTTTTACTGGGGATTCAGAAAGTTTATAATTACTTCTCGTGCATAGTCACATTTATTACTTTTTCTACTTAGATTCTTGGTTGAAAATTACTTTTTCACTGAAACTAAAACAAATGAATAGAAGCACCTAAATTCATTACAATATCTTATGAGGATAGACGTAAAAAATATTTTCTTGCATTTCAATTATTTGGAGAGGTTATTTTCAAAAGTTTTGTTAGATGAATTCCTGAATATTTTACTCGATTGTTCGTATGAGAAATAAGCAATTATAGAGATAACTTTTGTTTTACTGAAGGAATGCCACAATTATAGTGATAATTAAACAACAGTTGCAAGGAATACAGTAATTATAAGGATAATTCCAGTGTTACTGAAGCAATACGATAATTATAGTGATCACTAAACTGTTGTTGTAAGGAGTCCAACAGGCATTGCTATATTGCTATAAGTTACATTGCACTCATTTACAGCCACTTGATGATTTCAATTTTTCTTTGTCATAAATCTTGATGATTATTTTATTTTCATACACTGTTAAGAAACCGTAACAAGTTACACTAATTATCCCTGTGATGGCTTGAAGATTAACATACATTGTGCAGTGGGTCAATTAAGCACTTATAACTGTAGAAGAAAGGCTTTTTTAGGCAAAACTATTGTAGCAACGTCTGTAATCGCGACACATGTTCTCTTGTAGTTAATTTAGGACTCAGGAAGCTTCGCATCTCCTGCATTAAGTTTCGACCAACAACTTTTGAGAAGTTGTGCCTCGAGTTCCCCCTTGAATTTTGAGGTTCTCATCAGCACTTGTGTAACAACAAACACAAGTTCTCGGGAAGGACGATGGAATTTAGGCAAACTTATTTTCACGGAACCTCCCCAGATAAAAGTCATTTAGTATTCAAAGGAGGTAATTCTCGCTGTTCTAAGTCTACACAGAAATAGCTGCTAAAGGGTTCCTGTATTGTGTAGAATTCCTCGTGTACAATTCCACTTCCTGACTACACATAGCACTCGGTCTTCGAAGCTTTCTTATCACAAAAGCCATTGAAATTCCAGCGCAGACTTGATTTACTTAAAACTTACAAATAGAATTTCATTCTTTTGTGATGTACGTTGAAAACCTGGAGCCTCGTGAGCATCAAGGTAAATTTCGTAATGCTGGAGCACGCCGATCACTCAAGAATTTGATCGAAAACTTGGTAAATGGTGCCAATGTGCCTAAATTTCTTGAAACTTTTAGAACGCAAAGCACGATCTATCATTTGTGGGCGTCCAGCGCGTCCGTCTTCATTTACTTGAAGCCCGCGCTATGTGAGGGGTCTGAGGAAAGTACATATACAGGGTGTCTCAAAAAATGTACTCACCCTTTAACCGTTGCTAACATGCTGTCTTCTTTGTGTTGCAGGTGTGAGGTTCGAACCTTTTTGAACATGATTCTTTAATCACATTTAATCATGTTCGCAAAGATTTGAACCTCACACCTGCAACACAAAGAAGGCAGCATGTTAGCAACGGTTAAAGGGTGAGTACATTTTTTTGAGACACCCTGTATATGAACGGAATTTTATTTTTTCTCACAACTGTCACAAATAATGTAAATGACACAAGAAAAATGTGTATGTATGGATGGAATTTTACTTTTTCTTACAACTGTCACAAATAATGTAAATGATCATAAGGGAAATATTTAAGTATGGAGGGAATTTACTTTATCTTACAACTGTTACAAAAAATGTTTATGATCATAAGGGAAGTTTGAATGTATGGAGTTAATTTTGCTTCTTTTCACAACTGTCACACAAAAATGTAAATGATGATCAGATAGAAATACACATAATCAATTTAATCTTTTCAAAACGGTTACAAAAAATACAAATAATGTTCAGGGGGAAACATGCATGTGGGCAGTAAGTTTAACTTTTTCTGATAACTATCTTAAATAATGAAGATGACGATGAAATATAGTCAGATCTACTTTACTTCCTTTTTAAATCATCACCAAAAATGCAAATCATAATGAAATGAGAATGGTAGTTAAATGAGAACATTTTATGCTATAAACAATTGTTGCTAGGAATATGTATCTACACAAATGAATATAAATGAATATTTATCTAAGGTATTACTTTAAAGTAGTACTATAATTAACTATGTATGTTACATGTAAAATACGACATTGAACTAACATTAGCATGTATGTAGAGTATATTTTGGCTGCAGACGGATATTAAATAAAATTATGTAAAATTTGTGACCAATATTTTTCAACTGTCAGCATGAGTAACTCCAATTTATTTGCAGAAATTCTATTGTCATTCAAATGCTTTCGAAGATTTTTCACCAATTTGCAAAATGAAGGAAAAAATAACAGTATGCTTATTTGTTCAAGAAAATCAATAACAGCAGGTTCGGTAACAGAATTACTTCTCGTTCATTAAATAAAATTTTAAACATTGGATCATAGAACTTATCATTAATTAAATCAAAGAGTTTCTAGTGCGTAACATGTAGAGATCTTGTGAACATTGAGAATTTCTTCGGAGCTGCACACAGCAGAAAAATGTTAGAATTTATCTCTAGCGTCAACGCAATACTTAGTGGATTGACTTTGACTTTGGGAGTCTGTCACCTGGGATACACACGAGTCACATTTATATGTATTTTAAGAATGCCCTCAAAGGATGCATGATTGCAGCTATTCTACTAGTTATGTATAATTTAACAACTACTTTATTCTCATTGTTCTAGGAAAACCATACTGCATCATCATTCCCTCTTTTGAAATCGAGTCAATTAAATGTACTGCATCTGAATTCAAATTTACAGTTTAGAAGAAATTCACACAACATCGTAGAGAACGCATTCCTTATTTCAAAGAATACCTGCACCTGGGGCTGTCCAAATGACAATAGTGAATAACGAGATGCAAATTTTAACACAGAGGATCAATTTTCACTACTGTAAATCGTTCTCGAGTTTGAACACGGAAAATGAACCCAAATGGCAAATCAATGCTTGGCATTCAGTAGTGTCTTTTCAAAAGCTGAAAACTTGTTTCAAGTGAACGCCCAACAAAATACAAATGAAGTATAATGTATAATTTCGAGAAAATATCTTCCAAATTTTACAAAACTTGTTGATTACAGCTGCTGCATTTCGCATCTCAACTTCTGACCCGTAGGTTACTTGACGGAGCTCCAAACCAGCAATCGCGTCTCGTAAACTGGTCTGCCATGCATTACAAGACCTACCATCGATCGTACCGTCTGCATTCTCTCACCGTGTCTGCTCTAGATCGCCCAGTCTATTCTAGATTACATGGTCTGTTCTTCAGATATAAATTTGCTCTAGATTACACGGTTTTCTATAGATTACAAGGTCTTCCCTCGATTACACGGTTTTCTATCGATTACACGGTCTTCTATCGATTACATGGTCTTCTATCGATTACACGGTTTTCTAGAGCGATTATCACTCCCGTAAAACATTTGTGAACACTCATACGCTATGTGATTACTATTTGAACACTTTAAAAGTAATTTCTTTAAAATGAATAAGACTTAGAAAATGGCCTCAATTTCGTGGAGAAGAATTTTAAATACCAATGCTCACTTGACGGTTCGAAAACAGTTCGAAAATACTGTTATTTTTCCCATCTTGAACGACCAAGATTCCCAAAAACTGAAGCTGTCTATCAAGCATAAAATCCCATTCAGTGCAAAGCATGACTCCTTGAATTTCTTCTAAAATATTAGACTAGAATTTTGAATCTCGAAGCATTTCGTACATGAAGACAAATCTCAAACACGTTTGTTATGTGAGGCTAAAGAAGATGCTATAAATCTCATGGAAGTCCAGCAGTTCATTTGAAAGCAAAAGGCATAAATTTTTCCCACAAATCCGGACCTGATAAGCAGCATTCTGATTCCAGGCTCCCAACATCACTGAGTCCCTACAGCTGTGCCGGCTGAACGTGCTTTGAGTACGTGAATGAGTGAATCAGTGAGTGGAGGAGTGTGTGAGTGAGTGTATGAGTGAGTGGTGGATTGTATGAGTCAGTGGCATAGTGTGTAAGTGATGGAGTGTATGAGTGAGTGGTAGAGTGTGTGAGTGGTGGATTGCATGAGTCACTGGCATAGTGTGTCTGTAAGTGATGGAGTGTATGAGTGAGTGGTGGAATATATGAGTCACTGGTATAGTGTGCCAGTAAGTGATGGAGTGTATGAGTGAGTGGTGGAATGCATAAGTGAGTCGCAGAATGTGACAGTGATGAATGATGGAGTGTGGTCGGTTGTGTGAGTGATTGTAGCGTTCAGGTGTTCTGAAACATAAATATGGGGAGCAGATGTTCTAGAGTGTTGTGGTTTCTTTCCTTCTGAGCTGCTCGATTATCTTCAACAGTAACAGTGGAGCATTGACCTCGGCTGGAGCTCAAACAAGAACCCATGTAGATTTCGTCATACGCTCAAATTCCTCACCTCCTAAAAAGAGTTTACTATTCAAAAGTGCACGTTAAGCAATGTAATTTTTATGTAAATTTTTATCGATGTGATTGCGGTTTTTTTTTGAATAACTATAAGTAAAGTAAAGGGTTTAAGAAAAATTAAAACTGCAACAATTTAATTTGTACCTGAAGGTACAGAGCAAAGTCAGGGTTGTGTTGAGGCAGCAGGGACCTCATTCAAGAGTAAGAAATCTCGCGAACGAAATAGGCATTGTGAGATTTAAATTCAGAAATAACCTAAGAAATTCAAGTCCTCCAACATAAAACACAACTGAAATATGCATGTCTTAACACAGGCTAAGTGGAGCATGATTTTAAGCCTGTGAAGAGATTTTGTTTCGCATTGATAATAACGCAGCAAGCGCTTTTTTAAACGGCGTGTTTTTTCCGCAGACTTATGAGGGCTGGCCGTAGTTTCCTACGGGTCGATACGAGTACATAGTACGGACATTTGACTTATAAAATAGTACTTGTACAGAGCCCTAATAACATTAAAATGCTCTCAATATGGTAAAAAGCACAATGAAGGACCAAATGAACAGGGAAATCCACAGCAGATTGATGCAGCAAACACACAGGATGCTCTTATTGAATATTAAATGCATTAGCGTCAAAATATGATTAAGAATGAAGATGGTGGAAATGAATGTTACCCAACACTTTTTATTGCATCCGTGAAATTGGTGGGAAACTGATAAAGCTCGAGTTTTTATTTAATTTCATTGGAAAGGGAAATTTTTAGTAATAGCTCGAAGAACTATGAGTCTTTCAACAAAGAAAAAATTAAAAATTAAGAAATGTTAGCGCATTCAGTGGAGGGCGTTTAGGGAGTTTTTTGCTCAATATTCAACGCAATTTTAAGAAATATTGAAAAATATATTAAAAAATTGATGACTGTTCAAAGCAAAGTACGAGATTATTTCTATTGCTGTGAGTTAGCCCAAACCAAAAATTTATAATAAGCAATAAAAAAATTCAGAGCTAGGTTAACAAATTCTGAAAGCACTGCCTTATAACATAAAAATACTTAGAAAGTGTCAAATGTTCACACTATTCTAATAAACACAAATTGTGAGATTGTGATAATGTAGTTCACTATCAACCGTAATAACTAAAATCTTCCAACGCTTATATTTTGAAACAATTTGACTTCGTGTATATATTAATTTTTTAATTGTAATTTACAGCTTGAATTATAAAATTGTTTTGATGGTTCAAAAAACTTTCGTATGCATAAAATTAAGCATGTAGAACCGTGTAAGATATGAAATGTGTGGAAATGTGTAGGAAATCAAACGTGGTACACAAGAATAAAGTTATTACTCGAAATTAAAAAAAGTATACAAGCATATTTTTTAAGTGTCATGATTATTCTGACCCTACAGTTATATTATTTTTAGTTCAAATTCAGATTAATGTATTTTAAGTTTATTGACACTTGTCCTTTTCTACAGGAGCGTCGTCTGTTGTCCCAATCCGAATTTTATCGTCTGACCGGCGCTAATTTTCGTCAGCATTAACCGGTAATTATTGCCTTTTCTTACGATAAACCGATGATATCTTACGATAAACCGGTAATTATTATCTGAAAAAGACTGTATTTTTATTGTCTTTTCCCTATGCTTGGAATGACGGTAGGAAGAAGACTGTAAAGACCGGTCAATATCGTCGGCGAACATTTCATCGTCTGGAAATACCTATAATTACCGGTAATAACTGGTACTATTTCTATCGTCAAAGTTCCTTCTATAAACGATGATTATCACCGCAAATCGATGAATATTTCCGGCAAACCAACGAAAAAATTCGGATTGAGGTGTAGGTGTTGCTAGAGGCTGGTTTTTATGCTTCTTATGTAGTGATGAGTCGTTAAATTTCATTTTAGGGTTTTAAGGGTCCCACGTGCACGTGTTTTTCAGTGTTTTCAAATGAAAATGAACACACGTGCTCTTAAACATTCTCTCCATATTTCCATGATCAGTTTTAAGGTAAGAAATTAACTGTATTCGCATGACCTACATTTTGTATCTTATCTTTGTGTGATCCCCAGCCTTGTTACCACCCGGCGGAACAGTACACACAAGCAGATAAGAGCACACTATCATTCTAAATTACCTCCTTTTGTTTCATATCTTCTGAGCGCAATATTAAAAATATCATTTGGAAGCGTATCTTTTACCTCTTGTAATCGGTATGGCAGATGATTAATCGGTGTTGCAGCACGATTAACACGTGCAGCAATAATCTGCAAGGTAGTTTACTTGACAAAACAAGTCGTAAATAGTAGTAAATTAATGTAAATCGAAGACGTGAGGTACACACGGTTAGAGAAATTGTCGTGCATGTTGAATGATTAGTGTTAGATAAGCAACTAGAAAGCAACTGGCAATAGAAGAAGATTGCAGTTTTCAAACTGTAGAATTCCATTGTATGATAATACACAATTGGTTGCTTGCTTGGTCCGTCTCTCTGTCACACTCTGAAGGATTTAGATAGAAGAAAATTCACTAAGCTATACATATATTGTAAACGTATTGTGGATACCAAAGGAACATCCATCAATGTGAAAACTCCTTCGCAAAACCCGCGTCCACTGACAGACCAATGGAAAAAATTCAGTAAAACACACGTGTATTTTCACTAGTGGGTCTACTAGTCACTCATATTAGAGTGATGCTATAGAGTTTAGAGTATCACCAAGTTTTAAACCAAGTGTTTTAGTGAAAAAAACAACACAACTTGCGAAAATTTCTGTATCCCGGAAGTATATTAAATACAACAATTAAATGTAATGCAAATACTAGCACTGTTTACTGAAGTACATTCGTTTTTGTAAATTTGAAACATGATAAAACTGAGTAATGTTTCTTTGAGCTTGGTTCATTTTGAATTGAACCTAACTTGAAATTGGACTTGATTTATTCTAATGAGACGTAACTTAATTGAAATGGAACTTGACTTATTTTAAATGGAACTTGACTTATTTTAAATTGAACTCAATTTATTAGAAATTGAACTTCAATTGTTTTAAAATTATTGTTTTAAAATGGTGTAGCATGCAACCGACATTGAAACCTTCCAGTACACACGGTTTCCTACCGTGACCAAATATTTCACTTACATCATTAAATTCACTGAAATATGGAATAACCAGGATTTTATACAAGCAAATAGTTTCATATAGCAACGAAATTGTAATTTACAAGATGCGATAGCAGTTCCTCCAGCTAACTCTCACTGGAGAGGATTCAGTTGCAGACTTTAGATTGCGGGCTCGCCAATGGCGTTTTTTGAGAACACCACTTTCCAGGGGCGAGCAAATACTACCTTTTGCGTTGCATAGGAAAAGCCCTCGGCCGAACTCTAGCCAATTTCTTTGGAGCAAAATGCCGCCAACTTTAGGTCTTTTGAAACTCTTCCTACCCTTCCAGGGCTGTTTAAAATTCCCCGTCCCGATCCCTTCCCTTTGTGTATCGTCGCCCTTCCGAGAACCGTACATCCCCTTCTACCATCCCTTGGGGAAATCTGTGCCTCGTTTTCCACGCCTCTGGGTGGCCTCCAGACCTCCCCTTGCATGGTTTTCGAGCTGTCATTGGTTGCTACAAACTTCAAAGGGAGCCAATGGTAAATTCTCCACAGCCCCCTTTCGTCGCAAATTTTGGACGATCTCTGAGCTGGTGAACACGGTCGTGAACGCACATACATACACGGTTCAAATAGTGTACACTATTGAAAATGTTACAGGATTCCAGCCACCTTGAGATGTCGCAAGCGCTTTCCAGTTCGAAGGATCCTTTCATGTTCAGCTCAGCAGCGTTCATCACCCCTTAGCGTCATGTTTCTTCGACATTTTCAGAAAAATCTCGTCCTCAAGGCTAGCATACGTGGTGTGTACTGCATTTAATTCATCAAGCAAATTCAGGGAATATTCGAGAACCCTTGGATCTCTACAGAGATCTTCTCGAAGAGATCGTTGCTTTAATGAGGCTCAGGAATTCTGCGTCCTGGAAGCACTCACTGTCACTGGAGTATGAAGAGCTTCTTGTTGCGTCCAGAAGACACAGAAGATGTTTGTACTAGCAACTCGCCGTGGATTTGTTGCATGTTTTGGGTCGCTTCTCACATTCGTACGTTTTTAGAACCACATTCAATATTCAACAATTTTGTGGAATTTGGAGTATTTGGTTGGAGCAATGATAGTTACTCTACATTTACAAAACTGCTTATATATAACGCTTGTGCTTATATATGATAGTTTTCACATCAATTAGCTAAGTCTACGACAAGCAAATATATTGTATACTACAGCAAAAGTTAGCCTTGTTTGGCAGTTCATGGAATTTTAGTCATGAGCTAAGGATGGCAAATGGAAATTATTTTATTGTTTTGTAAAATTCTCGTCTTCTTAAAAATAAAATTAAGCTGCCCGTTTCCCGCTTATTTTTTTCTCATTATTGCTGTAATGCTGCTAATTCATGCGCCAACACTATCTTATTGTTACAGTATTGACACAATTATTGCACCAACAATATCTTGTTTCTACAATTATACTGCTAATTAATACTCTTACCTTTTCATAACACTTCAGTAATTATTATTTCAGCTAAATTATCTTATTGCTAATCTATCTTTTCATAGATTCCACCTCTAAATCTAAGAATAAATAAAATTTTACGGCTAAAAACGTCTTACGTAAACTGTGACAGTATGCGAGTGTAAATGCTTAAGTGCTTTAAACCTAATGAAGACATTTGTTATTCGAATGTGAGGCTTGTTTAGTACAAATCAAAACAATTTCTAGCATCCAGATTCTGTCTGCCAATACATGCCATATACAGGGTGTCTCTAAAAAATGTACTCACCCTTTAACCGTTGCTAACATGCTGTCTTCTTTGTGTTGCAGGTGTGAGGTTCGAACCTTTGCGAACATGATTCTTTAATCACATTTAATCATGTTCGCAAAGGTTCGAACCTCACACCTGCAACACAAAGAAGACAGCATGTTAGCAACGGTTAAAGGGTGAGTACATTTTTTTGAGACACCCTGTAGAAGCTCTGCAACAATCAACCTCAAATCACTCTGTGAGTGGGTGGAAAATTGCCAGTGGATGAATTACTTGGGACTACAGGGCACAGTGTTGGGTCGAACTGGTATGCATGAATACTTTCATGTACGCATAGAGTCTGAGAACACGCTTCCAAATAGAGTAACATTTATGTACGTGTATTAACTCTAGTTTTACTCATGGAGTTACAGTCTCATCTCCTTGCTGAAGAGTTACAGCCTTTTTTTTCTCTCTTGGTTACGTTCTAATCCAAGCTTTTGAGGATTTCTACTTTTAATCTTGAATGAGCTCTTGAAAACCTTCCTTTTACATGCTCTTGGCTAAGCTCTTAACTTTTTTTATGTTTTTGACCACCTTCGTACTTCAGCTCTTAACCAAGACCTTCACCATCTTCTTCTGTTACTTCTTGACGAAGCTGTTGATCATCTTCCTACACAAGGTCTTGACCACGCTAATAACAATCACATACACGATAAATAATATTTAATGGCTAAAAATGTTTTACATAAACTACAATACGACACAGACTACAATACGACGTACACCTACAATACGAGTAGGTATTCGGATAAGTGTTTTCACTCAAACAATATTCCATTTTCCATAAAAGATGTAGTAATCTGAGACTGTGAGCAGCTAAAATAACAAAGATGTCAGAGATAAAATCATTAAATAATTACCTGAAATTTTCCCAGTTTGGACACGCCAATTTTTGCCTCTACAAGCCTGAGCTGTAGACAGAAATATTTGAAAATTTTTGACTCATTGTTTAAGTTGACATAAGTTGTATTTATTGGTTTTGTATTCAGAAAGTAACTCCTAAAATTATTTCCATTTCCTTAAAACTGATCTCAATTTATTCGTTGCTATGAATTGAAATAATTAATCAAGTATAAACTTTCTTTGCGTAAATTTAGTGCTATTTCCATTTTTGTTTTATTCTATTTCAGCTTCGTTGCTACACTGGACTTTTTTTAAAATCATAACAAAAATTATTTACGAGGTATATGCTTCTCATACAATTTGCTCTGAGGCCACGTCTTGCTTTATGAAAACCACTGTTTGTTTTGCTATTCGAAAACCTTAAAAGTTATTTATTGAAGCACTTTCACAACTGGCACAGAGGGGCGAATTTATTTTTCTTTCACGGGTGCTAGGCGTTGCAGACTTCACACACAAAAACTTATAGCATTTTCTCGCTAGTCCCTCATGTCCTCGGAAATATAGACAATCCGAGGGCAGAAAAACATTGGAGTTCGTACACAATTCCCAGCGCAATATAGGCCCTTCCTGCAGGGGCAGTGAACAAACAACTTTGGTGAAGAACTTCATCTTTTCAAGTAAAAGTTCAGCAAAGAAATTGTAAAAGATATCGGTCGCTTACAAGGGGAAACGTAGTGGTGAAGTTTCAAAGTTTCAGAGGATGGCTGAGTTTTTATGAGGTATGTAGTTGCACACGGTGTGAGCTTGAGCTCCAACTTGACGAAGAGTTTCATTCTCGTACTTGCCTGAAGAAAGTGTATCGGGCAGACTTCTATTTAATGCTTTAGAATATAATAGATATGTATTTGCAAAGTGTTGGGATACTAGCTTCTGGATTTATAAACATCAGCAACAAGTGAAATAAGGAATTGATGTGGAAGGAACATAAAATTGACTTACGCTTTATCGTTGGAGTCGACAGTATGTTGAAAAACCATTACTATGTGTCAACAAACCGTTTTATGTTATCCGTACATTCTGGAAAGTATTTTTATTGGTGTTTTATAGAAGTAAATAATGGTAATGGAAACTACGTATCAGTTCCGTATTGAATTATGCTTTAAATTATTTAAAAAATTGAATATTTTTCTAACATTCGTCTAGGATCTAAACTGAATCATGTCTAGACTCTAAACATAATTTTAGTTCAAGACTCGAGTTGATTTAATGTTGATTACTAACGCTGACGTTAGGAATACTGTATACATGATTACCAACACTGATGTTAAGAATACTGTATGCAGGATTACCAACACTGATGTTAAGAATACTGTATGCAGGATTACCAACACTGATGTTAGGAATACTGTTTACAGGATTACCAACACTGACGTTAGGAATACTGTTTGCAGGATTACCTGAGTTATTGACGACTCTGTTATTAGATTTCATTCCACCAGCACTAAACTTTGACAACAGCTTGGTTTGCTGAAAGCTGTACAAGAAAAGTAAGCAGCGTGTCAAACGTTTTTACTTAAAATTAAATGTGTGATTCATTTCCTGCGTAGCAGTTACTGTAGTTAGAATGTATTTTCTGCGTGTCAGTTAGTGTAATTAGAATGTATGTATTTCCTGCGTGGCAGTTACTGTAATAAGAATGTATTTCCTGCGTGGCAGTTACTGTAGTTAGAATGTATTTCCTGCGTGGCAGTTACTGTAGTTAGAATGTATTTCCTGCGAGGCAGTTACTGTAATTAGAATGTATTTCCTGTGTGGCAGTTACTGTTATTGCAATGCATGCACATTTCCTCCGGTCATTATTACATTGTAATTTTTATCAGTCAATAAAAAATTCGAACTAATGAAAATTTCTTTTCCTATTATCCTTAACCTTGAATTAATTTCTTTTTGATGCTCAATTCTTCTCTCATGGAATTTCATTTAATAATCAAATGAGTTTTTGAGCTAAGTTTTATGATTTCAGATCTTTGAAGAGCTTCAATCTAATGAAGAACAAAAAGAATTTGTGATTTTTTTCGAAATATATTCATTTTTGTTTACTGAAATAAGCTAAAGAAGTAAAGACCAACTAACTGGATTAATATTCATTTTTTGAACAAATATACAAAAAATATTGTTTACTCACCTCCTACTAAAATAATTATGAAAACTTGTGTTATCATATTTTATTTTTTTAAAATACTAATCATCTACTAAGAAGCATTTCTTAGCACTAAAATATATATCGCCACGACACTTCCGCCACAACAACAGCTATTCTACAACTTTAAGGCAGGATCTTGCATTATAGCAAATTTTATTTTTAAAAGCTGTGAAACTTGTTCACTCGTTGATATTATAGTGCTTATTTTTGAAGGAAATTCTCCAGCTATATCGAAGGAGATTTTTCTAACCATACAGCAGATTCAACTCAGTTTGTATTTTTTTTAGATATAAAATTTACTTGAGAGGATGAATGTTATTCTAGAATGGCTACTTAAATTATGTTCTGAAATTTCATTTTAAATTATTCTGCAACGAAAAGATTTCATACACTAAAACCATTTCATTAGAAAAAAGTAGAGTAAAACAAAATTCTCTTCACTCTTGTCCTACGTTCCCTACGAAAATAGCATGCAGAAATAGTACGGTTTCATTGAACGAAGTTGTGAACCCATTTTGTATTGAAGGTTATTAGGCAAATGATGCCTTTGAAATTATGAGACCAATTAGTTCCTGGTACAACGAATTACACATTTGTTTTAAAATCAAAAATGTCCGTGGTAATTTCGTATGAAATACCTACCAAACATCCCGCATCAAAGATACCACTTACTGTAGTTTCCTCCACCGTAATCTATTTGAAAATTTTAATTCATGTTTTCATTGAGACCAGAATTCTGGTGTGATGAATTAGAATTGACAACTTAAAAAAATTATCGAATTGATCATGACACAAATCCCGTTTGAAGTGAAAAGGTAGTAAAAAATCTATTATTGCGGCCTAAAAAGCTGTAAGAATTAAACGCTAAAAGCAACTGGAGGATGTCAAATGTTGATCACAAACTAATAGTTTAAGAATAAATATTTCAAAAAATTGTATGCAACACACACATATCAAATAGAATTTATAGAAGGTACTGGAAATTTTGAATAAAAAACAATTAAAAAACACGCAATATCTTGAATGATTCATTCAATCAACCCATCCAAGTTATTAGGTTTGCGAATATCAATCACATTTTGAACGATTGCTTCCAATTACACAGGTACACTGCAGGAATCGAACTTATTTATGTCATAAATTCTCAATTTTTACGAGAGATGAAAGCTAATATTCAGAGTTTGCAAACGACCTTAACAACTCTCATTCATTCTGAATTGTACATGTTTCTGTCAAAAAAAAACATACATACATGACTGCAAAGTCATGTTCAATACATACGAGCTTTGGACGTTATGAATAACACGACAAACAGCGGCGATCAAAGCTAATGCCTCATCCAAGAGTAGAGCTGAAGTTCATATTTGCATCGTACAGGCAGGTGTGGTGTATGTCAACTACAGCATGGATTGCTTTTTCCGACAGACTGAACAACACGCAGTTCAAATGACTCTGAACGGAAATGGTGTTTTTCTCGATAACTCGTTTTGCTAGGCATGCAATAGAGTTCAAATTTGTTCCGCTAATTGGCAGTCAAAAGCATTAGTTGCTCACACAGCCGCTGCAAAAGAACATGTTTGCCCATCACGCTTAGTCGCATGACGACGTGGAAAGTTAACGAACTTAATTCACCAGCGCTAGCTGAAAAGTTATATTGACCAACGCTAGACGTTAGCTTGTAATTTGGAGAATGAATTGTAATTGGTAAAGTACAACTTAGTGGAAAGTAATTACAAATATTGCTCTCGGATTTCCGCCGGAGCATAGAAGCGCAATTAAAAAGCGTGGAAATATTATTCCTATCGCAAATATTAACTTCAAACGTCAGACTTATTTTAAGTGTGAAAAATACGTTTCGTTCACAACGACAATCTTTGGCCATTATTGTTTTTGCAGCAATGTCAGTTTTGTTCTGGAACTATTAAATTTACTATTATTAAACGTCATTATTTAATTTAAACGTCAATTATTAATTATTATTTATTTACTATTAATAAATTTAATATTATTAAACTATTATTAAACGTCAGTTTTGTTCTGGAACTATTTCTCCTTAAATCTTAAATTGACATTGTCCTTTCTGTCACCGTTATTGTTTTCAAGTGCCATTATCATTGTCTTCAATTGCAAAGTGCTGATTAATGGATGCCAGAAGGTGCAGCTACTGAAAGTATTGATCGACTCAAGAGATCAATGTTCAGAAATGGCGACGTTTACATTGACAACTCATCAAGGTTTCTATATTAAACGTTTTATTTTGTTCAGGGTATTGTGGCTTTGTTTTCTATTAGTGCAAGCTTCATCCAGGGCTGCGTAGTCTTTTGCTTGTGATCCTACTATTAAAGATCCTGGACAGATCCTGTACAGATCCTGGACCGATCTTGGACAGAACTTGGAGGGATCCTGGATAGATCCTGAACAGATCCTTGACAAATCCTGGACAGATCCTGGACTGATCCTGGACGGATTCTGTATAGATCTTGGACAGTTCCTGGTCTGATCCTGGACGGATCCTGGACAGATCCTGAAGGAATCCTGGACTGATCCTGGACGGATCCTGTACAGATTCTGGACTGATCCTGGACAGATCCTGGTCCGCTGGTCGGAGTGTGATGGAAGAGTATGCACACATTCGTACCCAGCAGAAGGTGATGTGCACTTAAATGCACTTGGAGAAGTGGGGTACAATCCTGCATTTATCTCTATTTATTCTAATAATGTTGGGACAAAATTAAAGCAATGGTCTCTTCGTGAGGCACATTTTATCAGGATTTATTTGTTAATTTAGGTTATTTACTTCTAAGCTTGCTTGCATTGTTGAACATATTTGAATTGTTTCATGTAGTGATGAATTGTAAATTTGAAAGGATGAATAAACACGCTCAAAGACTTTTTCACTGTTGTATTAAAATATTAGTTCGAATTTTTTTAAGGAACGCAAGTATAACTCAAACCGTAACTTGAAAAATTCATTCACAGTGTATGAAAATGATATAACCAGCCATTTTTCTACTCACATATGTAACAAGGATCCAAGTAATATAAAAGAACGAAATTTACACATATTAACGGAAATTTACACATTAACACATTAACGGACAGAAAGGCTTTTAAAGTAAACATTTCACAGCCCTCTGTGTAATTACAACAAAATCTTTTCGTATTACGAATCAAATCGAGCGGCAGGTGTTACGTACAGTAGAGGGTCTGCATCATACGTGTATAATACAGGAAAGTATTTGTGCTTGAGTTGTGTTAGCCGTAAGATCAAGACACAGAGGAGTGGGATCAGATACAGAGAACAACTTTAAAGGACTCAGAAGGGGGCATGACCCTCTAAACAAAATGGCGGACAGTCCCCTGCGCCTGGCACACTAACTTCAAGTCGGCTAAATAAGACTGGAGTTTAGGACTGCATCTTTCGCATACCAAAGACTGAGGTATGTGTATGAAACATCCTAAACTAAAAGGTTGCTCGTATTGGAAAACAGGGGTTCTCATAATATGGAAAACCTTAATTCTGGAGTCATGAAGAAGCAATTTTCCTAATTTTGAAAGTCGAAGTCATTTTTCGAGGCACTCGAAAGTTCCTACTTTAAAGTTAAGAGAAACGTACTTTCTCGCTTTCATAAAATATTGAGTGATACTTGAAAAGAGACTTGGGTTTCATTGGGATTCCATGAATTAACTATGATTCCTTATAGATTATATATAATATATTAATGTTTAAAAAGATAATGGAGAGTTGACATGAGTGATTTTGTAGTTATCTGAACATCTGAAAAGAATGTAAGAACTCGATGAAATAAATAATTGACTTAATATCAACGGTAATATAATTTTTTTTCAAATTCATTGGTTTCAAATCGTGAGACTTCTTTCTAATAATCGAAGGCATGAAGATTGTATTGTTATTTTTACTGACGTTCTTGATATAATTTTTTAAAATAATTTTAGCAGTTATTATGAAACCCGATCGTAAACTTGGTTTCGATATTCCACATCCACTGATGTGGATTGAAATGTCAATAGAATAAAATATCATCTTTTAAAGGAGTGCAAGAAAATGGTGTTACTCCACCACCAACTGCAACAACCCTGTAGTGAATACACATAACGATCGACAGATATGTTACTTCAAGTATCAAGCAACTCTTGAAGCAGAAATTCAAGCAAACTGTTTATTTACTGACAAAATACTAGACTCGCTCAAAGCTAGACCAGCAGCACGATTGAACGTGGTTTGCATCCGCGAGAAACTCCTTTAAATTCGAGTTTGATTGACGTTGGTGTCACTTAAAGAAGTCTTTGTTGAGTGGTTATCTGCTGCAATGGAAGAGCATCTCTCATTTGAAATGTCATTCAGAGAACGCGAAGTTCAAACCGAGCTGGGGCCGGCATGGCTAGAGACGAATTTGCGCTCGAAGGCTTCAAGTCTACGGATAACAATACCCGCACTCCAAGGCACAATACGAAGAGCCACTTGGCAGTCGCTGTCCTCGCTATGAGTCAGTCCCCACCAATCACAGACTTCACTTCTTTATTGATATTTAAGCTGGCGTGCCATTGGTTGTCACTGTGCTGCTGCAAAACGTAATATTCTCGAATAATGTCAGTGCAATACCTGGCATAAAAGACACTGATTGATACGCGAACTCTATAGCTAAACAATTACCTGGGAGTCCAGAGAGACTTCATTTTATAACACTTTTCTATTAAAGCGTCCATGTTATTCTGATTCAATTTAGATGCAATCCCTGCTACATGCGTGTTTTCATTTGGTTTCGGAATCCCTGTCTTGTTGTCCAGAGAATTGTTTTGTTGCGGAAGGATAAAGAAGAGAATGCTCGTCTAGGGAACTGAAAATCTCATGTTTCGCTTTAATTCTGATACGAAATATCACACGAGAACTGAACAAATAACAGGTTATCGCATTTCAAACACATGAATATTCATTTAGGTTTTGTCATATCATGTGAATATGAGAGTATGACATTGATTTTGTTACAGCTTTTCTCGCTCTGAATGTTTTCTTTGTTTCGATCCACATTTTCCATTTTTCGCACAGGTTATATGACTCTGGTTCATGCATTTAAAAGTTAGCCACATACAAAATCAACATGAGCAAAATTATTTTTGATCAAAAACTCAAAAAACAACACACTACATGAATTCGTGGATAGAATCTGTTTTACGCATAAAAAATGCATATAATGTACAATAAATAGTTTAACCAAACGAAATGCAGTACCGGCAAATATCGATTAACAAAATTCTGTTTTTATTTTAGTCAAAAATACTGGCAGACCTAGTTGCTGGCTTGCAATGATGCTCACAATAATATCATCTTAGATTTAATATCATTCACACATCATTTGAAGAGTTGATGACATTTGGAGGGTAATTAGCAATATTTTAATTAGTTATTATACAAATTTAGAACAGGTACATGTGAATTAATGTGGCAAATTTGATGGAGCTAGCGCACAAGTATTGAGCCCTGCTCATGCTTTTTCTTAAGAAAAGCTTAAGCTTTTTCTTCACTCAGGCATCAATTTTGAACCACCTTTCGGCATTAAAATTTACTCAATTTCATTTCGCAATTCCTTTCCCGCTGATCTAGTGATTTGATCTTATTTTTCTTATTCATCGTTAAGATCTTATGATTTCCTGGTGATCTTAACTTTACGGGACCTGAAAATAGAATGCCACAACTTAAATATTTAATTTTGAGTTTTTATTGTAGTCTCCACAATACAATACTTAAAATACATGCAGCCGTTGATGCCATAGCCCAGTCATAAGAGCACATGAGTGTTCAGGAGTTGAAGTTGACCATCTTGAAGAAATAGTCTTTAAAAATGAACATTGTAATCTAAAAAAACAGTTTTTATCTACTGTCAAAGTTTTTTGAGTTATACGTGTTTCTTTTGGGGTACCATAACGCAGGGACACCTTGTACATTATTTTTTCTAAATTTTAATTAACTAGATTTCGCAGCTCGAAATGATACTTATCAATCATTAAAATGATCTACTGTAAGGAACATATGAATTCATTACTTTTTGGGGGTAGTATTTCTACAGGATAAAGCGTTAAAATGCACATACTAAGAAAACAGCGGTTTTCGATTGTGAATTTATGAGTTCATTCAAGAGTTCATAACAGTTAACAGATTTATTTAATAAAAATTGCCTCACCTGGTAACTTTTTTCACCTTATATAGCCAATAAGTCCATTAGACTCCAAGTGAATAGATTCTATCTTCTTACTGAACTTTTACCGAGAGTTTTTGAAGGAGAAGATAGGAATAAAAATCAATTTATTCTAATTGGCACTTTTTAATAAATCAAAAAATGAGTTTCATAGAATTGGCAACGAAGATTGCATTGCTTTACATTGCTGTATTGCCCACAATTTCGAAAACGTTTGAGGCAAAAACTGCATTTATGCTATTTAACACAATGCGTTTAGAATTTTTTCATAATAAAAAAAAGATAAAAGTTGTTGCGAGGTATTATCCCGCGAATGATTTCAAATGCAAAATAATTTTTTTCCTCTCCATAAATGCACATGAATTTCTTGACTTCTGATTCCCCCGAGTGAATGCAATTAGAATGTAGGATATTTTATTGAGGTAATCCTATTAATTGCTGATTTGACTTGTGAAATCGAAGGAAGAAAATCCAAGAAGTTACATTTCAATACGGCAAAAAATTTTCATCTCTGTATTATCAGAAAATAAAAACAAATTTATTATTCTTATTTGATAAAAGAAGAATAAATTTGTAAATTAATTAATTGAAAGGGTAAAAAGTTACGAAGAAATTAAAAGTAAAATTGAACTAAAATATATTTCGTATGCAATTTCTCGAAGAAAATAAGTAAAACATACTACCATTTTGAAATAAAAAACATTTTCATGGTTTACCAATATATCTACAAGTTACAGCCCCTATTTTATTTATTTTTCTCCTATTTCAATTGTGTTTCCTTCGCTAGGAACATTTTTTACTTTCTACTAGACTGCACACTTTTTTCTCTTGGTTTTATGTACGTAGTTCAGTTTTAACGCATGAGCCAAAATAAAACTCAGAACCTTAAAAAAACTCATGTCACAATATTCTCAATACCAGTCATTTTTTTGGGGTTTCGTGGAAATGCCACTGGTGTACACTTGAGTGTTGCACTAAATAATTATTCTCTTTGTGCATCACACTCCAGGCCAGATGCCGATTTTCCCTCCTTGAAGTTCGAGAGGTTAATCTACGTCCAAGATTGATAAGTATAATTCCTAGTATTCTCTTTATTTAATGGAAGCTTTGTATTTCTTTAGAGATCTACAAGACAATATTTTTGAAAGCTTCTTCCTATTCGAGAAATTTTTCCTAAATTTCGGTTTCTATAAATGAAAAAAGAGCTTCTAGGGTGAATCATACATGAACAATTCCTCAGTAGAATGCGATCTGCCTTACGCACTGATAACTGACGACCACTACTGAGAATCTGAAGTTCTTGAAATCTTGGTACGAACATTCATTCCCAAGTCAGACTACTCGAGAATGAAGTCATCGACTTTTCTGGGAAAATCCGTGGTATTTCAAGGTGTGAGTTTACAGCTTATATGCTGTGTTATTAGCCTGAACATCGAGGTAAAGTCTGTCTAAAAACAGCACTAACAGCGTTAGGTAATTTGAATGCGATATGAGTTTATAATGCCAAATGACGATGTTTATCCTACATGATGGAGGCGTTTACGGGTGTAATTGTGGACATGAGAAAGTTCAGTGTAGCTTTGAGGAGAGGCAGAATAAGAATGATGAAACTGTTATTACGAATTCACACAGGTTTAAATCCAGATTATATTTCAAAGTCCACAAAATTTGGCGATTTATGAATAAGAAAAATTTGCTTTAATTCAAGCTGTCAAGTAAGATTTAGAATGGAATAGAATATGACAACAGAAATAAGCCGTTTGTTCCATTCTTGGGTTACAACATAAGTTCTATGCTGTCTAAAATTAAATCTTTTGTGATTCCCTATTTTTGAAAACTTTTGCCCCTGTGAGAGCTGATATTTTTATAGAACACAGCTGAAATTTTTCTAAGCCTTTGTTTGATGTTACTCAACTTGTTGCTATGGACACTAAATGATTTTAAATTTAGATGAAAACATAACATAACGCTAAACGAATCAATGTTAATTACCCTTTCAAATTACCTAATCAATGTTAATTACCTTTCATCAGGATTTTATAAAATTTAATAATTCATGCTTGGACACGTTACCCCCAATAATTTTTTCCTAATTAATATAGACGAATTGAAAACGTTTCAACACATTTGATGAATTCTACTGGACTGGATTCTAAGTCGGAAAATTCGAATATACTTATAGCAAAGACCCAATTATTGAAAACTTTCTCACATGTTTGAGAACTCTCCTACTAAAAATCTGAAACTTTATTGTTTCAGATTGAATGAGTGAATGTGCTTACCAATATGAACGATGCTAGCTATGAACAGAGACGGCTCATCGAGCTGGAACTTTCTGATGAGGTTTCTATGATTGATTTTTAAGGCTTGATTTTTCAATTAGGAAAAATCCAGCCTCGGTCTCCAACACTGACAGTAGAGAAGACTGCGGGGCTGGGCGGCGGAGCAACTCAGAGTCCGTCCCTGAAAACAAAAATACAATAAAATGAAATGATCTGATGAAGGGAGTTCTTGGAAGAGACACAAAGGCAGGAATTAGGAAGAAGTAGTAAACATATCGATGTAATACTTTATAATAACTTTTTTCTTTTGGGTAGTGACCGTTTGACCTACGAAGTAGGTTTAATATTTTCTTTACAGAAGTCTTGGTTTTATATTTTATTTCTCTGCATTCTCTTCCTGAATGCACATCGTCTAAACGCAATCTGAATTAAATCTTCTCCTCGATTATTCGTTTTGTTTAAAATTATTCATTTGACCATTGCCTACGTGACATGTTTGTTGCAAGTACTCCAGAGAGCACTACATCCGGGAAATAAATAATCCATTGTTTCTTTCATCCACTTGAAGGAATTTGTGCGTGGTAATCGTTGCAGAAATAAGCAGGGGCCGCGCCGGCCTCATCAAATGATAAGACCTTGTGTGGTCAGAAAAATTTCAACACTCGTGAGTTATTTGTTCAGACTGCACATGTTATCACTCACAGCTGCGTCTTCTCACTGCTCTGTGCAGTATTTTCTCACGATACAGTATTTCATTCATTCCTCAAGAAACAATTTAACCTTTTTCTAAGCATACAATACTCAACGGGCAATGCAATTATTTCTAGTCATTCGGTACTTAGCGAGCAATTTAACAATTTTCTAACCATTAAATCTCCAGTTTTATTTACTCAAAAGTCACAGTTTTTTAATTAGAATTCAGTCTATACTGAGATTGAATGAGGAATTTCACATATAAGTAGATATTTAATGTGAAACTTTTAGTGGATAGCCAAACACTCTGTTAAAATTTATTATCTTCAAACTGATAATAAACTAACGGATATAACTCTGCATATACGAGTATCTCAATGGCTGCAATGATCAGCCAATAGCTAACCATTACATGATATTTCCGAAAGATTTTCGAACCATTTTACTGCAGTTATAAATCATTTTATTGTATTTCTAAATCCTTTTACCGCAGTTATAGATCATTTTATTCCAGTTTTTAACCATTTTACTGCAGTTAAAAATCATTTACCGCAGTTTAATTAATTTTAATGCAATTTTAGATCATTTTACTACAGTTTAAATTATTTTACTGTAGTTATAAACCATTTTACTGCAGTTACAAATCATTCACCGCAGTTTTAATTCATTTTAATGCAATTTTAGATCATTTTACTACAGTTTTAAGTTATTTCACTGCAGTTATAAACCATTTTACTGCAGTTACAAATCATTCACCGCAGTTTTAATTAATTTTAATGCAATTTTAGATCATTTTACTACGGTTTTAAATTATTTTATTGTAGTTATAGACCATTTTATTGCAGTTATAACAATACATGACAATAATTATGCACACTGCCTTAAGTGTAGAGGCTGTATATGTTTCTTCATTGTTCTGCCACGGCATCATCATGTACAACAGGGCAGGGTAACTTGCCTGGTAGTGAACACGACCTCTCAACTTTGTTTATTTTGAACACAAGTCAACTTTGTTTGTGAACACAAGTCAACTTCGTTGTGAACACAAGTCAACTTTGTTTGTGAACACAAGTCAACTTCGTTGTGAACACAAGTCAACTTTGATGCGAACACAAGTCAACATTGTTTGTGAACACAAGTCAACTTTGTTGTGAACACAAGTCAACTTTGTTGTGAACACAAGTCAACTTCGTTGTGAACACAAGTCAACTTTGTTTGTGAACACAAGTCAACTTCGTTGTGAACACAAGTCAACTTTGATGCGAACACAAGTCAACATTGTTTGTGAACACAAGTCAACTTTGTTGTGAACACAAGTCAACTTTGTTGTGAACACGAGTCAACTTCGTTGTGAACACGAGTCAACTTCGTGGTGAACACAAGTCAACTTTGTTGTGAACACAAGTCAACTTTGTTGTGAACACAAGTCAACTTTGTTGTGAACACAAGTCAACTTCGTTGTGAACACAAGTCAACTTCGTTGTGAACACAAGTCAACTTCGTTGTGAACACAAGTCAACTTCGTTGTGAACACAAGTCAACTTCGTTGTGAACACAAGTCAACTTCGTTGTGAACACAAGTCAACTTCGTTGTGAACACAACAGTTGGTTACTGCACTCCGAGGTGCCGTCCTGGTTAAGGGAAAACTCGCTGTCCCGAGTCCGTTTTCAGGAAGAAATGTTCAACAATATTCAAAATATTTTGTTTAGAAAAAATCAGAATTACAAATTAAGGGAAGCGAGGGCTCGTTGGTGGTAGATTTGAGACAAGGGTTATCAATGAGTCAAGGATTTTTGAAAATAGTAAATAATAATAGCATTTAAAACACCAAAAATAGTCATCAATGTCGTTTACAGGTACAATTTTACAGGTATACAAGTATAGTTTTTTAAATTGTTACAAATATGCTTTATTTTTTACGGGTTTTGGTATTCTTGGACAAATCAAACATTCTTAAATAAATTTAACGCAACTAACATGACTATACTTTACGTATGTTTACCCAACTTAGTCTGGCATTAACAGCCCAGTTCAAATTAGCAATGCGTAAAAATTTGACCTTCTGAAATCCCTAAATGTGTATGACATTAATCGTCATTTTTGATATGGTGTGCAGAGGCGTTCTCCACAGGTCACTAATCCTAATTTTACTAATATATAAATATATAGATATTATATATAATAGGTATATAATTATTAATAATATAATGTTCCTATTATAGTACCCATCTTAAGCGCAGGCTGGTAATCCAAAAACTTTTTATTTGGCTTAACACTTGTCCTAGAGAATGTGAAATGTGACTAGTAATAGGAATAATATAGAACAATTTTATAAAATGAAATGATGGAACATTTACTGTTTGTTTGAGTCCTGATGCAAAAAATAGATGACGCAAAGTGTAAAATAAAACTTTTTCAAAAACTCCTAGAAATTGTCATTCATGAAGAGATACAACTCAAACGTGATTTTCCTTAAAAAAAATCAAATTCACAAAAGGCTTCAAATTAGCCATCAAGAGAAGAACTCACGAATTAGAAGGATGTCATGAGAAAGTTATAAGTTGCAGATAAAATATTAAGATAATATAATTCAAGGTAAGTTCGTAGGAAGTGAGGCTGTTGGAGATGAATGAATCACGTGGGAAAAACGCTTTATCTTCTTATCAAACAATTGCTCTCTCGAGAAATCAATGAGAACCAGCTATAAAAACCGTGCTCTACTGAATCTGCCTGCTTTCTCTACACACGTGCTCCTCAGAGCAACAAAAAATTAGTACCTGGGTGTATATTAACTTCAGCGCAAAAATGAAGTCCATCTTCTTAATATTTACAGCAGTGATTTTTGCTACAGGTAAGTTTAAATTTGTCGAAACGCTGTTGGACTACTTTATTATTTCACATTTTTAGGGTATTTTTGTTTTTTTTTGTATTCGAGTACGAAAACGTAAAAAAGTTTTGCACGAAAATGCAAGTACTGTAATCTGAATAACACAGAAATAATTTCATATTTTACCTTTCTAAGAAATTAATCGAAAGTAGGACAGAGGGAATTTCTCGAATTACTCGAAAAATTCACTTACTTCAAATTAATATTTTGCGAAAATAAACACAAATTTTTACCAGAATTTCATAGACAGAAATTTTAATTGCGTGTGCACCGGAAAAGCGTTATTTCTTGTAAATCACTTTGCTCTCAAGCAGCATTTGGTATGTTGTCAATTAAATAAACTTAGATCTATTGTGGACAATGCATGTTAAAAAACAATAAATGCCTAATTTTAATAAATTCTTGGACGTAAATTTACACTCAAGTTGTCTTGAGAAGAACTCAAATTTTTTGGTAAATTTTTACTCTTTTCTTGCTCATTCGTGAAAAGACATACACGCTCTACTTTGGGCAAGGATATCATGACCGCTGTGGTCATGATATCCAACCATATCCAACCATATCGAACCAAATGGGTACGTCATATAACTGAGCAAAATTTTCAAGTATATACTCTTCCGTTCACGTAGATTTTTTCTTCATGACTGCAGTACGAATCATAACTGGCTTCGTAGATCCTTCCTCTGATTTCGACACAGTGAATATACTTTTCAATTTGAGGTGCATTTGAATCGCAACAAGTAAAGAACCATGTCCTCTAAACACCAATCGTACAAAGTGAGTTGTGCATGCATATAATATTTGCTTAGAACCAGACTTGCACTAACTAAATACTTCATAGGTACCTATATAATTTCTTTTTGTGTACCTGTCGTAGGTGGATCAGCTGCAAGTTGCAGCAGACTGTTTTCATCAGTCGGCGACACCTGTTTGCGATTCTTCCCTGATGCAGCAATGAAGTGGACAGAAGCTGAGTCACGTTGCGATGTCATAGGAGGACACCTCGCACAAATCGACAATTGTGAACTTCTCGGAGAAATTTCAAATTTCATCGACTCTCGTAGTAAGGAAGCACATCCATTACGTACACCCATTGGCGTATATATTTAATAGACAAATTGAGTACAACGAACTCTCGTTTATTTGTTTTCTAGATTTAGGAGACTGTTATAGATGGGATAAGTCGTTCATAATTGTAATATTTTCTCTGTAAGCTACATTTAAATCTCGTTGCAAAACAAAATTATCGCGATAATAGTATAATGATCTATCACGAAACGTTTGAAATAATTTCAGTTTATGTACACAGATTGCGTTTTGTAAAAATTGGACAGTTATATACTTTGAATTAATACATACTGTATGATTACATATAGTGATATCAAAATAATACCTCATCTACTTATATAATAGACAGTGTATCTCCATCTTTCTCTACCTCTCTCTGTGTGTGTCCGTTCCATTACTTCCTATCTACATATTTCTGAAGAAAAATTATTGAAGTAAAATCAGAACAGGTATACATGTATTATAAACATTGTATTGGGGATTTCAAAAGCTCTAGATTATTATAAAATACGCCATTTGTTCCCGTTATTAGCCTTTTTCTCCAACACGGCCATGTTATCGGTAGAACATTGGGGAGGCCACTTTCGGGATGAAATAACGTGATATGTAAAAATTCATACCACTATAAATAAATTTCCAACCTCTGTGGTAGCAAAGATACCCTGGTTTCACTAAAATGTAGCAATTGAACCTTTTTTTATGAATGATTGATTTAGTATCTTATCTGTAGATTATACTGTAATGACAAGAGGATAACCAAACTGAAATATCTTCCGACCTGGGCAGTAAAGGTTTCTAGTTTACGTATTGTACATCGTTGTTAACCATTTAATGTGAGCGAGCTTGCGATGCACTTACCTCTGTCCACACTGGCCATCGAGGAGAAGTACTCAAAAAATGTTGTCATGTTAGCAGTTCTGGGACTCAAACATTCTAAGCTAAAAAACTTCAGGATATTCAGGAATATTTGTACCTCACGAACATTCAATATTTCTCCACTGTTCAAAAAATTTTAAGTCTAGTAAGAAAAATTTCAAATATCTGGGTTTGGATAATCATGTCTTGTTGTTCTCATTGAATCGAAAAGTTCATTATACTTCTTAGACAAAACAAAAAAAAATGAACTTTAGTGTTTTTAGTGACAGTAGCATCCATCTGCGAGAGCTAAAAATCATGACAAAGCTCCCATTTAAGTCTTGTTTCATAAACTACTCACCGTATGCCCGAGTGCACAGACACCTTTTCTTAACGCTTCAATACCCAACCACACTCGTATAAATGGACCAGCCAGGGCACCAATTCCTACCATTTTACTCTCATTGACAAATATTTACTCACGCCTATTTTTAGAAGAAAATCATTGCGCGTTTCTCCAGACAACGTTCCTACAACTGGAGCGTACTGGGTGGGGGCCTCGGACGTGATAGACGAAGGAAAATTTGTGTGGGTCTCCGACCTGGACAACCAAGTTCCAAGTGGTGCGCCCTTCTGGGGAGCGGTGAGTATTTCGCTTAGTACTCCTAAAATGATACTCAATTTTCAAGTATTCAAGTACACAATACTTTGCTTAGTGCTTCTAAAGTACTAGTTAGTATTCAAGTACTTACGTACTTTGTACTTCGCTTAGTATATCTGAAGTACTAATTCGCTTTCAAGTACTCTAGTACTTGAGTCAAGTGAAATTAGTCTTTCGTAACTCGTATAGTTATTGTGTACCACAAAGCATATTTATGTGTACCTCGAGTAACATAGCCGTTGTTTATTACGAGTTATTTACCTATTGGGTACCCAGAGTCATATAATTCTTGTGTAATGTGAATCAGGTAAGATTGTGTAAAATTGATGAATGAAAGTATGATTATTAATTCTCCTCCATTTTCTGATGGGTAGCCGGAGACACATTAGTGTGGACTATAGGAAAGATAATTTTCATTAATCTGAAAACTGCTAGCGAATGTTAAAAATTTCTGACGCGAATAAAAACGGCAAAAGTATAATACATGCATACCCGGTCGGATTTCAGTTCAATAATTTTTCTTTAGTAATAGATAGGAAGTAATGGGATAGACACACACAGATACAGAGAGAGAGAGAGAGAGAGAGAGAAAGAGAGAGAGATAGAGATTCATTGTCTATTATATATGTAGATATTAAACTGGGTACAAAAGTCGTCTTGTTTGCCAATTGACAAAACTGGTCATCGAAACTTTAAATACTACCAAAATTTTCCTAATTGTGAATTTGTTATTTAATGATGTCGTGCTGTACAATATAATTATACCTCAAACTACTTTGAAGATAAATATTGTAAATCATGAAATAGGATATTTTACCAATTTATTAAATAATATTCAACAGTTTGGTTTACAAATTCATTACTCGTAAATTTTTCAAGTGTTCTCAAGTGACGAGCCGCTTTTTATTGATGTACGCAGAGCAACAATCAACGGGAACCAAGCGGGGGAACTTCTCAAAACTGCGTCGTGATCGCAGCTGACGACGGCTATCATTTCCATGACGAGGATTGCGACAGCCTCTACGGGGTCCTGTGTGAGCAAGACGGAATTCGTGTTCCCACTGTCCCCACTCCTTCTCCCTCTCCAACACCTTCTTACAATGGCACGAACTTCACGGATTATGATAGTGAAGACTGGAAAGGTGAGTGCCAGAAGTGTGCTCAAGCGGAAAGGAAGATAAACATTGAACTACAGTTGATTGTGATGAGGCTTATTAAATGTACAAGGTGAAATGAAACTGCAAGACGTTAAGTGAATATGGAAAGTCAGGAACATATTGTACATTATTTTCCAGCCAATATTCATATGAAAATTTTGCCCTTTTTGACTGTTATCAGCACTAATACCTTATGATTAAAAGTAAATGCCATGGCAGCAAATTACATTTCTGTTGAGACACTTGTATGTCGTAGCTTTTCTCAAAACACTTTTCCATAAAAATGTTTATACATATTGTGCTGCATTTGGCACATTATCCGTTTTCCAGCTTCTAAACGTACTTTCTTTTTTCCACCAAATTTGATCTAAACTTAGTGTTTCCTTCAGCAAATGAGTGCCCTGTGGGCTACGATCTCGTGGGCGATGCATGCTACCTGGCCTTATCGAAAACTGTGGTGGACTGGGCTGGTGGTGAAGAAATTTGTGACCTGAACGGTGGTTACTTGGCTCGTGTGGAAGACTGTGACAAGCTAGGAATCCTTGCTTCGTATCTTCAATATCTTTCTGGTATGAGCAGAAATTTCTCTTGTACCCGTGCATCAACTTCAGCCATTAGAACTTTTTCAAAAACCTTTACGAACGATAGCTTGCTTTGATATTGAAGAGCTAAGAATCTTGTGATAGTTTTATGAGTTTGTTGGGTAGCTGGGAGGCGTAGATGGCTTTATATATAAAAATGGACATCAGAGATTAGAGATGTAGACAACATAAACGTAGAATATAAATCACCTCAGTAAAAATTCCCGTAACTATCCGATATCATAGAAGGATAGCTGACACTTGATCTTAGTAAAATAAAAAATTGAGGACTTGATTCTGTTAACAAGTCAACTTAATTTTGAATGTAATGCTTGCTGTTGAACAGTTTGAATCAAATGATACCAAATAGAAGTTAACTCAGTTTCTGCAATATACTTGTAATTTCAGGTCTTTGCTCAATCATCATTGCTGACACTAGTTTTATGAACGGTAAAAACATATAAAAACTATTAAAAACTAAATTAACAAAAACAGGTGAAGCCAATCAGTGTTGAATAAAATCCCGCTCGAAATTATTGATTTTGTATTTTTTCAAATTTACCCGTTAAATATTTCCTTGTATCTGGAAGCTTTGTCTTCAGTTTGCTCTCAAATGGTAAATACGTACAAGTAATCATACATAATACATGACGCATTGACAACGTGTAGTTGACACAGAAACACAACATAATCCAGATCTTTTAAACGTGCAGAGGCCCCACTTACTGGATACTGGATAGGTGTTAGTGATGAAAGAAACGAAGGCATCTTCCAGTACCCTGATGGAACCATTGCAGTTTTTTCTTCGATATTCTGGGGGCAGGTGAGTTCAAAGAACTAACTCATATCTTACATTGTGCATACGTAGTGATAGTGCGAAACAAAATCTTCTTTAAAAAGAGTAACATGACAGGAAAGTGTTAGAGAACATGAAATAGTACGGGTAACAAAAATTCTTTCACAAAGAGTTGTGCTTCTTGAGCTTAAAAATACTTTCTCATAACCAAAGAGTTTGAATGTGTAGTTTTGGCTTCAAGCAAATTCTTCATCGAAATCTGGGAGTGCATAATATTTATTTAAAGAATTCAAGCCACAATGCTAGTTTAATTTCATTTATTAAGGTGTAGTTCAAATAATTATTGAATCCACCGCAGTTTTTCTACCAAAATTCTCTAATTATCTAATTACTGTAATTTGTATTCGTAAATACACAAGCAACCTACGATTAACCGAAATTGACTAACGCTCAGTCTTATATAAATTATAG
Organism: Trinorchestia longiramus; assembly: GCA_006783055.1. Lineage (NCBI taxonomy): Eukaryota > Metazoa > Arthropoda > Malacostraca > Amphipoda > Talitridae > Trinorchestia > Trinorchestia longiramus. The sequence goes on along the minus strand of VCRD01000133.1, from coordinate 371,839 downwards.
CAGAACAACATATTAGACAGACCCTGGAGTGCTCTGTTGTGAAATCAAACTCTGCATAGCACTCATTGTTGAGAAATTCACCTCAACACAATGTTCGTTGTTGGTTGCAGTTCTGTTTAAAATTGGAACTGGTTGCAGTTTTGCGTACATCAGGTTGCGATTGGTTGTAACTTTGAATATACTAGGGGTGATTGGTTGCAATTTTGAGTACGTCAATTATAATTGTTGCAATTTTGAGTATACAATTGTGACTGATTGCGGTTTTCACTACACCAGTTGTGATTGCTTGCAGTTCTGAGAACACCAGTTGTGATTGCTTGCAGTTCTGAGAACACCAGTTGTGATTGCTTGTAGTTCTGAGAACACCAGTTGTGATTGCTTGTAGTTCTGAGAACACCAGTTGTGATTGCTTGTAGTTCTGAGAACACCAGTTGTGATTGCTTGCAGTTCTGAGAACACCAGTTGTGATTGCTTGCAGTTCTGAGAACACCAGTTGTGATTGCTTGTAGTTCTGAGAACACCAGTTGTGATTGCTTGTAGTTCTGAGAACACCAGTTGTGATTGCTTGCAGTTCTGAGAACACCAGTTG
>VCRD01000133.1:310926-369716 GCA_006783055.1 Trinorchestia longiramus | reverse complement strand
GGTCTACTGAGTTACCTGTACTGAGCCTGGTTTACTGAGTTAGCTAGACTGAGCCTGGTCTACTGAGTTACCTCTACTGAGCCTGGTCTACTGAGTTACCTGTACTGAGCCTGGTCTACTGAGTTACCTGTACTGAGCCTGGTCTACTGAGTTACCTGTACCGAGCCTGGTTTACTGAGTTAGCTAGACTGAGCCTGGTCTACTGAGTTACCTCTACTGAGCCTGGTCTACTGAGTTACCTCAACACTTCCGGAACTTTTTTACTTATATTTTACTGAACTTGATCTCCTAAGCTAACTATACGTTTCTAGAAATTCTTTTCTAAGCCTCATCTACTGAATTACTATATCATTTCTGGAACTTGTTGACGGAAATGAAGCTAGTTCAACTAGTGACACACGTAACAGAAGCTTATTTATTTTGGCATTACCCTCATCCATTTTCTTCCATCACTTTTATGTAGTAGTTCCAACAATACATGACCAGTTGTGATCATCAAGTTCGTCAAAATATGTTGAAGTGTCTTCATAAAAAACTTTTTTAACAACATCTGAATTTAACACATTCATGCTTATTAACCTTAAAAATCAAGGAAGAGGAATTTCACCGGAGGTAAATTCTGTGTCTTCAAATGGTTACTAAATATTTTACAATTTTTGCAACTCATTATGTTTCTATGTGCATTGAGGTGTTGCATGTTCTCCACCAGTGAATGGTTAACACTTCTGCGCGAGACTGAAAATCTACCGGTGTAAAAGTATGTAGGTATAGCGCTTGCATTGTAGTTCGACCACATGGTCTGGAAGCGAGAGAATTTGGTTATGATTAACTAAAACTAATGCCGTCATTGACACCATTACCTTATTTAATGGCGGAACCCACTATATCCTAAAGACGTTATTCATAAAACTGTTGAAGTTTATCAAAGTTTAGCGAGCAATCGTTCAACAACAACATTAGCTAACCAGTGATCGATATGGATGTTTTTTCTTAGAAATTGAACTGAAATTTAATTTTTTCACTGTGATTTAAGCCCTCGAAGCTGGTGTCGATAACCATGTAGACTGATGGCAATAAAACGGTGGGAATTTCTATCAGTAACGTTTAAAACTGTGCGTGCTCACTCTCATACAAGACATTGCATCTCCGTTGCACGCGACATAAAAGAAAATTGTAATAATAATTACATAAAAACATCAATAGAACATACTTTCGTATATAATATACGTAGGCAGGAGTTGTATTTCATCAAAAATAGAGAGCTGTCTCACACTTTTGTCTAAATTGCGATGTTTATTAAGATGATGAGGCCACTAAAATGAGTCAACACCACCATGAAGCAACATGTAAATAATTACAAAACTCTGTTACTGCCAAAGACGTGTATTTAAAAAGGAATCACATAACTTTCTTAGTTTGAAGAATAGATGCAAGGATTTAAACTCATTATCATAAGTAAACAGAGACTCATCAACCAGGCACAAGTTGCTACGGTTCATTAAGCAGAGCTCGTCCCTCATTAAAGGTAGAGGAGCAATTGACTGGAAGCGAAGTAACTTGGTTCAGGACTTGCACTTGAATAGACTAAGCTGCTTAATAGGACGGGGGTCCATTCCAAGAACCAACGTGCTCTGTTCAGTACTGATCCAATGGATTTGTTAATTTTCTTTATTGAAAATGCACTACAGCAGTCAATGTGGAAAATATGCTTAGAAATATCATCTAGAAAGGCATTTTGCATCTAAAGTAAAACGCAAACCCAATTATTTTGATGATTATTGGGGTGTTTGCTCTCGCTAGCGTGCTGTTGTCAAATGTTGTATTCGAGAGTCCAAAATCATTGCTTATAGAAGCAATGCTCACAGTATTTGTCCAAAAAGCCTGACTAATTTTAACTTGATTTCGAGTGATTTTTTGTATTAGGTTATGAAAACTAACGTGTCAGGAAGGTTAATGCTCAGGTGTGACGGTGTTTGTGAGATAATCTAATGAGGCAAAGATTTCTAACGCGAAGCTCACAAAAAAACACTGATTTTGTCGCGGAGAAGAAAGAAACACTAAAGAAAAAGAAGGCTGGATTATTTTTCCAGTTAACTTGCCTAAAACGCACGACCAGATATACCAAGCCCTGGTTGAACCTGTAATAGACACTTCTTTTAGGACAAAGCTGTAAATACACTCTAACGACGGTCGACACAAACAGTGTACGTAGATGCGGGTATTTTCTGGACTTTAGAGATTGTGGTGTTGGTAGGTGAGATGCACTTTTGATCTATTGCAGCTCACAGGTTGGTAATTTATAAGAATTGATCACACAAAGAACAATAGAAAATGTGAATAATGAATACACTGTAACAGCTGCTTCGAATATTACTTTTACTGTATATGTAGTGCGAGTATTTTTGAATTGCGTAATTACATGAATTTCATGACTCATCTAAACCACAGTTTTATGTCCCAGTTTGGAGTAGGGAAATGCTGAGAATGCTTTTGAGCTTTATGTTCTTTAAACTTAGGCATCTGTGCTATCTGAAACATGTTCTGCATAAAGAGTGTACATAATTCTGAATTTCTGAAACTGTACTGTGTACATAGTTTACATAATTCTACACACGGTAACAACGACAAGAGCTTTACAGAATGTAACTGTGGCTAACAATCAGGATTTAATGAAGTTATTTGCAGGTTTTCAAGAATGGAACTTGTGTCAAAATTAAGTGTGTAACTCTTGACACTTATAATAGTCATGCCTGAAATTTCCGAGACGTTTGAATAAATATCCTCAAAGTCAGTTATATAATTTATTTCGCCTATACCTACTATTACCAATTGAAAATAATACAAACAATTTTTGCGGGGTTCGTATTTCAGCAAATGCCTCTTCATTTTAAAGTGGACAAAATCAAATAAATTCCTATTAATCTCAAGGAATTTCTGATCACTAAAACAAGAACAAAAATTCGAAGTAACTGTCGTGAAACTGTGCTCCCTTCAATCCGGCATTGTTGGTGCACAAGCCTCAAACAATCCAAGTTTTAGTGTTTCATTTTTGTTATCTTCTTGTTTGTACATTGTCAATTTAATGTATTCAAGTAATATGTGAAGTATATGATCAAATTAACATGTATCTTATTTGGATCAAACCTTTCGTATCGGTTTAAATACAGAAGTCCATAAAGTATCTTATAAAAGTCTCTCATAAAGTCTCAACAGCGTCTCCTTCACAAACAGGATCCCTAAAACACACAAATGCAACATGTGATTAAAAACTTCAATAAACACTAAATATAATAGAACACATCTGAATAAAATATCTTATCAATTGCATTTGTAACAGACTTTTGAAATGGTAACGAGACTTTATGGACACCCTTTATATAATATTCCCGGACCAACATGAAAATTGATATGCACCAACAATTTTGGACCGGGAAGGAATAGCTTTTAAGATTTCTAAGTGTGGGAAATTTATTAATTTCTACAATAAAGGCATCAAGTCATAAAATTCCTTCATGATAAGTCGATATCACTAACGCAAAAGTGCTTTTCGTTGCTGTAGCATGCCGACAGTCTCTCATCAAGAGCGAGAAAACATTTTTTACGTGACTAGAAATTTTGAGCAAATATTATTCTTCTGCAAAACACAAATCATAAAAACAATTACTGTAGGAAAAAATTCTACAGAATTTCCTCTATGATTTTTTCATTCGTAGAAAAATCCCTCTAACTCAAAATAAAAACAGTACTCATACTTTTCAGTCTCTGAAAGTATTACTGGTTCAGTTATGCTCTCATTTTATTTCTAAACAAGCAAACCTTGTCGTGGATATTTGCACATAGTTGAGACTGGAGGTGACCTCTTCATAACAAACACTCCTGTTTGTCCCGCATGTTGCTGGCAACAGACAAACAACCTGTAGCTTTGCACACAGAAAGTAACATCAGCAAATTGTAGTTTAGACACTTTTTTTGTCAAAAAATTAATTCATTTCAGCGATGCTGCAGAGCGAGCATCCCCAAAACGTTTAGTTTTTATAAAGTTAACTAATAGAGTTCGTTTTCCAACTGAAATTATCGCACATTTTACAAATATTTTTTTGTTTGAGCACCGAAGTTTGATGATTTGAAGAGAGTCATTTCATTCTTTATTTGCACCCTGTTGAAATAGCGACAGATTTTCTTACTATAATGCATACAATTGAAAAATCCATTTAAAAGTTGGACTTCGTGAATGCACTTCATACACCCAGCCGTTTGAAGCTTAAAATTTTTTGTCCTTAAGCTTCTTTTGCTTAAACTTGAGAAATTGTATCAAACTGAAAATGATTTTTAAATAGAGTGAAGAAACTCATATATTTTATACCCGGTGAAACTCATACATTTTAATTCAACTTATTTACACTCATGATTGACACTTCATATTAGGTATGAATTCCACCACCAGCGTGGTCGACTGGTGAGCGAACTCGCATGTGAGCGGGAAGACCCCGGGTTCGAATCCCGCTGCCGCCATGGTTGACGCGGCTAGAATTACGGCATGGGACTTGGGTTAATAACCGAATAATTATCGAAGTAATTATCCGTACCAAGAATGGGCCCGAAGGTTCGTTCCTATAGCCTAATTCTGATCTTATGATTTACACTCATGATTTTTCATACTCATGATTTACACTCACGATTTACACTCATTACACTCATAATTTACACTCATGATTCTAATTTCATAGTTGATGTTTACATCGACATTGACGTGGAGATGCCAACTTACATAAAAATATATTTTTTTTATAAAAAATTCGTTTTCCTTCCGTTTCTTAAAATTTTCCTGTGACACTATTAAGAACGGACAGTTTCGTAGGACGTCGTCCGGTGCACGTTAATGTGAGAACTTCACACAGCTGAAACTTTAATTTAAATGTTATTTTAATATTGTGGGATGTGTTTAATGCGCTACGGGGTGCCGACTGAAGAGACTGCATGCGACTTCCATGGCCGCTGTAGACACGAGACCGCTGCAGCGACGGCAACTAGCGCTCCTGGCGCTATTCATTTGCTCCTCAATCCGGCAAATATTACAAATTTTGGGTCACTCATGTTCTGTTTAGTTAAAATAAGTCTTCCTTATGCAAGAGTTAATGCGGTAGTAATTATTAACCGTTGTATGTAAAAGTACAGTTACATTTAATTCTTTTGACAGCATACCCCAGACATGAAAAGTTGTTATTTTAGTATTTAAAAAAACTGTTCTTCGTGCTCATTTATATTTCACTTTAGAATGTTCGTTAGGCAGCACAAAAATGTTGCTGATTTGCTGAGATTTTGCCTTCTGAAGTTAACAAACAACTTGCAACTGCAACCTAGCGGCGGCATCCATCCGAGATTTGCAATCCGTTCCTGTGGATCTACAAAAATTATTTTTCAGATGAATTGTGAGGAATCCAAGCAAAAAAATAAGGTGCTCCAACGCATTGCCAAATACATCAACTATTATCTGATATCATAATACAGATAATTTAATATATTTTCTGCATAAACAAGTATTTTATTTTGTGTTTTTTTATTTGATTCTAAGTTCTTTACCAGGCCTGCATGCTTATCGTGATAAATATTCAACAGCCATGCAAATTTTGACTGGCGTTTGACAGAAATAAAGTTTGACTGTAGGTCCATGCCGCTGCTGTCTCTGCAGCGGCGCTGTTTCAGTGTTTCTTTGCAGTTTCACACACGCCGCAGCGGCGTCCCAGTTTAAGAACTAATAATTACTAGAAAATGAGCATGACTGAATTTTGAAGCAATGGACACACGGTAAAGTTAAGTTCTTCATTATTAGATATGAATTCCGTTGTTTAGAAAGTGAAGCATTTTGGAGAATGCTGTGAGTCGGTATTCCAACAAACATCGGCGGTCATGTAAAAATAAATGCTTACGAAATGTCAACGAAAGACAAAACAAATGTTCATCTTGGTTTGGAAGCGAGGTGTAAACTCTTCAAATGTTTTGGCAAATCTAATACATATTTTTAATTCGGAGAGGATGCCTAACTCTACGAGAGAGCTTTACTTTTTATATTCAAAACCAATAAATCAAGCAGAAAAACGAATAACTTGCACACTAGTTTATTATAATTAATGAAAACTTTATGAAATCCATGTGATAGTTCATTCATATCATAAAAATCAACATGAAATATACGAGTATAAGCAATTGTAAGCTGCTAACATATTATTATTCTGAATAATTATGCAATTCGAGATTCATGAACTCCAATAAAGGACTATCAATTCTAAGATTTGGATGACATGAAACTAAACCTTAGATCAAATACAATGTGGTTCTGTGAGCTATACATAACAACGCATATTCAAACCATTAAAAATTTGTGATCATGAGAATTGATTGATGGTGAAAAGAATTGTATTTATAAAATCTAAGATAGATTCGTTGTGAAAAGGATTGTATTTATAAAATTAAGGCTAGATTCGTTGTGAAAAGGTTTTTATTTATAAAATCAAGGCTAGATTCGTTGTATAAAGGTTTGTATTTATGAAATGTAGGGTAGATTTAAAGTTCACAAAAAATATGGTAGTTCCCTATAAATATCCTAGGATATATTGAGTTTTGTATCATTTTATGTCATCTGAGATTACGTGACTATTCGATTCCTATCAATATTTTATTCCATTTACTGCTTTAAATAAAAATTGTGAAGAAGCTGATTGAAAAGTATTTTAAGGTGTTTTTATTTCACTTAATGATTAGAAAAACAATAAATTTCTATTTCTGCTGATGGATGTTATGCAAAATGTTTTGTTAATCATATGCAACGTAATCTTGGTAACAAATTAAGCATATAACATCTCAGGTGATACATCTTCAAACAAATATGACGCATTCTCATTTTGAATCATGTATCACTTTGCTAAATTTCATGTTCAGTTTCAAGATATTATTGGCTTATCCGTGAACCATTATAAGTTTGTACACCATTATTTATTGAAAAAAATTTCATTGAGTCCATGTGATACCGAAGTTTATTCTCGGTCTAAACGATTATCTACACAAATACACAGCTTAGTTTATACTAAATAAACATGTATTCGTTTTAAAACATATTTCAACAAATTTTGCAGTCATGTACCTTCAGTAAAGATTTTGTTTAACCCATGATTCGGTGACTCACTATTTGGATATTCCCGATTCAGAGATGTTATTCAAATTTCTTACTACAATTATTTTATGCACAAAACATGCTCGAGGGAGCGTAATGCACAGGAGACTAACAACAAATTAAATATTAACGTTGAGTCTGAGTGTATTGGATGGGATTAATTTTATTTGAGTATTCAAAAATTTATTCCTTTTATTTCAAAATACATGAAGGAATTAACACACTTATCCCTTTTTGGTAAAACCTATTTATAAATTATGCAATTAACATAGTAACTATTATTGTTCCCCGTGATTGGTACAAATTTGCTAAACAATTGCCTTTCAAATCAGAAGTTTCTCTATTTTGTTGCTGCCCTCTAGAGTACAGTTTTTTCAAACGATTCATGCACCATGACAACGTTGATGTACCTATATCAGGTCACTGTCTTTTACGGTTTTGCTGTGGATCTCCGAGACACAACTTCAAATACCAGAATTTCCACAACATTAGGCTTGTAACAACATAGGAAAATTTATTTCAATTATTGAAGGCTTTTGCAGCATAAAAAACATTATTTTATTTTATTGGTGGCTTGTAATAACATGGGGAAATTTGATTTTATTGAAGCTTCCCTTGCTCTTCAATTCCAAAATAGAAATATTTGTTCTTTGACTCAATGAGCCTATGAACTCCAGCACAAAGATCCAACCTCTAAGGACCTTTTCTACTTGAGCTCTAGTATCAGATTCTATCCTCACTTTGAACTCAGTAAATCTGGCACCAAGTCGATATGAACGCAATAGGATTCTGAGAAACTTCAAGGGGATTTAATGGTTGCACTATAAGACGCTGTGTCGAGAAATTAATCTGAATCTTTTCTCACGAGTGTGATTGAGTATGTGAACTTAGTGATCTGCTCCACTTCTTTGAAATCGGCCAATGAGCCTGGAGTTAATTAGTGTAGATTGCATTATCACATTCTCTATGATTAAGGGCGTCACTGTAGTGCAATTTGTCTAATGAGAAATGGAGGTTATTAAACTTGAACGTAAAAATGTTGCAACAGCTTCTGAATTCTCTTCCACTATGTTCAAAATCTAGGTTACTCTAATATGGTGACATTTATTATCGAAGTTATGACCCTGTTTTCAGGTAGGAAAGTTTGAGAGCGCATTATCTTTAGGGCATTCATGTTGGAGGGTAAAAAGCGTGAACGAGTTCCACTATTCTAAAAATAAATTCTTTAGTTGAAGCAATTGAAAGATTTCTAGAGAATCTGCCTTGCCCAGAAAGTACTCGAATTAATAACCATATAATTCAACATAAATATCATCATGATCCGAGTACAACGACAAATATTCGGGTTCTGATATCTGCTATAAATAAACCTCGCATCCAAGAACTATTTTAAAAATTATGAATGAATAAGTCTTCGATCATCTGTGTCAGACTACGGACTTTATCGATAATTTCTGTGTTCAATTCAACAAGCAAAGATTTTAAATGTCTGATGTCTGACGAGGCATTGTCATAGCAGAATTAAAAGCTATAAAATTAGTAATTTTAATGCCAAGGTCTTTACTATTTCTGTGATCAGTAAGGAAAGTGGATTTCAATCCGGTATACTAATACAGAAAACAGTGGATCGAAATCAGAAGCAATCATACAAAAAACGAGGAATTCTAATCAGATGTACTAATACAGAATTCAGTGGATTTCAATTTGATGTACTAATACAGAATTCAGTGGATTTCAATTTGATGTACTAATACAGAAAGCAGTGGATCACAATCAGATGTACTAATACAGAAAGCAGTGGATCGCAATCAGATGTACTAATACAGAAAGCAGTGGATCACAATCAGATGTACTAATACAGAAAGCAGTGGATCACAATCAGATGTACTAATACAGAAAGCAGTGGATCGTAGTCAGATGTACTAATACAGAAAGCAGTGGATCGCAATCAGATGTTCTAATACAGAAAGCAGTGGATTGCAATCAGATGTTCTAATACAGAAAGCAGTGGATCGTAATCAGATGTACTAACACAGAAAGCAATGGATCGCAATCAGATGTACAAATACAAAAAGCAGTTGATCGCAATCAGATGTTCTAATACAGAAAACAGTGGATTGCAATCAGATGTACAAATACAGAAAGCAGTCGATTGCAATCAGATGTAGTGCAGAAAGCAATGTTTCCCAGAATGTGCTACTGGAAAGAAGTGAAATGGCAATAAACTAGAGTATTACGTACATTGTTTGTTACAATAGCACTTAATGACGAGAGTAAAAAGCGCATAATATAGAGCATCATAAAAAATAAGTATCTTCTGCTAGAAATAAATTCATATTCAATTGATATTTATTGACTAATTCCTATGGAAATCTAAAAAAATTCTCCTAATCCGTATTGTTGAACTGGCATCGCAGATTTTGACCATTCCCTCAAAGCAGTACCGTAAAGTTACACCCCATGCGTACTGGAAGCCCAATAAGGTGCACACTGTACTATGATGTCATGGCTGTTTATTTTTTGTAAAGAAAGTTGATAATTGACACACGACGCTGACATACAATACTTTTTCGTAATATTCTTCCCCCAAAAATGCGATCTATTGCGTAACTAAAGTATAACTGGGGTAATCTACCACAGTTATCGTATCCCAACAAATATCGAATAATTTTGTATAATCAATTAAAGAAATTGGCATTGCAGTAAAAATTTGTTCATTTCATTGTAAATTGGTAAGTTTGAAGTGTTAGCCCGCGTGATCAAAATCGTCTTCCTAACCACGGCACTTCGAAATAGGAACTGCGTGGTCTGAAGTTTGGTGTTTCGCAAGGGGAGGTTGCAACGCTTCTTGTTAGGGTAACACGAAAATGAGACCAAAACACCGCCCTCCTTCCTTTGTGCTGCTTATGGGGACAGTTTGCACGGCAACAGCTTTACGAAAAAAACTATAACCCGCAGAGTGAATGACGTGCGCAGGCGGTCATCTTTGTTGCGCTGGAGGACGCAATAGAATTCTTACGATCGTTTTTGAAATCATTTGCTGTTACCTAACTCAACTGGTTCCTATGAGTATTTTTCCCTGCACTTACATTTTTGTGCTATTCACTATTATTTGGCTATCACTTCAAATTTGTGAACCTAAATTTTCAGAGATCAGCTGCTATGGATAATTAAAGTACTCCTTTTTTTATGTTCTTCGTTTTCGTTGTTAAAGAACTTAAACTTCCAACCTGAACGACATTCAATTTTATTTCACTTTTCGAATATCTATAAGAGGGAAGTAATTTCATTCAACTGCTTGTTTTAAATTCAATCATTACTGTTTTATGCTGGGAAACTTGTGCATAGTTTCCATACCTCAAGTTCAATGAATTAGTTCAAAGCTGAAGCAGTTTATGAGATTAAGTATGTTCTCTGTTCAGTGCAGGGAAAAATATCATCTTTCCTACACAGGAGCAAAATTGCTACGTAAGGAAATTGTGTTAATGGAAATGAATATAATTATGTTAAATTGCTGCGAAATACGTCATTGCAGGCAATTAATTATTGATATTAAAAATGAAGTAGAAAAATTATTTTGTTTGATTTATCGTGATATTAACTTCATATATATGTAATTTAAGTGTCGGTATTGTGTACTGAACAGAATTCTACGATCTGATAACTGAAAGTTAATTATTTTTTCTTCTAATTGTGTTTCAGCTCTCATGTCTAACAATATAAGATTTACTCGTGTTGGAAAGAAAACTGCAAAGTCTTATAGTCTACAAACATTATTTTGGTCTATTACAATGCACTGTTTCACCTTTTTCCTAGAGTACACATAAATGTCATTTCCATATGAATATGGTGAATTCTTTTTCCCTGCATCTGACTGGTTAAAGCGAAGTGTATTTATCCTACAATGCTCATTGTTTCAAGGGATCGAATCCACACACAGCCCTCGAATTTTCTTTGTTTGTCGAGCAGGGACTTGGTGGATTAACCTTGACTTAAGTTGACTATTTCCTCAAACTTCCAAATCATCACAAGTGTCCTTACGAACCTCTACCTCACTTTGCAAGATAGACGGGCAGTCGCTGGATGCGTGATCACGAGTCTTAACATGTTAGCATTAGGAATTTTAAACCATTCTATGTTTCATTAATACCTGAACGGAATCAATTTTTTTCTATCACTATTCCTTTCTTTTCAATATCTTTATTGTCACTGGAAAATCCCGGAAAAATCTCGATATTCCCCATAATATAATTTTAGTATACATGAATCCAAAAAAAGGTCTTTCTTGATTGAAAGAAGAGATTTGTTATCATAGAGTAAATTGAAAACTATAAAGATGCAAATATTTTTACAAATGTATTTCAATTTAAATTTTCATTACTAGATTCTGATTAAAATTAAAAGTTTGATTGAAATTAAAAAACATAATACTACAGATGCTTTTGTATATAAAAACGAACCGAAATATCTAATCCGATTATAAGGTCCTGAATGATAATTGTAGACCTTCAGACCAATTCTGGGTGCAATTGTACTTCTACGAGTACTCCAACCACAATGTTGCGCTCCTGAGATTATATTTCTTTGAACACCCTTGGGTCATTTTGGAGTCAGTCTCAGCAATAAAGTATAAGCACGAATGCCTACAAGATACCCCATGAAGTTAAATGAGAACACAGTTAGCTTAACCAAATAACAGGACTCTATCCTCTAAAGTTATTTAAGTCGGTGAGGCAAATTAGAGGAGAACGTGTCAGGAGAATGACTTGTTAGTGAGGTGGTGTCTCGCTCCATATCTGAGTCTCGCACCAAGTTGCTGGGAAGGGAGCTGTTTGTGTCGGACTGCAGGCATGCCTGTGTATCAAGGCTGCGGCTGTACACTGTGATGGTGGTTAACAAGGACAGAATGTTGCAAATACCTCTGGAAAATGTTAGAATCAAGTCATTTTTATAAGAGAATACGAATATTTATTTACAAATTTACATGGGGATGGGATTTGAGAACAAGATGTTGTATTGAAAAAGCTTATGAAAAATAGAAGGTATTGAAAAAGTTAACAAGTCTACGGATTTTTAATCCCATATTTAATTATCTTTGCCTTCTACGCAAGCTTGCACAAAGAGACGTTAAAAATTTTGAAACATGAATGAAAGAAAATTTTACGGTGAACTTTTTAAAGACCATGTTATTAACAAGTAAAGAGAATTTCACTCATCCTTGGTTTTCTGGAAAATTACATTGCCCGCTTTAAAAGTTCACATTTTACTGATGTTCGTAAGATAACTTAATATTACACCGTTCAATAAAAAATCTATTATGGATATCTTTTTATTGATATCAATGGTATAGCAAAATGAAAAAAATTAAAAACTCAATTTGAACGTTTGAAGCGCCAGGTTAATTTCAAAAGTTAAAAAATTAGTGAAGAAATTAGATTAAATCATATAATTTAAAACTTTATACTCTAGAGAAGCCACCAAAATTCAATACTTAATATTTTTTGAAAGGGTGTGCTAACAGCGTTTTATTAACAGAAGGCTTTAGTTGCCACTAAGTCGACTGAACACTAGATAAAATTTCTTAATTCTTCATTACTAATTATATTAACATCAGAACGTTTTGAGTTCATTAATTTTTAACTAGTGAAGTGATCATTCGAGTGGTACTCAAAAAACATTTCACATAAGCGTTGCACTTTAAGTTAGTTACAGTCAGAAGCTTGTAAATTTCAGAGTACACTTCAATTTTTTTTAGATTCCTTGTGGAGAGCGAGGATAGATTAAAACTTAAAAATTAAGTGTTTTTTTTCTTTTCTCTTTTTTCCGGAAGAAATTATTATTAATAGTCTTCCATAATTTCGAATCGAAATAAAAAACACGTATCAATTTGTTTCTGTTTAAAATTTTTTATTTCCCCTTGTAGTCATAAATGATTTCTCAGACTGAAAAACTAGAAATATCTTCAAACGCTAGCTCAAGATAAAACTTGGGCTGTATTTTATATTAGATGATAGTTTACTTTGAAGCTATCTGATATATTATTTAAATGAGGCATTAGTTTGCTGTTACCATCAATCAAAATTTTGCTTGTGAATGATTATTAGCAAAAGATTTAGTTATTTAATTCATGGAATACTCAAGCTTACCTCTATGAAAGTTCCAGTTTGTCAACGGGTGCCAAAGCCATAAAATTTGAAAACTACGGAGTCTAACTAGTCAACAATTATCTGAAAAATAACGCCACGATAGATAGATAGCGAAAAAATTATTCACCCCTTTCGATGCTTACCTACCTGCTTTGTCTCAGAGGCACCGCTACACCTAAACTGTATTCTTTTCATGTTCCTAACGAGACAAGTTCACCTAAGTCATCAAGCAGCTCTCATAGAGTTTCAAAACGAAGATAAGCGCAACAGAGCTCTGTGCAGTACTATAATAAGAAGCTGGCTCTCATGGCGATCATTTCAGGTTACGGCTGAAGTTCATACGATCAATTGAGAAGAGCAAAGATAATCTCTGGCCAATGCATGTTCAATGAGTCCGAGAGCTAGACTCTGCTTACCATGCTGCAAGTTGGTGTAGTGGGTCCCATTTCTTCTGTGATAATGACAGAGCTCTGATCATGAAGTGATCTTCTTGTTTAGCGTCTAGTACAAACTATGAAGCCTGGGCTGAGTGAGCAAAAGTAGGAAATGTTGGCTAGTTTTAACCACTCACATGAAACATTTTCATAGCTCTCCATGGGTATTTTCGATTCGAAATTGTTAGCCCCACTTTCACACGAGGGATTACATTTCCCTCATAACATATGAGTTAAATCAATGAGCAATTTGAACCTAGAGACTAAATTCTATGCCTGTACATACTCGAGGAAAATACCTCATCACAAATTGCCGATGAAGAGCAGCGATAAACCTGCCCGATCTTAGCTTCAGGATAACTTGACCCATCAAAAGCAGTTCTAAGATCGAGGCAATCTGCTTCTATCTCTGTTCTGGGACTCCACGCTTCCAGGGGAGGAGGGTAAACACGATACAAAGACCGTCAGTTGTCTTATCGATGAATACCCTTGTTTCTCTGAGAGCGAAGTTTTAATGCACTTCATTTTATGGCACTTATCTCTGTGGTAATATTAAGATATTTTACAGGGCATTAGCAAATATATAAATGGACATTTTTTACATAAGTTGTACGATAATAATTTAAATTTTATCGAGCTTATGTATGATAAGTTCTACAGTTTCAGTAAGTTGTTTCCCATTTGTATATGAATGTTTTTTGATGAAGAGGGGAGGAGGAAAGTATACAGGTAGTGTGTAAAAACGCATATTGTGTAAAACATCTCCATAAAAAATACTTAATTTTTTACAAGTTTAATTTCATGAATATGTGTGAAACTATTTATATAAATCATCTTTTTTTCAGCTAATTTAGATATTCTTTTATATATCCATAAGAAAGTTTATATCTATCAGCTAATTTGATTTTTATTCATAGACTAATATTTACTAACCTAGAAGGCGGATATGGGCCTGCAATTTCTAATGTACATAATATTGTATGAAATGAATTTTGTAATTTCTTATGTACTAATAACGGGCAGAATTCTGTCTAAACTTTCATCAACACGATTATCCTTCTCATTCCCAAAAAGTTAGAAGATAAAATATTGCTTCTAGTTCTCGCTGTCATAAATACTGAAACTTGAAGCGGGACATTCATGATCTATGAAGTTCATCGTTCTTTCAAACGGTTCATCTCTTCATATAACTCATTTGTTCAGTAGCTGAAGTCTATATTTTTTTCAGATGGTTCATATACCAATTTATGTAAGCTATGGTTTAGGACACAGATTAATAAACAATTGATGAGTTTGTTAGCAGCATTTCACTGCATTGGTTTGTAAAGAAATGTATTCTGCAATTGATGAATTATTGATATCAGAGTTATAACTGATAGTTAATGGACAACTTCAGTAATTATTTTGTTACCATCGTTTTCACAAAAAAATGAACATTCTGAACGTTTCAGGAAACACTTTAAAGTGTGATCATTTTAAAGAAACCAAAACATTTAAACTGAGCAATCACTATTTTACTGGAAAATTATAAGGCAGAATAATAGCTCTCTCTCTGTAGCTGCTGCGCCTGCACCTCCAATTCAAGGCGTATAATGCAACATGAAATTGGCTGAACGGAGCTTGCAATTAGCCAGAAAGCAGGCCAATTGCACGAGTCTGCAATCCTATGAGCAAGAATTGCCTGATGCACAGCCACTGTTGAGGAGCAATCCATGTCCATGGATCTCTAGGGACTCACAAATTTCATCCCTGCATAACACTCTGGAGATTCACTCTCGAGCATTCAAAGGAATTAAGTTAGCACCAGTGCGATATTAACAGAAAGATTTCTTTCGAGAAATAGGATGAGAGGATTTGAAGTCATATTAAGTTTGTGATTTATTGCCCTGCTTCTGCAACACAGAATCGTGTGATCTAGAAGCGTCAAATATCTCAACGGTTTGATTAAGAATAATTTGTAATGTTGAATGCACTGGAGTTTACTTATCAAATTGTGAAGTGAATTTTTTTAGAGAGAGAATGTACATTTTGCTGGGGTGTTAGCACGAAACGTATTTCGAGGGAAGTCAAGAATGGGTCAAAAGTATTATTTCGTTCTTAAATTTGAGGAACATGTAATTAATGATTTGTATCAGAAATAATATTTCATCTCAGTGCTCATTTAAACAAAAAATCGGTAATTTTTAGCAATGAAGAAATAGTCCCGTAAGTTCTACGAGTAATGATCAATTTACGGTGATTAAACCATGAAAATTGAAAATATTCCTAGAATATGTTGCAATTTTACACTCATATTTCGTATTTCCTAATCCGTTTTACATTCTCGACTTTAACCTGATGAAAATCTCAAAAAGTTTCAATATCCGCTTCTACAGATCTTGGTTGGCATTTAAAAAGAAATCTAAGGAATTAACTATAGCAGCATTGATTTATAAAATTTATGTTGTTTACTTATGGTCTTGTGTTATTTGTTAACTTTATTCTAGACAACACAGAAAAGTTTTTCAATTAGGGGATTATTTGATACTAGACAGTTCCTGTGGAAATTCCACGATTTAGATTTAAATAAATTGAAATTATTATAGAGATGAATGCATTAAAGATTTACCACGAATTAATGTTTTTTAAATGAATACTTTGTATTAATTTCATTCAGAACTTCCTTTCTGCATCTAATCTACCGATGATGAGGCCCAGATATTACCCGTTGATATTCCGTAGTTTAGAAGTGATCAAATGAAGGATCTAGGAAATAAAATATATTTTTCAGTTTTACCGGTGAATATTTTTCATCAATATAAACAGAACTTCCATTCAAAGCTAATAACGGAAAAAATGAAGTATCTTATAGTGATCCGGTGCTTTTGGTATCTACAATACAATATTGTAATACATGTATGTATACCAGTTCTGATTTCAGTTCAATAATTTTCCTCAGTAATAAATAGGAAGTAATGGGACGGACACATACAGATGGAGGTACATTTTTCTCCGTTTTTTAATGCATGTAAATCTTGGAGAAAAGTCTAATTTCAGAATCCCAGCCCGCATGTTCCATAGAACACGGGTTTCATGAACACGTGAACGTGTTTTAAAAACGGATAATGCTAATGTTATTCATACTACTATCATTGGATATGTAAGGCTCACGGGGGAGATTCATAGCAAGATACATATGTCGAGTATATAGATACTGACACTTTATTTCTTTTCACTTAGTAAAAAATATTGCAACATCGTAGAAATAAAACTCAAGAACCAAGTTTCGGCAGTGGAACTGAAGGTATCAAAGTTTAAAATATCACCTAAGAGTTGAGCATTTGGGATAAATTTGCTCTCAAACTCTACATGAGTTTTAGCTTACTTAGTAAATAATGGAAAAAGATACATAGTTCTAACAGATGCGAGAGGCATGCATTCGTAGAATACGAGTAGAACATAATAGAATATGACAACAGGCATGCATTCGTAGAATAAGAGTAGAACATAATAGAATATGACAACAGGCATGCATTCGTAGAATACGAGTAGAACATAATAGAATATGACAATAGGCATGCATTCGTAGAATACGAGTAGAACATAATAGAATATGACAACAGGCATGCATTCGTAGAATACGAGTAGAACATAATAGAATATGACAACAGGCATGCATTCGTAGAATACGAGTAGAACATAATAGAATATGACAACAGGCATGCATTCGTAGAATACGAGTAGAACATAATAGAATATGACAACAAGAACGAGCAGTTTGGTCCCTTCTTGGATTACGACTCAAGTCCCATGTCGTCTAAAGTAAAAGAGTCAATCACGCACATACACCTCAATCAAGCAGATCCATAATAGGATGATGTGTGCATGCCGTATATCGAAACACGGTACATGTAACAGTATTTAGGTAACGTTTAATGTTTTGTTGCTAAAATGTAGGTCGATAATGGAAATTGAAAGTGAATTGATAACATTCTGGTGTAAATGACTAACAGATTATAATTTTATGATT
This sequence comes from Trinorchestia longiramus, assembly GCA_006783055.1. NCBI lineage: Eukaryota > Metazoa > Arthropoda > Malacostraca > Amphipoda > Talitridae > Trinorchestia > Trinorchestia longiramus. Next base: position 351,959 of record VCRD01000133.1, on the reverse strand, counting down.
AATTTTAAAGCTCTTAAGTACCTAATTTTCTGTTATTTTTCAACAGTTATTCAATACCTATTTTTTCAATAATGGACGAAATAGTTGTTAAAATGATTGATAGGATGATTACAACCTACACTGTAATTCATTAGAAATAACTGAATTGAACATGACACATTGCCTCGTTTAAAAGTAATGTAAAAGTAATGTAAATGTTAAAAGTAATGTAAGTATAAATAATGAGTTATAAATAAATTGAACATGACAATTATTTTTTGTTTAGCTGAAAACATAAAATTGATACTTCAAATAATTTACTCAATGTTTTATCGTTCATAATAAACGTGCTGTCGAAAGCAAATATTTGTAATTTTATTGGATCTATCAACATACACATTATTTCAAAAGTAGTCACGATTTTTAAAGTTTTTCACAATTTCTTTCTACCATCTCAGCCTTCAAGTTCTTCTGTGCACCCTATATTCAAAGTCATTTTGTATCATACAAGAATGAGCGATCTGAAGGTACTGAGGAAGTCATCGCGTCATTAAGTAGAGAACCCATCTATCGCCCCGGCCACCAGTAATTAGAAGACATAGTTCTCCCAGAGGTGTTGAATGCTAAGTCCAACGTCGAGCAGCCTGTGCCGAATGCGAGTCAGAAACACGGTCGAAACTTTTCTTTCTCTAATGGCACATCGTTTGTTAAACTCAGCGCAAGTTTGTAAATTAGATAGTGTACGATTGAAGGTCTCAAATTGCAGAAGTTAAACTACAATGGTCACTCGGGTGTAAATGCTAAAAGAGAATCGAATGCTTTGTCCGATTTACAGACTGGATGCTAGAGAGAAAAGCTCATTCACACAGTAGAATTAAATGTTAATTTTAACGACAACGAGAAGTTTTAACTACATTCATTAACTTGAACTTTGAGCTGAGGCTCTAACAGTAAATTCAGCTATGAAAACAGACTGAATTCAAGTACAGTGTATTGTAAAAGTGCTCGTAACAAAGATCCTGTTTTTGTGCACGAGTACTCAAGCATATAAATAATTCCCTATTTACTCCGGTAATTATCAATTGTTGAATAATATTTCAACGGTTATGGTTTCGAGCTATTATAATTTAAGATGATTGTCTTTTGTCAAAAAAGGTAAATTTTTGGTTTTTATAAACAAAATTTCGGTAGGTTAAATCTAGAAGTTTTTCGGTTATAGATTTCAACTGAAGATATAATGTCTGCAAGAATTATTGACATAAAAATACAGTAAATGTTGCCAATTGAACAGAAAAATATATGTTTGATCAGTACATATTAAAGCATTCGACAAATGAAGTGATTTAATAAAATGTAATCGAAATAAATTAAAAACCCTAATTACTGCTAAAAATGACCAAGATAGTAGCATGCAAGAAAAAATGTTGACAAAGTACATGTATTTGTTGGTACAGTTTTTGTTGATGTATAAATGAAATACGGGAAAATTGTCTCGAGGAAAAAATACGAAACAAGTTGAGCGATAGAAACATCTATGATAAAATAGAATAAAATAAAATGGAATGAAATAGAATAGAATCAAGCGATAGGAACCAGCTTTTTGGTGTATTCCTGGGTTGCTACCCATGTGCTACGCTGTCTACAGTTAAAACAGCACTCACGCACATACATATGTCTCACTCATGCAAGTCATTTCAGTCACGTATGCGCATTTTACTCAAGCATAGGTAATTCAGTCGCGCACGTGTGTTCATCAGTAGGAAATAACGTCAATATAGAACCAAATTACCTTATGCGTCATGTTATAATATTTATGGATATAGGGAGCGTAAAAAAAGAACGCGTAATGTTTACCGGGTACTAAGGGCCCATATTTCAATGAGTAATTAAGAAAACAGGCAGTAGCGAATATTCTCCAGCGCATATGAACGTAGGCCTGTATGTAATTATAATTAAAAATATTTTTATCCTTAAGGGGGTCATGAGATTTCAATAGACAATTGTGAACACGTAGTGCCCCTTTACATCAGGAAGTTTTACTTGAGTTTTAACTCATGTCGTAAATGTTGTAAATGCGGCTGAAGCAACAGGTAAATTAATCTGTTGCTGCAACAACAGATAAATTGTAAGAACTGGAAAATCTGTGATTTCACTAACAAGTAATTTATATAACTTCTGAATGTAATGTTGCAGTAACAAATAACTTCAATAACTTTTGTATATACATACTGTTGCAGTAAAAATTAACTGTAATAACTTCAGAATCTGTCTCCTTACTGAGCAAGAAAGAGATATATAACTAGTTGAATCATATTTCAAGATCATATGTACATCAGTTAACACTTTTCTTCTGGTATTCATTATAGAAAGAGAAATAATGTGAAAGGAAATTTTAAAGAAACAATTGAATCTTTATCATACAAATATGTGTTTACAAGAAACGTATGCAATTAGGATGTGCTTGAAAAAAAGTGCATAAAAAATAAATTTCTGTGAAATTTCACTTCTTCACGACGCAATTAGTCAACAGACAAGAAACGAAAATGAGCTAAATAATTTTTTGTTTCTATTTCTTTAGCTTGGATCTGCTAAGCTTGAACAGCAAAATACATTTTAAATTGACCCAAGGCATCGCCAGAGTTCAAATTGCCCAATATTCATTCGGTACACACAAAATACTCAAAAAGTCCGCGGATTAAAATATTCACATTTCACTTAGTTGTGATCTCTGTCTACAGTGCGCGTTGCAATGAATATTTAAGTTCAATTATTTTCTTTTTAGCTCGGTAATTCGCTATCATGAATGTAGCTTAAATTTGTCAATTTAATATAAAACTACATGCAGAAAAATATTAGTCGTCACTGGTCATAGAAGTGACATAATTTTAAATCTTTTTAAAATATAGTAATTATAATTTATATACAAATTATAAGTGTACATGTAAACAATTTAAAATTGAAACCAAAAAATCTTAGCGTACGCTAAGAATTATCAGTTTATGCTCAGAATATATTTGTCCCCCGATGAATAGCATCTCTGCCCCTAAAGCCTTGAAATCTCTCGTTCAAATATGCAGCAATTGAAAGCTAGATTCAAGTCAGCGCAGTTTTTAAATGTTTTATAATGTTTAAATTATTTCAAGATTGCTGAAAATTTCTTTTACCTCTCCAAAATCGTAGCAAATATTGTCGGGTTCACACTCAAATTAAATAGGATGGATCGCACTAAAGAGTCACTTAGGGTCGTGGGAGCTGTAATTTTCCGGGACCCCTTGAAATATACGGCAGCTGTCGGGCAGATGTTTCTCAAGTAGCGAGTGCTACGAAGTAAACAGGATTTTATAATCGCCACAATTCAAAAATATTCGGTAGCTGCTAAATTATCAAACAATTTTCAATTTGAAGCTACATGTTTTTTATCGTTTTCTCAGTGACTCCGTATTTTTCCATGTTTGGAAAATACAAGGTAACATTTTACCTTTGTTTCTAATGAATATTATGGACTACAAACTTTAAAACGAACATTATTGTATAAAAACACGTTTAGGAATATGATTAAACCTAAAAAACGCCATCAATTCAAGTAAAGTCTAAAGATCTTAACAAAATAATTAATCTATAATCTAAAGATTTGAGTACCATAAAAATGTAGAAATTTCTTTTTGATTTCTAAGGGGATCTATTTTTGAGCAATAATTTCAGGTAAAACGTTGAACAGTAATGCTACTGCTTTCATCTAGTATTTTCAAAGGTACTTATTCCATTGCATCAAATTTCATACCTATTTATAGCATGAAACACAACCTAAAGGTAAAAATTCATATACTACATCAAATTTTATTTTAATATTTCTGCAGCTATAGGGAGAAGAAATTTATTCTAACTGCCGAACAAAATACGGAGTGGTCCCTTTAAATGATGTGAGGAAAGACTAAGGAACTCTTCAGAACGATTTAAAACATCATTACTCAAAACTAAAGAGACAATCACGTACAAATGAAGGAAGCTGCATGCTGGCACAGAGCTGTAAAAGAAACATTATAGCTGCAGAGCTCCCAGTACAGCTGTAACAGCTGTCTGATGAGCTTATTAGGGGCTGCTGGGACGAATAAAAGCTGAACAAGAACAATTACTCCTTCGTTTCCCGATAATAAACTTTGCTCCAAGAAACATTCGCATGATGTAAAGGGAGAAATTTGTAGCGTTCGGAATTTCATTTCAAGAAAACCACAGGCATTTGATGAGGTTTCTCTGGCTTAAATGTTCGAAAACTATGTCTTTTCCGCTTGAGTTTTGGCCGTACGGAAGCGAGACTGCGTTCACAGCAAAATTGCTCGAAAATATTACGGTCCAAATAACTCAGGCGTGTTTCTAAACCTTGAATGGAATTGAATAAAATAAGGTATAAATAAGAATGAGATTTACTTATTGATAGGATTTTTTTGATAAGATGGATAAAAATGCAAGGAAATTTCATAAATGAATGCAACGTACATAGAAGCGAATCGTTATACTTTGTAGGCATATTCAATTTTAAAACTTAAAAGCTTTACGCCTAAATAAGAAAGTTTTGCTTCGACTAGCATTTTGGATTGAGTTTGAGAATATATTAACGCTCTTGAATCAATGGAATTTTAACGGGATTTTACGCTAAGTTTCTGAAGTCGGTTGATTTTACCCCACTATGTCTCAATGAGCTGCTTTTTTGATATTTATTGTAATAACAAACTAAATATGAAAAGACGAAGAGAAAACATATCTTTTCAATGCAGGAAATAGGTTTTGTGCCTCTATATCCTTTTTTGAGCTCTGCATAGATTCAAGGTCACATTTTTTGCAATACAAATTTGAGTGCATTGGTAGTCGCCGCTGGCTGTGTAGTTTTTTTGTTTCTTTCGAACTTCGAAATACGACAACGTGAACCTATTTATCCAGCAGATTAATTAAATCCTACGAAAATGCTGTTTTCTAGATAGTTTGAATCGACACAAGTGAAAAGAAAGATAAAAGGAAAAGAAAAGTAAAATATTAAAATCCTTCGAGTCTATCTTTTTCGAATGGACCTAACACGCAACAACTGAAGTGGCAATGACTAGAACTGGCTGAATAACGAACGAGTTCGCAATCCTTTCGACTAAATGCAACCGAAGACTGCACTCATTTAAGCCAGCTAAGCCGCGCTATCTCCCGCTCTCTGCGACTGCTTAATATTCGGCGCAAATGGTTTCAGTGCGAACGGATCAGTCGTTTGTCCTGTGCAAATCTTGCTCTAGCACTGTCCAAATGGTGCACTTTGCAGGATCAGTTGGTGTTTCAAAGTATTACGGACAAGTGGAGCTCACGTGGACACTGGATCTGACCCCAGTTCGCCTGACCTGCCAGCATTAATGATGACACTCGTTTTCAGGACCTCGGTTCTTACAGCTCTAGTTCTTGAGCTGTGCTGTTGCTATGGCCAGCCTCAGCCTCTACTACGTGTCTGTCTTCACTGCATAGACGACGGAAGGCTCTAATGAAATTTACACACAGAATGAGAGGCTTGGGCTCTTGCTGCACAATACATTTTACTCAAGAGGTCGGTGGAAGCCAGAGTTACGCAAACAGTTGTCAAACTATTTGAGAGCGATTGTATGAAGAAATTTCGGATTACCACTTTTTGAGATGCAGATGAAGAATACAAGGCTTGATTAAATATGTATGTGAGAAAAAGCGGGTATTTTGATAAGCAAAGTTCTGATCAGTAAACCTATTATAGTTATCTGTGCTAGAATAATCAATCTCACTATTTTGAGGAGGATCATCAGATGGAGAGTACAAAAGTAGAATTTCAAAGACGATGTGGATTAGGAAGCGTAATTTGCATATTTAAAAGAAAACTAGGACAATTAGGAGACTCAGGAGTCTTGGGAGAACTTAAATAATGTTCTCATGCGTTTAATTTTCTGGGGAATGTGCAGGTGTGTTTCCAGATGTCAATTACTACAAATACGGATAGTCAGTTGTACACAGTATGTAAAAAGTCTTTGTTTGTATTGTATTTTTAGAGAAACATTGCAATTCCAGAGGACGTGCCAAACTTACAAGTAATAATTCTCAAACAGGGAGTAGTTTATATCAAGTATTATGCTCACATTTAGTATTCAATGATTAGCAATTAGTGTTCGGTATTTATTATTTGGGACTTAAAATTTCGTAAATGGTATTCAGTAATTTGTACCTAAAATTTAGTATTTAAAATTTAATATTTATTATTCGGTATTTAGAGTTGAATTTCATCTGTTCGTATTTTCGTGTTCAATAACCTGCATCGTAAAATTACTCCTACATGCACTTTAATTTTCCTCTCATTTCGAATGATATCAGGGGAAAGTTAAATGCACTAAAATAAACTAGATTGAGCCAAATAATTCAACAATCATTAACTAGATATTCTAGTTAATGTTAAGTTATCAATCAAGTTAATTGTTTTTCTGGTAAATTTTTTCATTGCAAAATATGTCAATCACTCTTTTCATAGAAGTCTTCTTAACATTTAAATAAATGGTTAAATAATTTAAGCACATTTTTTTGTCTCTATAATGATAAGAATCTATGTTTGAAAAATATGTCAATTGATTATATCAGTATTCTCCCTAGTCACGTTTTGAAAAGATTAGTATCTATTGTGATATGATGAATTTGATTTTGTGTTGTTCAATGAATTCGTTGCTCCTGTCTTAGCTAAGTTGATGGCACTTAAATTAAGTAAATTAATGAGACTTAATTTTAGGTCAATTGATGGTGCTTAGTTTAGGTAAATTGATCGTGCCTAAATTAGGTAAATTGATGGCACTTAAATTGAGCAAATTGATAGTGCCTAAATTAGGTAAATTGATGGTGCCTAAATTAGGTAAATCCCAATGAAAATGAGCGATGATCATTGATAATTCCATTTTTTCATTGCCATTTGATTTTATCGAGTCGTGGTCGTCCATAAAATAAAGTAAAAAATGATCTGAGATGAGGTGAAAATTTCAGCAGTCACTTAGTAATTTGAAACACGTGATAATTCGATCCAATTTATCATGTTTCATACACTAATTTTCGAAAATGTGAAAACGCATAGCGATTGTAAGTGAAATATAACGACAATAATACAAGCGATCCTATGAGCAGGATATCCTATGAGCAGGATATCCTATGAGCAGGATATCCTATGAGCAGGATATCCTATGAGCAGGATATCCTATGAGCAGGATATCCTATGAGCAGGATATCCTATGAGCAGGATATCCTATGAGCAGGATACCGGAAAACTAATGGAAAATACATGGAAGATGAGCAAGACGTAAAAAAAATTCCAAGAGTGTTAACATAAGAAAGTCTTTAAATATACGTTTTAGCTGTTCGATTATGAGTATTTCCTTGCCTAAATTAAATTCAACGACTTAAATTGTGTCGTTTTAAAATTGTTCGTTAATTTACATTGAAAAGCAGTTATCAATGTAATGTAAAAGCTGACCTCAATGTAAAATACATTACGTTTTAATTCTTGCCCTGTTACCAGTACAAGTCGTGTATCTTGTCTCATCAGTTCTGTAAGTAGAATGATAGAATTTTTCTTATTTCAAGGGCTGGGAAATTTCAAACATCTCCTAAACATCAAAAATAAATAAAATTCAAAATAGGCATCGTAAGCATCAGTGTCAAGAAAAAGAAAGAAATACAAACTCGGTTCAAAGTGAATTTATTTGTCCATAAAGCTTCAATTCTTGCAACACGTTACATTGCTGCCCTCACTTCGTCATGCAACCATAACGAACAACAAGAATGAAGACTGCAATTACTTCAATACTGCGTTAATTTCATGGTATCTAATGTGCCATTAGTGTTGTTTGGGCCCCATTGAAGTCATGCATCAAAAGGAAAACTCGCAAGGGGATGGCGGATATATCAATCATATCATACTCTGTCAATCACTACAGTGAGCCAGAATTATGTTAACCATCATGATTCGTTGTTACATGAATAATTGAGCTTCCTCCATTGAAGCATTGAAGCCCTCTAATTAACTCCTAAACTCCACCACTGAATGATACATGAGTATCCTAGTCCGCAATGCTACATGTAAGCCTAGGTAATGAGAAGACTCAGATGCACGACGCCCTAAAGGAGCGAGAATTTATGCAATGTCAGTTATCATTTTCAGTGACAGCAATAAGACGATTTTAGTCAAGTTGATCCAGCTACGTATAATGTGGTTGTTACTGTTGATCTTTCTGCAGTAAAACAAAGCTGATGAGGTGATTTATCTGGCTTAGAATGAGAACAAAATTGATGAATTTCATAACGACAGCGGTAAAATCATTCGGGATGAATCTTTGGTACAAATTCGCTGTACAAGAGTGAGAGCTTAGTGATCAATACGAGCTTGTATATATGAGTAGCCAGACAGAGAAGAATGACTTATACTCACACGAACACACAGCTGAGTGACTGCTGCACTCACACGTACACGAACACACAGAGGTAAACCAGGTCAGCGGATAATCGTGCGAATAATGGCGTTGGTGAGGGAGCTTTGTGCCTTGTTAATTCACGAGCTTGCTGAATAGCAAAAGGTCAACAGCCTTACACAAGGATGCAAGTGTCACGCTGAGTGGTGCAGCTGATCACAAAATTGCGATACTTTCACTAAGTGAATGCACTGTTGTGAGTGAAGCGGAAGTCATAGTAAAAAACGTATTTTCAAGATTCAAAAATCTCAAACGTAATGCGTCGCAACTTCTAGTGAAAATTTCGGAGCTCATTACTTATGTAATTTTCAAAATGTTAAAATGGAATGTTTTTTCAAACCCATTGGAATATTTTCCAGTTATGAAACGTTAATTCAACCAATTTAGCTCTGGCCGTGTCGTCCACAAGAGCGAAGAAATTAGTCACAAAATCATTAGTAGAATGAACGTGAATTTCAACATTGTTTCCTCCATTATTTGAATTCAGACTATCCGTCAGAATTAAATGAAATAAAATTTGTAAAAAACAAAATAATCCACACAGATATCTTCAGTTAAAATTGAACACTTTCAGTGTAAAACTGTGAAGAAGTAACGAACGTACCTATCAACAGCGTAAAAATTTAGAAATTCCGTCAAAAATGTTGGTATTAAATAAGGATATTAATTTTCCTGTGTAGCGACTTATTTGCATGACATTAATTTCTAGCTTTCGTCCATTATATTCATTATTCTAAGAAAAAAGACTGGGAATGTTGAATAGTATATAACATGTATAATATAAAAATAATATATTAAACATCAACATTGCAATGTTTCCTGTAAAATAATCAAGGTACTATGCCAAATAACAGTATTTTTCATCCTGAGCTGCATCACTTGCTTAACTTATCGTCTATAACACCCACCACACCTGCATGAGACACCACCACACCTGGATGACACACCACCACACCTGCATGAGACACCACACCTGCATGAGACACCACCACACCTGCATGAGACACCACCACACCATAAAGAATAGGTTTTACTTATCCTAACTTTTAACGATAGTACATATATTACGAGTATGATTTTATTGATGAGAAATTAAAGAAGTAAGCGAAAATATTGGTCAGTCTCTTGCAATGAACTTGTGGTGAAGAAAGTGATAATTTTTTTCTGAAAAATGAGGCAAATAAAGTAGATAAAAGTCCACACTGTACTTGTAACGTACAGCATTGAGTTAAAAATGCACGAGTTATTCTTTTTTCAGTAAGCACGACATAATGATGGGTGTAAGCATTAAGACCGAAATGAGTGTCGTGTTAATGGATGATAGATAATTTATGAAGATCAGCAGTGCAGTTTTTATATGTATTTAGTTGCACTTGCATCTGTTCACAGTAAATGCAGTTGCTCTATCATTATCATAAAACCAGCCTGTGTATGCAGCCGGTGTATGCAGCCTGTGTATACAGCCTGTGTATGTAGCCGGTGTATGCAGCCGGTGTGTGCAGCCGGTGTATGCAGCCTGTGTATGTAGCCGGTGTATGCAGCCGGTGTATGCAGCCTGTGTATGCAGCCTGTGTATGCAGCCTGTGTGTGTAGCCGGTGTATGTAGCCGGTGTATGTAGCCGGTGTGTGTAGCCGGTGTATCTAGCCAGTGTATGCAGCCGGTGTATGTAGCCGGTGTATGCAGCGGGTGTATGCAGCCGGTGTATGTAGCTGGCGCAGCTGCATCAGTGTAGAATTACAGCTGTGCACCTCAAAGTGTATGTTCAAACACAACTGCGTTGGCAGCTGCAGCAGCTGCGTCTGTGATTGAGGTTATCACTGCACATAGTCACATGAACTTTCATTTATATCATGTCTTCTGTTTAGTAATCCACAGTGAGACAGTTACTCAGTGTGTCTTCAGGACAAACTTGAATGCCTTCACTCGGTTGATGACCTTGCCTTGGTCTCCCTCATGCCCTCTAATGTGCGTTTTTTTATTGGTGTAACAATAAAAACTTCTTCGAAAGTAAAATTCGTTCTCGTTTGGTTTTCGCTTAAATTTCTTGCTGTTTAAGACAAATTTGCTCGACTGCAAAAACACAAGCAGCTTGTTGGTATTTTACGACATTAAACATGATTGATTCAAACAACATTTTTATTCAATTTTTCGCATTTTAATTTTCATGGAAGATACGTGCTGTCACTTAGCCTTTCTGAAAAGTTATATTTAAATTTAAAACGTTGATAAATTTCTGCTCGCAAATAATTTCTTCACTACTGAGTCTTTTTGATCTTGCTTTCATTTATGTTAAATTAGTGACTAAACTAAACAAATTATTTCAGCTTAAGATGCTTTGCTCTCTATGAAAACAAGTTTTCAATGCAACGTTCACATATACATACACCTGCAATTGCGCCTGTATCTATTGGTATATTTTTTAATGACTTTATAACATACTTAAAACAATTTACGAGCTCTATCTTTATGAGATAAAACTAGTAGACTCACACATGAAAATTCACGGGTTTTTTGCAGAATTTTTTCGTTTGATTTGGAAGTGGACGCGGGCTGTGCGAAGGAGTTTCCACATTGAAGGACGTGCCTTTGGTATCCACAATACAATGCTTACAATACATGTATACCCTACCGAATTTTCTTCAATCTAAATCCTTAAGAGCGTCACAGAGAGACGGACCAAGCAAGCAAGCAAGCAAGTAAGCAAGCACCAAACTGTGTATTATAATATAGTGTTATTATTCGTGGCCTTGTTATGATAACTAATTTTAAGTTTTTTGTTCTGAGTAGGAAAAAACATTATGTTCTTATGAATTAGCCGAAAGTTTAACAATTAAAGAAATTATGAATACCTAAATTTACAAAAGAATTTTTCTTTAGGTTACAGAATTGTAAATTATCATACAAATTTTAACTTCTAAATAAATCCTAGCGCGCGTATGTCAGTGACATGATTTTGCTCCTCATTGTTTCTAGTTAAAGTGCCACTCATTTACCCTCTGTATACACCACTCCTCTACCTTCTGTATACGCCACTCCTCTAACCTCTGCCTACACCACTCCTCTACCCTCTGTATACACCACTCCTCTACCCTCTGTATACACCACTCCTGTACCCTCTGCATCACTCCTCTATCCTCCAGTAAATTTCCAAACCTGCTTATATTGAAGCACTGCACTAAGTGATACAGTTACATTCATCGCTTCTTGCGGTATGCTTGTTGAAGTAAAATTTTGTAGTTAAATATCAGAACTTTGGTTGCAGAGCATGATTATGCTCGCTAGAGTAAAATTTTGTACGGTTGTATGAGTCTGATTCTTGCACTTCATTATGTCCTTCCAAATCAACATCCATCCACGCTCGGCTACGGGAGACCGGCAGGCAAAAATAGTAGTTCCCATCTACAACGTTCAGAATTACAGATGTATTTGATTGTAAATGCAATTTCCACGACAATTTCTTTAAATATATTCAACAGTTCTGAGGTCTAAAGGGCCTCAGAAAAATAAAGGAATGATCCCACTCTCATGCAGTATTCGTTTGCAATCATTCCTCTGCCCTCATTCTTCTGCCCTCATTCCTCTTCCCTCATTCCTCTGCCCTCAATCCTATGCCCTCATTCCTCTGCCCTCATTCCTCTGCCCTCATTCCTCTGCCCTCATTCCTCTGCCCTCATTCCTCAACCCTCATTCCTTTACCCTCATTCCTCTACCCTCATTCCTCAACCCTCATTCCTCTACCCTCATTCCTCTACCCTCATTCCTCTACCCTCATTCCTCTACCCTCATTCCTCTGCCCTCATTCCTCTACCCTGATTCGTTGCGATCCTTCTTTCAAACCGTCAAGGTTCAGCATTCCTTCTCAAGAATCACTACTGTTCAAGCACCTCGACTGAGCCCTAAACTTTTCCTTTCTTTAATAATTTAAATTAGCATTCATCTGTCTGATAATTACATTAATCATAAACCTCAGCGTTTAGTTTCAAATTTGTTCTAAATTTCTTTCCCCAAGACCACAATATTTGTCGTCAATATACGTAAGACATTTTAAAACATGCTCTGTTTTCGGACAACATGATACTATTTTTAAAAAGTAAGAAGTCGTGGAATTAGTTACTTCACCATGAAAAATATTCAACACCATTATAGCTGAATGTTATTAGCTTCGTTTGTTTGCTTCATGTTTTTACATCAAGTAAAGAACACGTGAAGGAATTAAATAAGAAACAACTGAATTCCATCATATATATGTCACAGTTTTCAAAGTATTCTCACACCCGAGCAAAACTAATGTAATTCTAATTCTCAGCTGGCGACCTGAGCTTTTTATTGCACTCCAATTCTCCGTTGTATCAAGGCGAAAGATCTCATTGTAAAGATAAAATCCAGTCTTTCATATTAAACTTGTCTCTGAATTTCAAAGCTGTCGTGAACGGGGAAAGTCATTTCAACTTGTGTGATGAGATCCTAGATAATCCCATCAGCAGAATCTCTGGAAAATCTTTCAAATTTTATGCATATTTTTAATGTAGTTCGCGCAGCCTTGGAAGGGTTGAACCCAGTGGGGCTTCGGAAGGCCATTAAAATGCTGGTCTGTGTTGACAGCTTTTTATTACGTGTCTATAAGCGACGCACTATTTCTGTATTGGACGCTGGATTACTATAATTTAAAATTCCTAATTCCAGTGCAGAAGATTGCTCTGCTTCGAGTTATTGGGAGCAACCAGATGGATATCAGAGTTGCTGAAGTTTATCCCAAGAATAAATCACTCGTTGGAAAATTAATACTGACACAAGAACGGGACAAAGTTTTCTCGTATTCCTGAGCAACGACCAGCCGGATGTAGAACGAAATCCAGAATATTTCTTTATTATCTTTTCCGAGTTTCTTATTTATCGAAATGATATTAATATATGCTCGTATACAGCCATTTGTTTGTAGCTTTGAGGAATGTTTATTCAGAAAGAGTTCTTCACTGCCTAGATATCTACTCAACTGGATGTCAATAAACGTGTCAGGTTCGTCTGGATTTAATTTCAGAAACAAAGCTACTTTAGATTTTGGGACGTTGGGATTAGGTGATTTTTAGTGATAAAAATAGATCTACCAAAAAAACATCATTATTGGACCAGCATTAATAACGAAACTAAAATTTTCAAAGCTGATTTTGTCTTATAATAATTAGTATTACTAATACTGGTACTGTTTTTGATAATATTATTACATGTATTGTTATTGATTTCATTATAAATTAAATGATTATGCATATTATTAATATCATCATCACTTTATTGTTTCTATAATCAACATTTTTATTTTCCCATGTAGATTATAGTTGGGAGTCTCGCCCGTTAATGTTTCTAGGATAGCGCGAAAGTTCTTATGAAAATATTGCGTCCATTGTTCTCAATGAAGTCATTTAGAATAAGCTCGCTAAAAAAATTATTTCGACATTCTTAGCTTGTATCTGTAAAGTTTTATTAAAAATCAACACTATGTGTTGTTAAATATGTAGGACCTTGCTCAGAAATAGTGTCAACACAATTTTTTCTAATTTCCTAGATGACAGACGTAAAATTTTCTTCGAACGTGGCGGTATTCAATCTAGCAAGCAGTGTGATGGTCATTGTTAAGATTTCATCATTGAGGTGGTCGAGATATTTTCCCCCAATAGTTCAGCTTTAAATGAATGATAGGATTGGCCTAAAACTGCGACAGAGCTGCGCAAATCACCACAGAACGACTTCAGTGTTGAAGACTTGCATTCAAGCATATAAGTTTTCTTCATTGTTTTGATTACCAAAACATGGACGCTTACTAAGTAAAAAGTAAACGATGATTCATTAGACTTCTAAAATTTTCCAACGCTTGATTAGTCAAAGTTTTGTGATAATTACAACATTTATATCTCGGATGAGAATTATACTCGTAGTGAGACGTTTTCAAACCAGGATGCTTTTTAGTTTATTTTCATTTGCATCTAATATTTTTGAGCTCCGTTCTTTTAAGTTGTTCTGCCTAAACAATCGTTCCCTTAGATGGGGCTCTTGTGATAAATTATATATAATAACTTGTTTTTTCCCAAGTACTCCCATAAATTGAGCTCCAACGCTCAACCTCTTTCGGATCGTGATGGATAACGTTCAATTTTTGTCTTTCTGTTAATATATCCAGGGGAAAAAACAAAACCTGGACACAATAAATACTGGAGTAAAATGGTCAACACAATAGTTTAAATCAAAAACTACCCAAATGAAAACACATGCAATAGTCGCAGTGGTCGTCATAATTTTGTCAAACTTGTATACGGAAAATCATTTTGTAATTTCACACTGAAATATTTTTTTATGAATTCTGTCCATAAAATTGAACGTTACCGTTATATATAACACATAATATGCACATTGCGTTCTTATGAACATGACTCCACGCAGCCGCCGCCTAACTCCATGCAGCCGCCGCCTAACTCCATGCAACCGCCGCCTTACTCCATGCAGTCGCCGCCTAACTCCATGCAGCCGCCGCCTAACTCCACGCAGCCGCCGCCTAACTCCATGCAGTCGCCGCCTAACTCCATGCACGGTGGCAGGAAGTGATTGGGCAGACACGTCCGGCTGACACAAACAGCTGCCTTACTATGTAGCCTCACAGCTACACTTGACAGCTGCACCTGGCAGGTGCAACTAACAGCTACACCTGATAAGTACACCTGAGTTACATCTGACAGGTATACTTGACGACTATACCTCACAAGTAGGCACCTATGAGGCACACCTGTTAAGTGTACCTGCTAGGAACACCTGAGAGGTGCACCTGATACGTACACCTGCTAGGTACACCGGTCAGGTACACCTGTAAGGTCTCCAGAAGCTTCACGCGAGCTGCAGATGAATCACACGTCTAAAACTTGTGAATGATATTCAGTCAGCTGTGTGTTCTGGTATAGCCCTCAGCCATACCTGCCATGTGTACTTGTCAGGTGTACCTGTCAGGCATAACCGTCAGGTATACCTGTCATACGAACACAAAGTTAAGTGAATTAGAGTTACATTGCAAAATAGATCTTACAGAATGAATGAACCATGGAAGGAAATTATCCGGAAATTTAGAGATGTGTAATAATTACTTAATTTCTGAAATAAATGTATATACTTACAAAATTTTCTGACATTTTTATAATTATTGTCTCGTCAAATTTCTTCGACATGAGGTGTACTTCTTTCATGTTTAATTTCTGCCTGCCTCCAGCTCGCTCTGTCCGTTCAAATTGTCCATCAAAGACTCCAAACTTTGATTGAAGAAAAACAGACAACACAGGCCTGTCAGTCTTTACTTCTATCATAATATTTTTAAAGACAGGAGAATTGATTTACGATCATCACCTGCTAGAGAGCCCAGATTTCCAGGAAAATTGCCTCGTAACGCAACATTTCTAAGACTTTTTTCGTGCATGTAAGCTAGAAACGAAGAGTCTGCTGGTGCAGCTGCTGCTATGACCTTGCTTTAGTCTCGCTTATGCAGGGTGCGGCTAAATTGTCTCTCATTTGTTGGTTTAATAAAAGCGAAATAGAGTAACAACTAAAGATGGGCTCCCGCAATAGAAAGAAAAAATAAAATAGCGTTATATGTGTATTAGAAAAAAAAGAAACACATCTTTTCATCACTCCATTTCGCTTTTTATGAACCTACAAATAAATGTGTTCGATCATTTTGCAGCACTTTGTATAATGTTAACTTGTTCCTTAAAACCCAACTTTACGGTGGATGTTTGTTTTGTTGGCCTTGCTGGTATCCTTGTGAATCTTTGTTACAACTACTGCAAATTTTTGACACTGCGATAGCATGATGTGTTTGTGCAATGCAGTGATAAGGGATAATAAATTGTGTTACATCTAAAGAAACAGGAAGTGTTGCTGCAACCATTATAATAATCAGTATATGCTGCAGCACATTTCATTACAAAATGGATAAGTCAAGGTCCACAAGATAGTACAACTTTATTTGTTCGAACGGGATTTTTGTTTCTCGATAACGCTTATTCTACTAAATACGTGATTTTTACAATGTAGACATTTTTATGTTGTCTTAGAAAATTAATTCCATACATGATATAAATTTATGATGAATCGATAATATAAATTTATGGGAATTAGAAGACTTTGCCTCTAGTTTTTTGAAGCTTTGTATACCATAGTTATTGTGCAGGCTTTTTCAATATTATAGTGTAAATTGCCTTAGAAATATTTAAGAATATTTACCACTAATCATCCGTAGCCTAACTTACAACGACAGTATTATCTATGAAATCATAATTTGTTAGGATAGTAAAACCGGAAAAATGCATGCAATTTTTTGAACAGTGACGATTTGAGCAATTACGTATTTATTTTTCATTTGCATCTATGAATTTCCTAAGGTGCATAAAAATAGAAAAGCACCTAAACTTTCGAATGAATATCCAAAAAGTCAAACACATACGTGCACTGCATTTATTTATAAATATGCATGATTTAAGATTCATGCGTGATGTAAGAATTAAATCCAGCATGAAATCAATTTAAGCTGTATTTACAAATTTAATCCCTAAAGAATCAATGTATAGGCGATTTGAAAATTAATCGCTAGTGTAATCAATTCATGCAAGATTTTAAAATTAAAAATCTAGTGAAAAGAGCACGAGAATATGTGCAACTACAAAAATTAATCAAAACCGAAATTAATTTATAACGATTTGCAAAGTGTATCCTCAATGAAATAGATTTATGTTCTTTTCAAAAATGTAATCCTTAATGAAATCAATTTATGTGAGATTTAAATTTTTTATCCCTAAGTAAGTAAATCTATGTACGATTTAAAAAATTAATCCCTAATGAAATCAAATTATATACGATTTAAAAAACTGAACCCTAATGAAATCAATCTATGCATGATTTAAAAATTTAATCCCGATGAAATCACTACAGTGAAGCAGTTACTTAACAAGTTTGAACATTCTCAAGCTTCAGCATTCATGTACTCTGAGCCTCTCCTTGATGGTGTGACGTCTGTAACACAACTCCAGCGCGTTACTTATCTCCCAGACACACGTGTGAAGTTTTTCTGCAAGTGTCTTGGTTTACTCAAACTCGAGACAGCTGACACACACATGTGTGGAGTGGAGCCCACAAACATACTTGGTTTGTTTCATGATGAATCACTGCAATCTGTTTTTCAACAATGAATGTACAACAGTTTTGCTGTTTTTAGTTTTATGATGACTCACTGTAACCTGTTTTTCAACAATAAATGTACAACAGTTCTGCTGTTTTTAGTTTCATGATGAATCACTGCAACCTGTTTTTCAGCAATGAATGTACAACAGTTTTACTGTTTTTAGTTTTATGATGAATCACTGTAACCTGTTTTTCAACAATGAATGTACAACACGTTTTGTTGTTTTTAGTTTCTTGATGAAATTCATTCCCATTCATTCGCAGATTGTTCACGGCAGTCGTAGACCAATATACACAACATTTACAGACAGTAAGCATGGCGCCAATTTCTTCTAACGAAGGGAAAGGAAAGAAAGGCATAAAGAATTTCTTTAAGCCTCATCCCATTGTCAAAGTATAAACACCTGCATAACGTAAATTATAGTATTTACATGTCATTTACGATAGAACATATGTCAATTGACGGGATTCACTATTGATGTGACAGCAAAATAAAGTTAGACTGGATCAGGATTATAAATCACTTATAATGTGTCTCTGCATAGTTATGGTCCATAACCGTGCAAAGTTATGGTCCAAACTATTTTAAAGCTTTTCTCGCAAATTAAAATGCTAAATCAGCTTACTGTGAATATCTTTCAATTGCAACTTAATTTTTCGAATCATTATTGTAAACTTGAACATTGGAATACGGGTGGTACAGGCATGTTGTTTTAAGTGATCTAATAATAAGCGGATAAGTCCTCGTTTGTTAAGTAACATGCGAGAATTATTTCTCGTTTCTAATTAGACAAGAACAAGTCGATTAACAAGAAACTTAATACTTAAATCTCCTGCGTGTCACTGAAGTTAATGACCACAGAGAATCAATGGTTGTATCATTACTGAAGTTGCACAGTGTAAAAATGGAATAAAAATATTAAAAATTAAATAAAAAAATAGTTTGATGATGACTAAGTTGTTTCATATTACATTTATAAATCGAAATTAACGGTAAGTGTAAGCCCTTCACGAGAGGCTTGTTAAAGGTCTTAAATAAGAGCTTAATAAAGGCCTTGAATAAGGGCTTAATAAAGGCCTCGAATAAGGGTTTCTCAAAAGCGTTCTGATAAAGCTCAGAAAAAATGTTCGATCACGTTGGAAAAACGTGATTTTCCGTACAAAGAAGCACTTCTGAATTCTTAGTGTAGGGTTTGTAAGATAATTCATACTCCATGCAATGATTCCCTTATAACAAAAGAAAACTGCATGGGACTTAAGAAGCAACACAAGAATACAACAAACGGTTTGTTCCTGTTGCCTTATTCTATTTTAACTGAAGTATAACTGTTCGGGATTGTGCACGACAAAAAGTAGATATTCGTTTACACATTTACGAAAGGAAGTGGATATGATGAAAAAAAGTTACAAGAAAAAGTTAAGAACTCAATACATGAAACTGATACCCTTCAGATACTGCTATTTATGTTACACTTATTTGTATTAATTATTAATTTTTATATAAATAGATATTTTCATTGCCAATAGTACCCATGAAATTAACATGAAATATTCAGGGTATCATGACTAAAGAGTAAATTTCCTGGTCATGATAGCTCTCAGTTGTGAGTTCTACCTTTCCTATAAATTTTTATTTTATTTCCTAACCATACGATATATGTTCACATTAATTAACTACACTCAGCTAGACTAAGGAAAACTCAAAAGTAACTCCCGTTGGTTATCCAGAATTCTACCAAAAATTTAAGAAAACGTGCAAAAATTTATACGGAATTCAAAGCAGATATTTCGACAGAATTCTACCAAAAATTTAAGAAAATGGATGAAAATTTAAGCGAAATTCAAGGCAGCTATTTTGACAGAATTCTACCAAAAATTTAAGAAAGTGGAAGATAATTTACGTGGAATCCAAGGCAGATATTTTGACAGAATTCTACCAAAAATGTAAGAAAATGGATGAAAATTTAAGCGAAATTCAAGGGAGATATTTTGACTAAACAAATAATGTAAGAGCCTGTTGGTCCGGGCACCGCGTCAGAGAGATGTGGGGGTCCCGCATCTCTCAAAACGAGGTCGCCGTAACTCGAGTCTCAACATCGCAGTTTCTGCTCTTCTTTGTGCTCCGCCAGCCAAGTACTTGACACCAAGCAAAACAATTTTTATATTCTACATGTATTGAGTTTAAATTGTGTTAGAAGAGAAAACAGGTGAATAAATTCAGTTTCTGCTCTTCTTTGTGCTCTGCCAGCCAAGTACTTGACGGCAAGCAAAACAATTTTTATATTCTACGTGTATTGAGTTTAAATTGTGGTAGAAGACAAAACAGGTGAATAAATTCAGTTTCTGCTTGCTTATCTTTGTGCTCCGCCAGTCAAGTATTTGACGCCACGCAAAAAAAACTTTATTCTTTACGTGTATTTAGTATTGATTGTCGTGGAAGAGAAAAAAGGGAATAAATTAATTAGTGTGGAATACGTGAAATTCTTTTAATACATGTGTCTCAAGAATCCTTCGCAAAAGCAGGATCCTTTTCGGAACGATTCAAGATTTTTTTTCAGGAGCAATTAGTTTGGTTCCATAAAATTGCCAAAAGTAAAATTTAATTACAAATGTAAGCTGTTCAAATTTATTTGAACTTTCATAATTTTTACCATGTGATATGTTTCAGTTGTGACCATTTCGATCTCAAGTTTTGTTTTTGATGTTACGTTTGGTTACAATATTTAGATTTTGAGATTATATTTGTAATAACCCCTTGCTAAACAGTTTAGCTTTCTATTTTCAAAGATTTTAAATCTCATATTGAAAGAGTTTATAACCAGCAGAATGAAACGCAAACATGACTGATATTTACAGTATTTAAATTTTAAATGACTGACATGAAACTTGAGTGGCAGCCCAAGAACAAATCAAACAGCTCGTAACTGATGCCAGGTTCTATTCTATATGATTAATATTTACTGTATTTTAATTTGAAATGCCTGACATATGACTAATATTTGCAGTGCTTTTGTTAGACACGACTGTCATATATGACTAATATTTAGAATATTTTTGTTTGACACGACTGGACTGGACTAATATTTTCAGTGTTTTTGTTAGAGACGGCAGACATATGACTAATATTAACTGTTTTTTGTTTACTTTCAGTTTGGACTCGTCAACATGAACTACAGATGTTTGAGCAAAAAATAACTCTACTGAAGAACTCAAATTTGTTCCTACGCAAATAGCATTACTTTATAAGACTTAATCTTTGTATTATTGTTTATTCTACTATCTTTATGAGAAACGCTCAACATACTTGCAAGACGTATGCAGTGTTCGCATACAAATTGTAACTCTTTGTTCCACCTCAGGTAAAAAGAAATAATGAATCAAGCATAAATAGACCCACGAGTAACATGACATTGGGATTGAAAGACCTAATTGTGGTAGATGTCGAATTTGACTTGTAGATAGTTTGAATCTTCATAGATTTGCATTAATCTTCTTGTTTCACTTGATAGCAGTGTTGAGACGGTCCGATTTAATTTTCTGTGATGACTAAAGCTATTATTTTAGTTAATATAGAGCTGTCAAAAAAGAGTCTATGGAAACATGTCTCAATTTATTAGAGCACATGGAAGCATTGTTTTACAACTAAATATAGTCAGTCACAATGCCTTCGGTTCAATCTCCATTCGTGCACTATCTTTGAACTTTCTATTGATAAACCTATGTAACCAAAGGAAACAATGGGTACGTTAAACTTCGATAATACTTATAATGTCCACTCACTATTTCACAGATATCACTTTTAAAATTCCTTATTCACAAAGAGTAGGAATTTAGAATATTTACACATAACATTTACGTAGTCATATGAAATTAATCGTTTCCTTTTGAAATTTTCAGAACCGTTTCCTGCCTCGCGTTCTGCAGTGCAGAGATATGAGAGAAAGTTTTCCTCTGGTTCACCAGAGTCCTTCGCTCCAGAATGCAGCAACCGTTCATGTTCATTGTGTCCACTACATTACTCCACATTACGTGGCAAAATATTGGGTCGTACAATGTTCGCAAATATTTTGAAAATTGAGTAAAAAAGGAAATAAAACTAAGAAAATTTGTGTATGTGTGCAGCATAGATGGCTTTTTCTTGAGATCTGGAAGAGTAATATAATAAGATGTATAAAAGGGGCATGTACGCAAGGAAAGATTTTTCAGTACTCCTGTATCCGAAAATCTGTTTTCGAAACTCGATAAAAAGCCACTATCATACAATCATACACTTCATGTGTACTTCAATGAAAATACACCACTTCACCCCTAGAATAGGACCTTCACTAGTTGGTCTGCAATTCAAGCATCTCTAACCACTCACTCATAAGGAACTGCAAAAGCTCTGAATATTGCTTCCAGATCGACCAAGAGGTTACGTGAAGAAAAACTATTTGTTATATATGTTAAGAACTGCAATCCTCGAAGATATTACAGTGATCACTATAAAATATATGTTATCTGGAGTGAGAAGAATAAAAAAATCGAATGCAAAAAATATTTCTTGAACTATATTTAATAAAATAGGCATTGTTAGGTTCCTAGACGTTCGTCAGTTAAGTTTTCCAATCAACTTATTATGTTTAACCAAACTTCTCGAAATAAATACTATCATACTTTTTGCAAGAGAATTCTTTTATTTCGTTAACAGAACTACTATACTTTTAAAATTGGTATGACTAATTGTAAGGTGTTGAACAAATATTCAACAAAATACGAATGAAACTTGGTTAAAAGAAAATATAACAAACCTATTAGAACATTGTACTCATCCTAGCAACAATCTCTTTTCGAAATACGTTTACATATGAATATTAAAGAAGATAGAATTATTCCAAAAATGTCTCACCGTTGTTTCTTTCACATAATTCTAACTGACGCATATCCGGGAACGAACGCTAATTTACTCGCAAATGGTCGAAGATTTGCTCTCGTGAGGAGCAAAGTTTGTCCAGTAAAATTGTGCATCAGATTTAATCTTACGTGTTCAAAGACTGCAAATGTATTCTCCGTAAAACCTCACAAATCCCAGGCCTAGTGGGTCCATTTACTAGGGTCGGTGCCCGGGCGCAGCGGGTAGCAACCGAGGTATTTTGGCAAAAATTATCCTGTGTTAAATCACGTGCGCGATGGAAAAATTACATGAGCCCTCTAGCCCGAGGCCTGTCATCTCAAGACAGCGAAGGTGTGTGCTGAGCAAATATACTCACCCATCAACGCTGGAGAATTCCATGCAAATTCTCGTGATATTCTAGCGAAATTTCGCGTGATATCGAGAGTTTGTGGGTCGATGCTCATGGGCCATGATTGTGACAAGGCCCACCTCCCCCACTCCTTCTCTCCCTAAAGTCTATCCGTCTTTCCTTAAGGTCGTGTAGGATTCTGCTTCTGTTAAAACACTTCGATTGCCCAACGTTCCAGCGGGAGAGCCAATGGCGTCTCTAGATTCAGCGAAAAGCGTTAGATCAGCCAATAGAAACTCAGAACAGCACCTTACTTGCAGTAATTCGGCCTGAGACTCGGCTGCCCAAACCCAAGGGCTCATTTGAATGACGTCACGCCGGACAGGCCTACGGAATAACCAATGGGAAGACTGAGAGGACCACCAATCTCTGGTCTATGTGTTACCTCAGTAAATCACTTTAACTATTTCCAAAATAAAGTTCATGGATTTCAGGAGGGAGTGTGAGAAAGCAGTTTAACTGAGTATGGGTAATGCAATTAGAGAAATAACGAGAATTTCCTCCTCGAAAAACTTCAATTGTGAATCGTTGCTCTTGCAAGAGACAAAATTCCCTGAGCACTGATTGGATCGTAGTCGACGTCGGCAAAATCAAGTGAACTTGACGAGAAGAAACTCTCAAGAAAATTACCGATTTTCTGAAGGAAGTCTCTCCAAAGTTTTAGACGACTCGTTCTTTTTCAAAACGGGTCTTTGATCCTTAATTAAAGAACATTGAAGTTTTACACGAATTTCTTTACAAATTCAGCCATGAGAAAAGATTGAGACTGACGACATTCCCTGTAAATAACTTAAGAAGCGCAGGAGTGGTTCATGGGCGCTGGGGAAAAAACGATCTCAAAAATTACACATTTATTGCCGAAAAATGGGAACGCTCTTGCATGTGCGCGTTAGAATTGCACAATATGAGTTTACACACAATGGTACAAACAATGGTACCCGCTTTTACAACATTGTTCATGTTATACTAATTTAAATTTATTTTTCACAAAGGAACACTTATTCATAAAATGTAGTAGCAGAAATGAATCACTGGAAGGTAAATGAAAGTACTCCTATTTGTGATTGCGAATTAAATTGAAATCAAGTGAATTTTTTTTCATTTGCAAGTATTATTCAGGATATTCAATTTCTATCAAACATACAGATTTGTACGAAGTTTGTACCTAATCCTATCATCTACTAATACACTGCACTAACTGCTATTGTAGGAATACTTTATGAGTAATTTTTCCACTGTTAAACTGATCACAGTTTCAAAAATAGTGAAAGTTTTGTAGCTCAAAAAGTTCTAAACTTCATCAAAGACTGTCCATTTTGCTCTCGACGAGTTCAGTCTATTCTTTTTGGAAATCTTAAGATTAAATGAAAGTGACCCAAAAAGCCTGACGAAAGTAGATAAAAAATCTAATAGATCAATTAATCAAAGAGTTTCCAACAGAAGCAAAATACCCAGCGAATTTTAAATCAATAAGATTAACAACAATTTGCTATGAAAATGATAGAAAAAGCACTTATAATTAAAGTTCGAACACGTGCAGACGTAGTAGTGGGGGACTAAAACTGTAAGAATGTTACTCAGTATTGATTTGTTCGAATATGCGTTTAATTCAAACAGAAAAAAGTCACTCAGATTACTATAACATGACTGTATAATAAAATACCGTAAGTTCTTTGCATGAGGTACTGAATTTTTCATTTTTAAACATGCGTAAACTAAATTTACCACATTTGATTAAAACTTTACCTGAATTGTTTACTCCTAGATCTGAATATCATAAAGTTTCATTGATTAACTTTAATGGAGCTTTCAGAAACTAGCCATCTGAGTTTCCAGGTAAGGAAATATAAATAGTACAATGATTTTAAGAAAAAACAGAGTTGGGATTGTGGTGTCCCTGTAGTATGATACTAAGAGATTTAAGGCACACCACGTGTGTGAACTAAAAAAAGTTGCTAAAATATGAGTAAATTACTAAAAATCTTATGGTTCATAATTTGTCAGGACTTTCAGTGGCTCAAATGCATCCTGAAGTCGAATCCCAATGCGTGAATTATTTTTAAAGCTACCGAATAATTCATGAATTTGATTTTATCTTTACATTAAAAATAAATTTACATTAAAAATAAAATATTAGATAAAGTTTAAAATAAATCAAAAACTGTCACACAAGAGTCTCACGATGAAAATGTATTCATCGAACATTGTATTTATGTGTTTTGTTTCCACACAGGTAGCTTTGATCATGTAGAGAACACTTCCAGCAACACGCATGTGTACGACAAGACTTGTTCTTGTTCTGAAATCCAAGCGGCGTTAAATGATAGAAGAATTTTTCAACAACAACATTTATTCAAGAATCATGTCGAGCTCTAATCAGCTCAAAAATATAGTTAATTTTCTAATCAGTAGCACACCTGCTTCAAAAGTTACCTAAAACACTAACACACTGAAAATTGTTGTTATTTCTGTAGCAACTGATACTGAACTGCTAGCTAGGAACAATTAATGTTGTCGACGTTCACATTAATGTTCAGAAGTGAATTAAATTTTATGTCACTCATAAGTTTGATTTCAAATCCTTGCGCTTCGAAGTGCATATTTTACTTATAATCATTGTGACGAGTGACAAATCGTTTATCAATTTTATTTCCCATACCTAAATAAATAAAGTCCAACTGTCATGAATATATGAGTAGTCACATTCAGGGGAGTTAGTCAGAGAAACATGGATGCATTTTTTCTGATGAACATGAAAGTAGTCTTAAGAAATAAACATTTTTAGATAGACATGAGTGTAGTCAGTAAATAAACTTATTTCAATAAATATGAATGTAGTTTTATGAAATTAATTTATTTTA
The DNA here is from genome assembly GCA_006783055.1 of Trinorchestia longiramus. Taxonomy (NCBI): domain Eukaryota; kingdom Metazoa; phylum Arthropoda; class Malacostraca; order Amphipoda; family Talitridae; genus Trinorchestia; species Trinorchestia longiramus. The sequence continues at coordinate 326,131 of VCRD01000133.1, read as the reverse complement.
ATAGGCATGAATGAAGTCTCAGAAAATTAATTTATGTAGATAGACACGCACTTAAATTTATAAAATTAAATAATCACAGAAATATTTCTGTCTGATAATTGAAGTATGGCAAGTTCATAGAATTAAAACATTCCATTACCAGTACCATGATCAAATATACATATACATCATTTATGGAACAAGTATTGACTTATCCAATTTGGTAAAAACTTTGTCAACAGTATTTATTTCCACTGTAGAAACTTCACAAACAGCATTTATTTTCATTATAGAAACTTCACAAACAGCATTTATTTCCACAGTAGAAACTTCACAAACAGCATTTATTTCCACGGCATAAACTTTCCAAACAGCATTTATTTCTACGGTAGAAACTTCACAAACCGCAATTAGTGCGGCAAAAAATGTATTTCCTCTTCGAATGGACTGTTGATTTATTTCTAAAACAATTCTCACTAACTCTAGCGGCTAAAGGAGTTGGTATATCAATCTTAATAGTCAAGTCAAGACCGTTTATGATTGATTAACTATAATTAACTGTAAATCAGATCTTCTACCTCTACTGCTTGTGTACACGCATTGCTGAAAAATATATTTTTCATCATAAATTAAATCTACTCATTTTGCAGTTTTCTATTCCCAACAAATAGAACTCCAACTCTCCCATAAATGTTTCTTATCTGTCATTCAAGTCTTATTGTAATTCAATGAACTTAAAAATCCTGTCCAATATTTGCATAGAAGAAGTGAAAATAATCTCAGCAAATACGCAGGTGTTCACCATTACACAAAAATAAAATTTGATTTTTCAACTTTTTTCAGGTGCTGAGCATCTAGTGCCGTACCAGCTTAATAAAATCCCAACAAAATTATGATAAATAACATTCATCTGCTACTGTAGATGGATATGTGTGTATGAATATATGTATGTATGTACTTGTTACTAAATTTTGTATTGTACGTAAACACTTAACCGGAACTCAAATGTCGACTGTGGCTGAGGTTAAGCATAAACTGTCATAAAATAGTTGCGTTACACAGTCCTCTCTAAATATGTCTAAATCAAATGAATAGCATTGAAATTTGATGACAATGAAAACCTTAGGAAACTGAATGCACAATTGAAAAGAACGCAAGTAATATTAAAACGACACTATAACTGCACTAATGAACAGATTTTGCAAGCCCTAATAAACTGAATCGGGTGGACCATTTTTCCTTGATTCAAGACATAATTTTTACGAAGCATTTTTTTTTACTAGTAAGCCGCCTTAATTTATTGTTTAACTTTCCTACGAAAGGATTCCTAGCACTATGACCTGGAGGTTTAACTTCCTGAAACTTTGAAATTAGTTCAAGCTGGAGAACAATGTATTCTATTTCCCTTCTTTCCATGTATTCTTTCCATTTCCCTACAATTCCATATTTTTAGCTTGGATGTTACAGACAGACAAACGTACGTTTAATAATGTAGTATTACTAATTATATTGCTGTCCTCATCGTTGGGTTTATCATTCACTATTCCCATTACGACATAATTTCTTATAGTAAATTTATTACTAACGTTTACTTTAAACTTGAGAAACAAATAATGCAAAACTCGCACCACGAAGCAGTTCGGAACCAATGTATAGTTGATGTAAAGTTCAGACGTTACAGAGTTACTAAATTTGCTTGGAACAGGTCTGTAAATTTCGCTATAGTGTTTACGAACGGGATTTCTATTTAACTTTGTTATTTTATTCCGCGGATGCATGTATCTGCGCAAGGAATCCGCTCCGTCGTGTCACTGCAAGCTGAGAAGGAATTACTGACAGTCTCTCCCCTGTTGTTCTCATGCAAATTTGGAGTAAGAATGTCCCCTGGATACGACATCCCGGTTTGGTTGTGCACAGGGAAAGCAAAATCATCGTGGGGAACTCCAAAACAAAATGGCTGCAGCGTTTGTTCTATTTCGACCGGGTGAGTCGCAACGAAAAAAAAAAATCGATTTCAGCAAGAATAGTGGTAAGGGAACGTTTCCAGTGTTGGGAGATGTTTGAAATTGAGAAACTGAAGTCAAAATACACTACACAACACTTTTTGAAGTTCTGTAGAATCACAGAACCTCCTAAAGCATTGACCCACGTGACAGATGTAGCAACTCCTCATCCAGCGCTCAACGGAAAATGCATTTTTATTCTAGATCATACTATCAGAGTTTTTAAATTTAACATGTGTCAATGAAAATGAAGTATGGCAGAGTAAATGTACATTTTTCAATTGTTGGAGGGTGAAATATTTTCCAAACATGTCTTTAACATTAGTAGGCTAGTGATGATGTACAAACGTTCTAGTAAAAAATTTAGCAGTGTTGAAACTTTTCCTTTTTAATTAAGAACAGCGAAAATAAGCATGTAAATGTAATTGTCTGTGTGAATGAATGCAACTTCATTATTAATGAGCTCAAATTAAAACTGAAGAACAATGCTAATTTAAATTTACAGTCAAATAAACAAGAGAAAAAATTATCGTCTTCTGAATTGCGGCTAATCTCCAGCAGCGTAATATTATCTTTTAGTTAAATTCTAGCAATTTTCTAGCTCAACTCTTAAGGTTTTCAAAGTAATTTTTTCGCACCCTGAACTCGTGCTAAATGTAAGCCACACTCGGTGTATAGTTTCATATCGTCGGATAAGATCATATGAACTTTGTGGCCATTGAATGTCAACACACTTATCGCATTGTGTACCATGTGTGGTAAGCACCCATACATGAATAATTTTTTAGAATAGTTCTGCAATAGTTCCAGTTAACAAATTTGGGTATACATGACATTGATCGTGTAAGGGAATGTCTAAAAAAGCCACAATATGAAAGAATACCGTTATTTCTAACAGAAATATAAAAAATTTAACTTGTTAACAGCCGGGTGAAGATATTGCATCAGCAATTACGGTCATGTGTTAAGAAGTAAAAAGTTTAATGATTCGCTAAGCCTAAGGGCAAAGTGTTGTAATGATCAGTTTACCATCATAACACTTAATTCTGTCACATAGACATGCACAAATTTCTTTACAAAGTACTCACAAAACTTGATCTTACAACCTACACGAATTCAGAAAACGCAGTATAACCATTTTTATTAACTTTTTGAGCATTCTTACCGATCAAATGGAACGGAGTCCGTTTAGAGTAACTTAAAAATCCAACGCTGCTCTTTTGGAGACTTAAGCACCACTAAATAAATTCAATTAGCGGTAATTTCAGCTCACAGTTCAACTAAATGGTTGTAATTTTTACCTATCATGCGATGCTGGGACGTCTCCGTACAAAACTTTTGTGAGCTTTTGACTGCTAAGTTTTCTCTTTATACGAAGTCGCAGAAATTATTTAATGGTAATGTGAAGCAAGGACCGTGTATACAAGTTGGTCTATATAGAAGAACACTAACACAAAAATAAATGTTCAGATTACTGTTGTAAGACCGCAAAACAAAAATTAAATATCGCTTGTGTTCTTGAACTTCAGCTTATTTGGCAGTATTGTGTGGAATGAGTTGAAATGACATGGTTTACATCAGTGTATTAATTTAGCTACCATGATATGTACACTATATACTCCTACAGGATCCATAAAAATGTAGTCACACATCAGAAAATTTAAAACATATGCATACGTATAAGCTGTAACATAATTTTCATATTATTCTAAAATTTGTTAATATCATATACTAGTAAATACTAAACAGATTCAGGCCGGCTCACATATGAACTCAGTTAATTAAAATCAGCATCATAAGGTGACTTGTCGTTAATAAAAAATTATATTTGAACTTAATACCTTCATAAAAATCGCTTCATAGGGGTACAGATAACTGTGAAAGGCACTTTCAATTAAATAAAATTGATGGTGAACCACAGGTCGACTGTAAAAAGTAGCTCTATTTTTACAGTGTTATAAATAGTCTAGGCCGTTTTTTAATTTGAATCGATTTATGCTTTGTTTCAAATACCCCAGTCCTGAACAGTTATTTTGACTTTATGCCAGAGTGTCCCTGGCATGTAGTCTGTACTCTGAATTACTTGCATCCTTATTATGCGAGAAATATTACCAAAAACTCCGAAAAATTTAATAACATATTGTACAATATGTTGTATTATACATTGTATTCATGTACAATGTGTTTCATTGCATATAGGGTATTGTGTTTCATTACATTGTGTTGCTTCATTGTGCATGGATTGTACTTCGAATGCTCCTCGTCAGATACATAGAAACGTCCTGAAAAGAAGCTTGAATCCCTACAGAAGTTCCTATATCACGCACATAGATGAGAGCCCTTATTCAAAACGCATGAATACTTTCATCATTATGTCTGTGAAACAGCTGGGGCAGGAAGATTTTTACCATATACTCGCATTCATTTAATAGAAAAATCAATAAAGAGCCGTACATGGTATTACTTTTGGTCCCCCAGCATCCAGCATGGGAGGGTTTAGGCGAGCTCCAAATCGACGGTCTACATGGTGTCTGTATCGACCGACGGCCCGCAATGCTGCGTTATGTGGGGCACCGAACCGAACCAGAGTTCTAAAATGGCCGACCTGGTCCTACTTTTGACAAGAAGCTCTTCATCTATTTCTCGTAGCTCCTTCATAAGTAAATTTACGGCAAACAAGGCTTCAGTTACACGGAAAGTGTGGGTTGGTTGAAAGTTTTTACATACGAGAAGAGTTTCTGAAACATTTGGTATTTTATTCAATTTTCAAGACTCATTTAGGAAATATAAAGTTGTGCGTAAAGACTAAAATATAAAAAAGTAGTCTATTTGAAAAGACTTCTTTGTTGTATATGACAATACAGGTCAAATCATCATATTTGACCAATTAATAGCACATGCTGCTTGTTGAAAAATTATGAAGAAACGAAAACTTTTACGTTTTTTATATACATGTATTGGCGAATATTTTAAGTGTTCTAAAAACCTTTTAGATGACTGTCTCAGAATAATAACCATTTTCAATGAGATTATTGTGAGCAAGCTTAAGCCGCTAGCAAAAAAATTACATTTAAATGCATATTTGTTTTATTATATTAATGAATATCCTATAAATACAGTAAAATTGTAAATTAGCTATAAAATTGATTCTTACATTCGGTAACATCAACATCAAAATATTTAAGGGATATTGAAATGTTCTTCTGTCTCTTCACCATCACTATCCTCAAGCTTCGTTATTTTCATCATCATTATTTTCAGAATTCGCTTTTTGGATTTTTTTATTGCATTTCTTCATAATTTTTAGTATTCCCCGTTATTTCTTTGATTTTTTATCAGTGTTTTTCATCTATATATCAACTGCTCAAATGTTAAATTATGACTTTAATTAGGAAAAATAACGGGGCGTAAATGTATTCGTATTTATAAATAATGATAACTCATTTTGATGCCTGTTTAAACAATTCTTATACTCGTATAATATTCTTGTATAGTTTTAATAAAATTCTTATACTCGGGAAATATAAGTTATCTTTTGAGCTTGTATCAGATTTCCAAAAGTAATCTGAGTAAATAAAGGCGAGTGACAAGCTAAGAAATGCTCCAGAAACAGTAATACGGAATTGGAGCTGAATGTTTTAAAGGTGAAATGATTTAAAAACTCAGGGCAAGTCTCGCTGTCAACTGTCTCGCAGTGGTACTCACGAGACATGGAGGTTGATTACGTTCCTCAGGGCAAGTCTCGCTGAGTCAACTGTCTCGCAGTGGTACTCACGAGACATGGAGGCTGATAAGTTTAATCTCTCTGGTCTCGTGCACCGAGTTTTAAAACTAAAGTCAAATACAAATTATCATTCACAAATCATAGAAGTCATCAATACGAACGCGAATAATTTATTCCGAAATTATGCAAAGGAAATCTTGATAAAAAACATTTGAAAATTTTTGACTAACGCATATGAAGATCAAAAGGATTTGATACACTAGGTAATCTTTGTAAAATGTTATGCGCATGATAGAGTGAGCTATTTTTTGTGTCCCAAGTTGAGTTTTATGATAACTGATTAAGTATGGAGATAAATAAATAATAAAATTGTTTAAAAAACCATTATTTCAACCAAATATATCGAAATTTTACTGCGTCTTCTGAAAATGTAACTCATTTTCACTTACTGAGCTGAAACACCTTACATTTATTTTATTACGTTTTTTGTAGAGCAGCGGATATTATAGATAAGTAACCATTGAATAATTTATCATCAGCAGTTCAGTGCGTCTTCTATTTAATAAAAGGAACCCGTGTCTAAATGACACGTCCTCCGTCACAATCACACCACGACTGACCAGGTGAAAACACAAAAATAAAACGTAACAACACCCAGTTGCTAAAACCAAATTATTTCACTGGCTTCTTATTTCAAGCTTACAAAATTTGATTGCTCAACTTATTCCATTCTTAGAAATAAAAAACGTTTTTTTTGCACACTTCGGACAAGGGCGTACCTTGAAATGTTTCCATTCATCTTTGTGTTCGCCTTTTGTTGCTGTAGAAACCTTTTTTCCGAGGTGTCCTCATCTTCTGTACCATCTTTCATTCTTTGGTCTTAAGTCCGAGGGGATTTTCAGGACAACTCTGTGCCTTCTGAATGAGTTCTTCTTGTATTGCTTAACTCCCCCTCGCAATTGCACAATTTTCGTTACAATGACTGCTGTGCAACACGTTCTCGTTTCTATGGGCTGATTGTACGCCCTAAAATCGAAGTTTTCATAACTCAGTTAAAGGGGGAGATTTTAAACATAATGAACGTAAATATACACAAAACAAATGATGCTAGTAAATTAATCGTAGCACAATAACAAGGGGTGATTTTCTTACCAAGCTTTCCACGCTTCTAAAATACAGGGTTAAAATTTAGGGTTAACACGAGGTTAAAACGAGGTGTAAAATTTAGAGTTAAAACGAGGTGTGTGAAATCTTTTTAGTTGCTTGCTTTTCCCGTTGCTGTTTAAGAGCAGTCTTATAAATCTCCTGTACTTTACTAAACTCCATTTGTTCATATTTGATCCAGGTAAACACATTTGAGCGTCTAATATCTATGCTGTGCTAGTTATCCATAAGCAATGAATAAGGAAAATAGAGAGAATCATTTACTGTTGAAAACGAAGAATAAACAACACATAAAATAACCGTTTCTAACGCTCCTTCATCAGCCATCTGTAGTACCCATATCGAAGAACTCCTCTCGAAAACATATACAAATTCGAACATCTAAAACAAGCCAAAATAATTCAAAGGGAAGAGTAAGAAACACCATCAAACTGCTTTCTTACAGAAGACAAAGATTATAATCTGCGATGATTGCTAAAAACTGGTTTAAACATAAAAATTTACGAGGTTTTAAAGGTGAACGTCTTGTAAAAAACTAGTTGCTCTTGATGTTTTATAAATATTCCCAGTAACTGGTTTATTGCACTTATCGTCGTGATCTCTTATTGCTTATGGAAATAGGCTACAGAAAATAGAGCATGGATTTGACTAATGGTGCTTCAAAAAACGGCCAGGACGTCCTTCTTTTTAATTCAGATACATATTTGTCGCTTATTGATTTGCATACAAATGCTTGCATCAAATTGTCTGAAAATTTTCAGTGCACCCTTGACAGGAAGCAAAAATCGTTCGAAAAAATAATTAAGATACAATTAGATACATCAATGCGAATCATCGTTATATTTTTTAGCTTCTACCTCGCTGTGAAGCTACAGAAGTTTTTCAAAGGCTTTATCGACCATTTTCTGTTCACATTTTGTGCTATTCCTTGTGTGTTCCAGTGAGCTCAACAGAGAGAGAGAGAGAGAAAGAGGAAAAAAGAGAGAGAGTTGGAGATAGGGTATAATAGGGATGATTAACTCTAATGAATTCGTTCATTTAACTGTTCTATAACACTGATTACGTATATTGTGGATTTCAAACCGGACGAGAGTGTTCACTGACAACACGAAAGTTGTGTTAGGAGGGACCATGTTTCGTTCACATGTACATAGAATCAAAACGTTTGCTCACGACACTTTTTTGAATCTATGACGGATGTGGGTGCGTGATTCAACTACCTAAAGTGCTATAATTCACTTGTATTGTTCATGATACAATAATTATTATAAATGGTGCGTGAATGGCTCTGGAAATTTTGAACTATTTATCACCTCATCCTCGTTATCTACAGAACTTTTAAAAATTATTTGTGCTAAATTCCAGCACCGGCAACACGCAAAGACACTTGGGTGTCATCTATGATTGAAATAGAGAACAGAAGTGTTTAGTACATGCTTTTTCTGCATTTATTTTTGTACGTAATTCTTATCGCTAGTCTGAAATTTGTAAGCCTTTACTAGGTATCCCATTTTACGTGTCACATGAGTTTCATAACTACCTTATGAAAAAATCGCCATAGTTAAAGGACATTGAAACTGATAAATAAACACAAAATAAATATATTTTATTTACGGTCAAATTGATACACAAAATAAAATACAGTTTTTAATTTTGAAATGCCTTATAAAAATATCTGCTTCGTAGACATTTTAGAGTATTGATGTAATAGCAGTGGTGGTGACGGCTGGATAACTGGAACAAAGCTTAGAAATTGAAGTGCAAAAAAGTTTTAACAAATAAAATAAAAATGAAAATATGAATCATGTTACATATTTTCATATATCTTATAAATATGTTACATGGATGTTACATATTTCATTTTAATGAAAAATTATGTTACATACTTTATGTATCAGAGGCACTGGAAACAATATTTTTGTTTTATTTGTTTTTTCTGATGTAGAAATATTCAAAATGATTACTTTTTACTTTCTTTATTTCGTGTGACTTTATTTCAAAACTGACAGTACTTGGATTTTTAGCCTTTTATAATTGTTATAAATCTCATCTTAAATAAATGATAGTAGACCGAATATTTAGTGAAATTTTCCTTGTTCCATTTCACGTTCTATATGGTAACATCTGTTCCAACTCTAAACCAATATGACCAAACATTGGCCTTCGTTTTCGTCCTCATAAAATAAACTTCATTACCATAACACAACCATTACGAGCGATCAGAGTTCACAAGGAAACTTTCTCACTATTTAAAATAAATAATAAAATGTGCTTACGCTGGCACACGTGAAAAAATACCTACACCTTTACTAAACGAGGGGATTCAAATTCTTCATTGACTAAAGTTCAGCTGCAGTTCTTTCATTACTGCAGATGTACGAATATTTGAAAACAAACAGAATGGAGCACTATGACGTGACCTTCTTTATTTGATACGACAATCAGCGCACAGTGATTCATTACTAAAGATGGTCACTAATAATTATGATAAACCAAAGTTTTTGTGTCTTTGTACTGTACGAAAGAGAAGTTCCGTGACCCTTTCAAACTAACAGTCAGAGTAACCCTTTCTAACTAATTTCGATGACAGACCTGAAGGCGTTATGCTTGAATTAAGCATGACTGTTTATGTGCAAAAACATAACTTATATCATACGTATAATCACTAACGTTACATTTCTTTGAGTTAAGAAAAGGTGATATTGATTCTACGAATTAAATACGAATCAAATAAGTAGCCATTATTGGAGTCAATAAAAGAATTTACAATGGTACAGATATTTAGTTTTATATATGTACTGTTGTTCCTGTTCAAGCAATCTTCAATGCATTGTGTCAGATTTTAAAAGTAGCAAGTAAAGCAATATTTTTGTTCGTTTACACACCCATGCAAGAAGTTTCTTATCGATGGAGAAATTACAAGGCGTGGATGAGTTATTTTTCTTATTTTCTTACTAATCACGTGCGTAAAAGACTTATACCTTCATATATAATTCTCCCAAGTTAACAATTTTGGCATACACTTAATACTATAAATTACAAATCCTAACAAAAACATAATGTGCGTGTGTTGTTTGTACTTGTAGAAATAATATAAACGGGTACAATCGGTAAATAAATATTTAAATGCACGTATGTAATTTAAGTGATAAAATTGACATTTTTACTATGTATTGTGTCCTACTGATCCAGATATCAGAAATTTGTTCCGAGGAAAACAGTCAAGAATATATGAACATAATCGGTCATTGACTGCATTGTCTTACTTAATTCGTTTCTACCTTAATTCATAATTGTGTTACTGTAAGAGTTAACAGAACAATGAACAAACACAAGATTTCTCAAGTGTTTGTGACATCACATAGCTGCGCTGCATTTCAATATCTGCTATCCGTCTCACTGATTTAGTGTGGTTTTGAAATTATGGACTTGACATATTTATTATTTTCCATTTTCAGCAAGAAGCTCTAAAATATTGCTGCGCGATATTTTACTGACATTGAATGTAAGAATATTTAAAGGGAAACATTGCCCTAATGTAACTTCAGAAATATAAATATTGCATTCAACATTAGAAGTAACATTGATTATTTTTATGTGGAGTCAGAGCTCCACGTTAGAATTTATCCTGTCAACTACTTTAGTTAATTTTAATTTTAAGTTTTACAATCCATTATTTCATATTTGCTTCATTGTGATCAACTCAGTCTACAAACAGTACTAAAGGTAATTTCTAATCTTCTTTAGCCTTCGGTGAAACGAAGGCTAAAGAGCCGTAAGACACCAGTTCAGAAAAAATTCATGTAACATATTTCACACATCAGTTTTGAAAAGCTTTTTTATAGAACAAATTTTACAGCTCTACTAAAAATCTCCCTCTCCTGTCATTCTGGCGGTAGACTTCACTCGTAAACAATAGAAGTCCAAACTGTACAAATTCATATTTTAGAAGTTAATAGAGAAAAATAAGTATTTATAAGAACACTATAAAGATGACATGTAGAAATATTTTGCCACCTAATAGAACAGCATCAATAATAGTGAAGTCTTAGGCTTAATTGATGATCAAACTCTTTGTCTCTACGCCTGCGAAATTCGCTATTTATTTATGGAAGAATTGCATGATACGCCTGGCCTTTTTGAGTTTTTTGTGCTATTTACATAAGCAAAAGCTATTTAATTTGAGATGCAACTTAGCCAAGAAGTAGAGCATGTGTCAGGAAAGTGAAGTTGTCTATAAGGAGCGGGAGTCATGATCGGTGACACACCAGCGAAACTGATCTTCCTCACGTTCTTTTCCAAATGAAGAACGATGAGTAATACTGTTCACGATAGGGGTACACGTTTTGTGTGTATCGTGCAATTCAATTCAATTCAAGTTATAAGGGACATGACAGCTTTCCAAATTTGTGATCATAAAAGATGAAAAAGTTCATGTCCCACTCCGGCGCCGCATCTAAGCACGATCGCAAAATTGCGCCGGACGAGACGTTCCGACTGATGTTGTTCCGAGCCTTGATGTTGTTTGATAATGATCTACTGTGAAGAACATTAAAAATTAATCAATATATCTTATCTACCCGAGAAGCAGTAGTGAAAAATATATTCAGCTACTGTTCGTACACAGTTTCTTCCGCCTAATGTCACTTTATCGGAACGAATTCTACAAGGCTGTATCCTGACGTCTCTCCAAGTCTCTGAGAAATTTCGAATGGCTTAAAATTTTAACTTTCGATTTCATGAATTTAACTGAATATTTTATTATATATTTCCTATCAGTAATGCAGAATTGCATTTGACTTTTATTGAGGTAAAATAATTCAGTTTTGCGCAGGATATAACTGCTGAAAATCGCAGTTCCTCAAACGACGGTACTCCCGACCGCCATTTTCAGCGCCAAGAATTGACGCCGATAACGGAAGTAACGTTTTTTCTTGCCTCTAAGACCATTTTCAATTGATCATCTTCATGAATATTAGTATAAATTCATTGCAAACATGCGTATAAAATAATAAAGATAGCCAGAAAACAAACGAGTAAATATGGACAATTTTTAGGACCAATGTAGGGAGAGCTTTTGTAATGATTTCGCGTGCTCAGCGAAAGGTTTTTCCGATGGGTTTTGGTCCGCCATTTTGCAAGAAATAATTGAATATACCTGATAGTATCATGCAAAGTTCATTACTTGTCTAATCTATTGAATTGCATTTAATTCTTGCACGAGGAAACAAAGAGAAATTAGTGATAAGAGATTCATTTAACTATTCCAAACGGACCACCATGAGTTACAATGAGAAAGGAACCATTTAGCTATGCAAAAACGATTCATATATTGTATTCTAAGTGCAATCATTGTAGAAAATTCATGAACTAAAGCAGGGCTCAGCTGTCTTTATTTCGAATTTTGTTTAAGAATGACAAATAAAACTAACAACTAATTGTATTTTGAGAGAAATGGCAAAACCAGTTCACAGTTTGGAATCATTCCCCATAACCGAAAAAATATAACATCCTACAATATCGATCATTTGTACATACTACAATATTGATCAATCAAACTAACGAAAAATGAAAGCATGTGACTCACTATTAATCAAATTCTGCTTTCAATAAAGTATACATGATGACAATAAAGTATGTAAAACAGTGCTTCAAGAAGAGTGATATCATCATAGATTCCAGAAACAGTTCACACATTGCAGCACCAGTGAAGCTATTGCGATACATTTATAGGTCACACAAAAGTGGCAGATTTCTTGAGATGCAGTTGTAGATGTAACTATATTTTTAAAACATCGTAAGTTCGAATAACTTACGCGTCTTGAAGACATTATATCCCATACAAATATTCAAGTTGAGTTGAATATATGCATGTGACGTTCAAAAATATACAAAGAAAACAATTTAAACGTTTGTATAAATACATTTTTTGGTTAAATTGCTTGCATAATGGTTCGGTTGTTGCGGTATCAATGAGACAAATGCTCTTCTAACTATGTTTAAACCATTATAAAAGAAAAGAAAAGAGTAGGAAATTATTAATACGTATGATTAAAATAAGTAGAAGTATGTAGAATTGCAGTTTCTTTAGACTAAATAAAGTTATAACTACGACTAAAAAATCTTCTCCTGACATGACTGGATATGAAGTCAATATGCAGCACATTGTGTCAAGGTACAGCATATGATGTCCAGGTACAGCACATAGTGTCAAGGTACAGCACATAATGTCAATGTGCTGCACATAGTGTCAAGGTACAGCACATAATGTCAATGTGTTGCACATAGTGTTAAGGTACAGCACATAATGTCGAGGTTCATCACATAGTGTCAAGGTAGAATACATGGAGTGCAATTTATTCAATTGTACAACTAGATACATAGCTGTCAGTTTATTTGTTTCTATGGGAACATAACCGAGATTCTAATCGCATTGGTTACGTTGATGACAGCTCTATGAAACTGGAATCGAATTAAGTGAAGGAACTAAAAATTACGAAGCTAAAATATAAAAACAATTAAACTCCTTCAGTTACGTCAAATTTACTAGAAAGTAAACGTGGCTGTGTTAAATAATTCGTCGTAGTCATTCAGAAAACGTTTCTAGTGTTTCTGTAAAGTTATTCTATTCCATGATAAAAGTGATGTAAATGATAGTGGACAAATCGACCGTATTTTATCGCGAAAGTTATTGTGAAGTTCAAAAATCTGCACTGCTTGAGGATTCGTTGAATTCGGTTTGAATTCACTTGGACTTATACAAGAAAAAACAGTTGCTGCAGGAGAGAATATCATGCGTCTAACTAGCCTGTTTTACAGCTCATACAGTTACATCGGTTACTAGATGTCATTAAAACGAATAAAGTCTTTACACTTTAAGAAACGATGTAAATATATTTAATATTTCATTTGAGTCCTCTTAAAGAAATTTCATTGGGAGAAATACACTAGAAGATTACTGTTGGAAGACAGTTATATGTAGGAGAAAGAGAGGCAAGTTTAATGTTGAAGCTTATATGCAGACAGTCAACTACTAATATTGTTAAATTTCCTGTTCTTTTGATCTAAGATACGCGAGCACAGAATGGACTTAAACCTTGGGAGTGCTCTCAATTTTTTTTTCTTAGCTTGAACCCAACTGCTTAAAATTTTTAGAGGAGTGCACCAATTATTTATAAATTGTTTCTTCTTCCTTAACATGAAAATAATAGAAATTGGTTGACTGTCCTGAATGTGCGCAATGTGTACAGGTGTGTCTCACCGAGAAGCAGGCGTACAAATTACACGTTTACGAAAGTATTATTCGAGCGACTTTTTTTCCATTGAATTATTCGAGTAGCTTTGCAAAAATAGCAATATATATGAACAATTTTATAGTTACGATGGAGAAAAAAGTTTGATTATTTTCATGCATTTACAGTAGTTTTTTATTGATATATTATCATGATTTCCTATTATAGGCCCACACAATTTCTATTTGAATCAACAGCCATCAAAAATAGGACATGCACCGAAGAAAAGCAGGCAAAAATTAATACAATACCTATTACGAAACATGACGAATCTCTTGATACATTTATTTAGGTAAAAATATTAATAATTAAATGTAATAAAACATAATATAATATTCAACTAAAAATTCACAAGTTGTTTCTTTTGTTTCTACTTAACTTTTTTTTTATTAGTCGTTGAAAAATGATCAATAAAAAACATTATAATAAGACTTTTGGCATAACCTGTACGCTTTCACTCATTTCGAGGGTTCCACTGGGACCTAGTCAGGAACTACCGTCTTTTGCCATCGCTGAGGTAACAAATAATCCACGTGTGTTACTTGGTGTTACTTCATTAACAGAATATCGTCTCATGCAATATATTGAGCAAGAGGAACTAGTTTTCATTTGCATAAATTTTGCAGTATCTCATGAATACAATACGCTATGTTTCATGACCGCTATATTCACAATATGAACACAGTAGGCTATCTGATGAACGCAGTACGCTATTTCATGAACACAACACGCTATCTGATGAACGCAGTACGATATCTCATGAACACAATGCGCTATCTCATGAACACAATACGCTATCTCATGAACACCATACACTACGTTTCATGGGCCACTCCTTTCACAATATGAAGTTCAAATAAAAGGCGATGAAGAGTATAAGTCACAAGTTTTAATGCTATATTTAACTAAGTTTGTAGGCATTAAAATTTGTTTCCGTTGTTAGCATTTTTAAAACATCGAAATGATAATTCAACGATTTAGAATATATATATATATATATATATATATATATATATATATATATATATATATATATATATATA
>VCRD01000133.1:253472-310887 GCA_006783055.1 Trinorchestia longiramus | reverse complement strand
TATATCGGAAATTCCCATTGCATGGGAATTTTTTGAAGATTATTTAGCAGCCTGAAATTGTTTTAACACAATAAATAGCTTACATTTGCTGAAAGGCTAACATCATCCATATAGCAATTAATCAAAGGTGTGTAATAACTGAACAAAATAATTCCTACATAATTTCAGTCAATGTATGTATGTAAAAATATTATTGAAGAACAGATAGCAGAATCAAGCCGAACGTATCGAAAACAACGATGAATACGAGTGAGTTTATTGGTCGATTTTAATTGTCTATTCCAGCGTATTCGTATAGAACCGGAAATACCAGCAATACAAAAATTTGTTTTCATATCGGTGAACGTCTCAAATGTTCCTGTTAAAAAGCATAGCTGTGTTTCTTCCGTAAATAAATTCTAGTCTTGCATGGCCACTTCTGGGAAAGGTCTTGCTTTCTCTACCTAGACGACAAAGAAGTGTTTCCTTGAATATCAAATCAAAGTTTCCTCGAAAAATGTCTCAGAAGGTTAACTGTTTCTCTGAACACTAGACACGTGCAACTTCAGTCAAGTGTCTGTAGCAGCACACGTGTATTATGGTGCTCAGTCAAGTGTCTGTAGCAGCACACGTGTATTATGGTGCTCAGTCAAGTGTCTGTAGCAGCACACGTGTATTATGGTGCTCGTATCTGTGTAAGTTAGCACCTGCATTATTTATTACATTGATGGTTATTAATTGTATTATTTTCAGTTCATCGACTAACTGCAAATAATTAACGCTTTATTAAAGAAAAAACACGGTTGATTTTTTGTTGGTAAATAAGAATCGATTTTCCGTAGTTTTGCATATGAATATTAATATCTAAAATGATAACGAGCAACTTTATTTTTAGTGAAACAAAATAAAACTTGTCGATTTGATGTGCCAATATTGATAAAAGGCCTGAGGGCTGTGCAAGTAAACTATGTATAATTGAGTATCATGTGATTATCATGTGATTGAGTATCATGTGATTGAGTATCATGTGAAAGTCATGTGATTGAGTATCATGTGAAAGTCATGTGATTGAGTATCATGTGAAAGTCATGTGATTATGTTATCTAATTGAATGCCACACAGAGTTACACTTTTTACCGACAAAATGACACTTAGATGCTAATTCAAAAAGCAAAATAATTCATGAACGTAATCTATAATTTCATTATTTTCCTTCACTATTCAATACGATGTTATTATTGGTTCAAACTTATAGCTCTTCACAATAAAAACCTATTTAAATTCCCAAAATTCGTTAACCTTTCTTTTACCCTGATTGGAAGACATATACCTTGCTTTCATGTGCGACTATGACTATAAATTTTTCAACAATTGACTCCAATGTCTAGTCAGCTAATCAAGTATTTTAATATGGACTCAAAATTCATCTAATTTTATCAATTCTATACATTAACGAAACACAAGATTCAAGTCGATATTAAGAAAAAACCTTTGTCTTCGGTGCATTTGAAAAAGAAACTCATCTTACATATAAGTTAGGAGAAGCTGAAGGTCTCTTTTATGTATGACACTCAATAGGCTACAATTTTTTCCTCCTTTATATAGTGAAGCTGTGATGCAACGGCTGCTGCGGACGCAACAGCTAAAGCGAGATGTTTTTCCGTCTAATCTCATTCCTCCTCATCCAGACGTGTTTTTTGATTACAGTTCTCTTATTCAGGTGTGTTTTGATATCATCTTTTATTCTGCTAAATTCTAAGTCACATTGGAGTATTAAGTATTTCAGTTACTAGACAGTTTCCGTAGAAATTGCACGGTTTGGATTGAATAATTTGAAATTATTATACTGACAAATGTATTAAAGTTTTACGACGAATTATTGTTTTTTAAATAACTATTTTTTATGAATACATATACAGGGTGTTTCAGAATTCAGGCCACCAGTTTTACATATTACATAATAATTTAAAATCAATGTTTGATCATTTAAATCTTATATTATTTTGAAGGTAGTAATATAATATTTCTATTTCAAGAGGCTAAATTTAAATTCATACTTTATATAATGGTTGTGGATCAAAATATCGTTATTAAGCTCCTCAAAGAAGGCGAGAGTTACGTTTAAGGAGACTGTTACAACATCTGATAAGCCATGGCGAGCCCGAAAACGAAGTGTTCAGGCCAAAAAACTTATCCAAAATATGCGGGAGAAGTTACGTCGAAACCCACGTCAATCCCATCGAAACTAGCTGCAGAAGCCAGTGTTAGTAAAACTTCAATGTATCGAGTGAATTTGGGAAGAAACTGGGGTGTAAGGAGGATCTGGGAAAGAAATCTTACAAAATGATGAAACGACATGAGCTTACTGAACATCATGAGAGAATGAGGACTGACAGAAGTCGTCACATCCCTAATGAGATAGCTCAAGGCACGCTCCCAAACTTGGTGTTCACAGATGATAAAAAATTTGACATTCAGCAAGTTGCGAACCATCAGAACGATCGAGTTTGGAGTTGATCAAGTTCAGTTGAGGGTAGGATTGCACGTCAAAATGAACAGTCTGTCATGGTTTGGGCAGCTGTGACAGCCACAGGAAGATCTCCGCTTATTTTTGTGTCTTGTGGGGTCAAACTGAACTCGGAACCGTAAATTTCTCTTATTTTCGAATCAAAGTTGCTACCATAGGCTACAGAACATTTTCAGGGTTCACCATGGAGTCTCCAACAGGATTCAGCGCCATCACATGGCTCCAATGTAATCCAAACCTGGATTCAGAGGAACATTCCAGCTTTTATAAGCAAAGATGTATGGCCAGCAAAGAGCCCCGACCTCAATCCCATGGACTTTTCTATTTGGTTCATTTTGGAGAAATGGATCTTAGCTACCCCTCACACTTCTCTGGAGTCCCTCAAAGCAAGACTGCGAAGGGAACGGGAAGCAATTCCACAAGAACAGATACGTGCTGCTTGCGATGCATTTGTAAATAGACTTAAAGCTGTAGTTCATAATAAGGGTGGTTACAACGAAGAAATATAACGCTATTATTTACTTATTATTCACTTTTGAGTTTCTACTCTTAAAATCAAAATTACGCATTTGAATTTTCATAAACCTACCAAAAAGTTCGTTGAATTTATTGTGAAACACCCTATAGAACTTATATTTTGTATCGTATCTACCGATAACATGGCCGTGTAAGAGAAGAGAGATAATAACGGAAAAAAATTTAGTAGTATAGTAATTCGGTGCCTTTGGTATCCACAATACAATGCTTATACCACAAGCATACCCGTTCTAATTTCAGTTCAATAATTTTTCTTCAGTAATAGATAGGAAGTAATGGGACGAACACACACACAGGCAGAGAGAGAGAGAGAGAGAGAGAGAGAGAGAGATTGCGATGTGTGTAGCCTTTTTCGTCTTTTCAGACGGTCTTACAACCAGAAGCCAAAAAACAGAGCACAGAACAGTACAGGGTGTCCCAAAAAAACGATACCAATTTTCAAGAGCTGTAATTCAGAAACTATTATACTTACAAACAATTGAAAAATCACATTTTGTTTCTTAACATTTGTTCCATCTCTGTATAAAATTGCAAAAGAATTGATTCAATTGTTTTCTTTAAGCAGTGTTTTTAGTGACCGATACTGAAAACCTGTTAGTACACTTTTGTTAAACTTCGAATTTTATGATATTAAAACCATGTTTTTAATAACTTTCAACCGTTTATTAATTGGAAAATGCAACAAAAATAAAAAAAATCGAAATGTTCCTCCTATTGTTCGTTTCCTTCGGTGTGTCCTCCGTTTCTCTCAATTCACAGTTGCATTCGCCTCCTCATTCCCACCATCACTCGTCTAACGAGAGCATCATCTCCTTGCAGCAAATTGGCCTCATTTTCAATTCTTTGCTTGAGTTCGTCGGTATCGCACAGTGGAGAGCTATAAACCTTACTCTTTAGATGTCCCCAAAGGAAGAAATCACACGGAGTCAAATCAGGTGATCTGGGGGGGCCACTCGATACGATGATTCAAGGCGATAATGCGATTGCCGAATAGCTCATTCAGTTTTTCCCTTACAGTAACAGTTCTATGCTCAGGAGCACCGTCCAGAATTCACCAGGTTCGATTGATTCTGTTTCCATGTGTTTCTCGAAGTCTTGGAATGACCCTGTTATTTATTAGATCAAGGTATTCAACTCCATTTAAGTTATTGTTGTAAAAATAAGGACCCACAACATGTCCATTGCCACAAAGTCCCATCCACACAGACACTTTCTCTCTCGAAATTCCTACGTCAAAGTTTAAATTAAGAGTGTTGGTTCTTCGGTGCTTATGTGCGAACGTTGTGACTGTTTACTTTGCCATTCAAATGAAAAACGGCCTCATCGCCAACCACAATGTCGTCCACAAACCGGACATTTCTTTGCAAAAACCATTGAGCAAAATTTAGCCGCCGAGGAAGATCGTTATCGAGGAGTTTGTTCCGCACATGCATCTTGTAAGGATGCCACTTCAAACCCAAAGTTATAATTTTGTTGAATGTAGACTTAGTAACATCTAATCCACTTTTTCTTGCTGAGATTTGCGGATTTTCTGTAAGTTCTCCTTGAACAATTTGAACATTTTCTTCTGATTGCCCCGTATTTTTCCGTCCTGATCGACCTTTGTTGAGATTCAGGCTTGTTCCTTCGATTCTGTACCTAGTAACATTTCTCCAAATAGTCATCTTTGTTGGAGACTCTTTCAGGAAAATGCTCTTGAAATGATTGAATGACCTGTTGGAAACTTTTCGCTTGAAAATACTTCTAAACGATGAATGTTCTTTGTTCTTTTATGAGTTGCATAGTGGGGAGGCTCTTCGATCGGTAAAAATCTTGAAGAGTTTAAGATCACGCTTTCGTATTCATACGTAATTCAACTTACGAATTGAAGCCGTATCAATGATATCAAAGCGTAAGAAAACAAAATTTGATTTTCCAATTTTTTGTAAGTTTAATAGTTTCTGAATTACAGCCCTTGAAAGGGTATCGTGTTTTTGGGACACCCTGTACAGTTCAAACTAACCAGACAACTACCCCCTCCAATAACTGCGCACAAATAACCATACACCAAGAATATGGGGAACAGAAATACATTTATTTATTCACATAGTACGTACATTAAAAATCTCGAAGGTCTTTAGGACTCCTGCCAGCGTGTACAAGACGCAGAACACAACACTTAGATGACATTTCGGGCGCTCGCTCTCCTATGGCTAATGAATCCAATACGGGACATGTATGTAGATTCTTTGGCAAATTGCAAGATTTGCAATATTTGCCGAGAGATGGGAGACATATGCATCTGATCGAAGCAATTGGAGATAGCGATACACTGTCTAGTATCTAATACTAAGAATGACCGTCGTGTGTTTAAATATTTAATTATTTATATATTATTTATTTGTATGTTTCGTGTCACTTTCAAAAAAATTAGAGAGATCCAGAGCCTTATATACTCGAGTCCGTATCGTGGATACCGAGTTCGGCGGGGTATTGCCCTATGATTCGTGTACATTGTACCCGAATATGACACGAATTGCAGAGTCAATTGCACCAGTAGAAAACTAAGTGTCTTAGTTATCACTAGGAATGTCGTCATTAAAAAAATACTCAACTAAAACGTTTGTCCTTTGTAAATATAAAATAAAACTAAATATATTGCATTGAGTTCTTATATGTAATTTCATTTAAAATCTTTCCAACAGTATTTGCCATCATTTTTGATGACACGGGTATTATAACAAAATCTCTGTCGTTATTTTTGACGGCTGGGTACACTAGTATACTAATATATATATATATATATATATATATATATATATATATATATATATATATATATATATATATATATATATATATATAATATATGTATATATACATATAGATGATAAAATATTAGAAAAAATGTTTTTCAACAATAATCTTCCATCAATTTCCTACATGCTATGAAACTCTGATTTCTATTTTTGCTTGAAGTCTATTGAAGCTCTCTCTAAGTTAGCCTGAGTCAGAACTTTCTTTTGTATCTTGTCTACCGATAACATGGCCTAGATTGTACACTTGGAAATTTCCCGGTTTAAAAATAATAAAATTAAAGATCTATGAAACAAAATAGATTTTTCCTTTTTACCCAAGGTACTATCAGAGCCTAAATATTTTTCCTCTATAACGGGTGGGGCAAAAGTCACTTCACACTTTTAAATACTATTACAACAAAAGCCGATGAAAGCAAAAAAGCAAATTATATATCAAATGAAAGAGGAAATCTTGTAGTTTTATTTCGTATCCAGCATACCGATAAGAGGTTGATATTGTTACTCGCAAACTTTTCACTACTATCAATAACCTCAAAATGATATAGGAGGAACAGCAAACAAGAATAGTGGAAAGCTATTTCACACAGAACTGATCCTTGGTTGCAGTGCAGAGGGACTTCATGACAACATTTAAACAAGTCCTTCCAGACATGGCAGTGTTGCAATGATTTCAAGATTCAGAGAATTTGGATCAACAGGTGATAGTGAACGCTCTGGTAGACCGAGAGCAGTACGGAATGCACATGCAATTCAGCGTGTTTCAAACAGCATTCAACAAGAGTCACGAACATCGACTACGAAACGTTCCAGTGAACTAGGAATTTCTCAAAGATCATTATGTTACATCCTGACAAAAGACTTGCAAGTGTACCCATGAGTTAAATTATGCAGACCATCAAAAAAGAAACAACACTGCTCGTGCATTGCTGGATCTGGCAAACGATGAGACCTTTATTTCACCTTTTTTTCCTTAAACAAAGGTTTACATCAATAAGCCTAATAGTCTACTGGATTTAAAAGGTAGCATAATTGAAGAAATCAACAGAATAACTCCAGATCTTTTGGAACAAGTCATGAAAAGTACGCTGAAAAGAATGCTCACTTGTTTGAACAGCAATGGACAACATTTGAAGGATATCATATTCAAATAATAAAACTTTTGTTAAAAAATAATAAAACTCCAAGGTTTTATCTTTCATTTGATACACAACTCATTTTTTGCCTTTGTTAGGTTTTGTTTTAATAGTATTTAAAAGTGTGAAGTGACTTTTGCCCCACCCGTTATATACAGAACTTCCATTCTGTATTTGATCCACAGATAACATGGCCATGTGGGAGAAAAAGGATTATAATGGGAAAAGATGACGTATCTTCTACATATATAATCGACTATGTATCTCCATCTCACTCTCTTTCTCAGTATCTGTGTGTGTCCGTCCCATTACTTCCTATCTATTACTGAAGAAAATTATTGAACTGAAATCAGAACGGATACGCATGTTTTACAAGCACTGTATTGTGGATACCAAAAGCGCCGTTACTTCATTTTTCCGTTAATAGATATCTTCTCTTACACGGTCATGTTATGGGTAGAAAAGATACAGAATAGAAGTTCTGTATATATTCGTGAAAAATATTCAGATTCTAATAGTACCACGGGTAAAACTGAAAAATGTATTGATTTCAGAGATCATTAATTTTGTCACTTTTATATTAAAGAATTTTAACAGGTACTATCAGTGCTATGTTATCGGTAGATTAAGTACAAAATGGAAGTTCTGTATACAGGGTGTCTACAAAAAATACATCCACTGACCGATATATGTATATATGATACTGGAACCTGCTGATCTTTATTAAGCTGCATTTTAAAGGTATAAAACCTAAAGAAATAAATCAGAATATCGATCAGTGGATACATCTTTTGTAGACACCCTGTGTATTATTGAACAGTTTTCATTTAAAACACAATAATTTGTCGGAAATATTTAATCCATTTATCTTTATAATAATTACAAATAAATTAAATCAAAATCGTGGAATTTCTACGGGAACTGTCTAGTTTTATAGTGATGCAGCTCCTTCGGTATCCACAATACAATGCTTATAGTAGATCTATACCCGTTCTGATTTCAGTTCAATAATTTTTCTTCAGTAATAGATTGAAAGATATGGGACACACACACACACAGATAGATAGATAGATAGATTGATTGATAGATAGTTAAAGAGAGAGAGAGAGAGGGAAAGAGAGAACAATGATTGGAAAAACCATTGTCATTTATTTGCCGAAATAATGATTGGAAGTGAATTAGGAAACACATTACATCAGAGATTTCCGTATAACACTCATTTGTCAGTAGATGAATCCGTCTTTCTTGGACGCAATTTCTTTGTCTTAATTCTTTTGATCGATCGCTCCTGTTTACATCTTCATGGTGTAATCTTCCTGCCCTGCAACTGGTAAAAGATTTAATAGTGCTGCAGGTTAGCTAACTTTGTGATATCAGATTTGTGACATTTGATTTGATACTTAGATTTGTGAAATTTATTTATTCTTAATTACAGAAACCGTTTTTTCATCTCATCAGGCTTGACCTATTCGGCGGCGCCTTTACCCGAGTCAGTTCAGCATAGATTGGATCGCATAGATTATTTCAGCATGGATTAGATTATTTCAGAATATATCGCGTAGCATAGAGTAGCAGCATAGATTTAATAGCATAGGTAAGATAGGCTAGGAGGTTAAGTTGGCAGCTGTAGTCCGTCAGATGTTTAGTAAACGCGCCTTCGGGGCCGGTTAAACATGGTTTCTGTTTCTGCAGAATCCGACTATTGTGTTGTCAGTAGGCTTCCCACTAGTCTAACTTGTTCATTAAGGTATTATTCAGCGTAGGACCAATAGAGTAGGAAACTTGATGGGTGGCTGTAGTTAGTCTAAGTTCAGTAAACGCGCCTACGGGGCCGGCTGTGCAGAGTTTCTGCTTCTGAAGAATCTGACTGCTCTAGCGCTAGCAAGCCTTCTAGTAATTTAACTTGTTCATTGAGTAAAATATCTATTGACAATTTAGTTTGTTTTCGTTAACTGTAAATTATGTTTATTAAATTCTATAAATATTATTTATTCTTCCTGCTTAAATAACGATCGGGGGAGAATCTGAAGCCATTTCCTGATTGAACCTGTAGGGCGAGAATTTATACCCTTATGCTTTCTACATTTTGAAGTTTACATGACCCTTGTTTTTATCAATGAAAGTTTTGGATCTACAAGCAAAAACTGAAAAACAGTCGTATAAAAACTGATGTGTTTCATAATCTACGCACAAATATTTATATATAGACAGAGTTTCATGGAATTTCGTGCAATTTCGAATTTTAGTTAAAAAATATCATAAGGGTATATATAGTCTTACGTTTTTTGCAGAAATTCCTTGAAAAATCATTGTCATTTATTTGTACAAATAATGATTGGAAGTGCATTGAGAAAAGCGTTCGATAAGAGATTTCCGTATAATACAGATTGAAACGCAAAAATTTAAAGTTTTCGTGACCCTACTTTTTTCGATTTGCTAACAAAAAATTAAAGACAGTCGTGCAAACAGTGTCTTTCGAGATCTACGAAAGAACATTGATTTACAACAGTAGATAGCCCCCTTGAAAATTTCCCGATTTAGATTTGTCTAATTTGTAATTATTATAAAGATGAATGTTTCAAAAATTTGCTACCAATTTTAGTTTTCTAAATGAATATTTTTCATGAATATATACAGAACCAACATTTTGTATCTTATCTACTGATAACATGACCTAGAGATGTACCTGTAAAAATTCAACGTTTTAAAAGTGTAAAATTAAGGATATGTGAAATAAAATATATTTTTCAGTTTTACCGGTGGTACAATACTATCAAAACATTATTTTTCAGGAATGTACACAAAACTTCCATTCTGTATCTTATCTACGGATAACATGGCTTAGAAAGTACCCGTGAAAATTTGACGTTTTAAAAGTGATAAAATTAAGAATCTGTGAAATGAAATACATTTTTTAGTTTTACCAGTGGTATTATACTATCAAAACATGATTATTTTTCAGGAATGTATACAGAACTTGCATCCTGTATCTTATCTACTGATAACAAGGTCATGTCTTAGAAGAAGGCTAATACACAATGGGAAAAAATAGCGTATGATAGAAAGTGATCCGGTGCCTTTGGTATCCACAATACAACGCTTATAAACCTGTTCTTATTTCAGTTCAATAATTTTCTTCAATTATAAATGGGAAGTAATGGGATGAAAGCACACAGATAGAGAGTGAGAAAGAGAGAGAAATTGAGATAGAAATTAAGTCCTGCCAGGGTCAGAAAACTCTTGTCCAGCTCAAATATCAAAGACATTTACAAAATACAACGCTATATAATGAGATCGGTTTTTCTTTGCATGTAATAATTTGATAGTATCAATATCTAAGAATAACTGACAAATTTATGAGGGCACGTTGTAGCTTGAAATATCTATTTAATAATTTAACAAATTCAAACCTACCAGACAGTGAAATACTTTTGAATTTCAGACTCAAATGCTAAGTCAGGGAAACCTTTCTTCATTATTTGCCAACATCCTATTGCCATTTTAGCAAACGAAAGCATTGGAATCGAGTTGTACAGGAACAACGCTTAAACATTTACGCGAGCGTTGTGTGTCATTTCCGTCGTTGTGAAAAACACGGACGGTATCGTAAACTACGCGGATGACTGTTCCGGCTTACGACAGGTTAAGAGAACAACTATCATTGGTGTTCGTGTAGCTTTGAGACGACCAATGGGAAGGTCGCAACCGAGGCACTCTTTATAATTTAAAGAAGGGTGTTCAGTTATGCATAAGCTGCGTTGCGCAATTAGTAGCTGAAGGGTGAGTCCGAATGTACGATGAGTGTCATGAACTCATGCATTCAGGATCATGCGCGCTTGAAAAATGAGGCTGTATTGCTTACTAATGCAGTACTTTATATTAGCAACTGAAACGGAATGTTTTATCATAGAGTATCAGTACAATGACCTTTGGGATAATGGTCATGCTGGTTGCCCAGAGAGGCTTATCTGAATATCCCATGTATTCGCCATAATACTTGAAATATAACGTTTTTTCGGTAACAAAGTTAAATTAGATGCATTCACCTCCTATCGTAGATTAACAGTTTAAATATAAAGGAATTATAAGTCTGGAGATCTAGGTAATTTGAGACTAGAGATAAACGTAATATAAAATAGAACAAAGCAACAGGAACGTATCGTTTGGTACATTCTAGGGTAGCTACCCAAGTCCCATGCTACCTAAAGTAAAGGCATCAATCTCGTACATACACCTCAATCACGCAAAGCAATTTCAGTTACGTACACGCACTTTACTCATGTACAGGCATTTTAGGCATGCACATGCACTGCCATCATACCCTGACCTCAGGAGTTAGGGATATAGAATCAGTACGTTACAATAATTGGTTCCTTATCCAATATGAATTTGTCGAGACGATTTTTGAATGTGATCACAGTACCAGCAAAAACAACGTTTTCGGGTAGTTAGTTCCAAATTTTAGTAATTTTAACAAGAAATAAGTTCAGAGTTTGGGATATTTTAAAGTTTCTTAATATTAGTTTAAGCCGTTATTTCTGGTTCTTACGTTACTGTATTTGTCAAAAAGCCTGTCCAGGGTAACATCGTTAAGCCAGTTGAGATACATATAGGTTTCAATGAATTGTCTTCGCAGTCTTCTTTGTTCAAGGGAGATGCGTTCAAACTGCTGAAGCTGTCTTTCGTAGCTAAAATTGCAGAGTTCAGAAATCATTTTCTTTGATTTACACTGAATTTGTTCAATATTAATATCTCTTCGTACAGTAGAAGACCGGAGTTGCACTACATATTCTAGATTTGGCCAGACTAGCTCTTTATAGATTGGTAAGATTATGTTCTTTGACTTGTATTCAAAGTTTCTTATGATAATATCAAGGATCTTGCTTTTTTATTTCTGACACTTTTTTTCATTTGCTTGTCGATTGGTAAATATTTTGATGCGTATCAGCGATATGTTAAGTAATTTTCATCTACATGAGTGTTTGCGTCTTCTACAACATTATGTTGACAACATAATAAATGCCCGCAGTTTGAGCTCTCCGCTTCCATTCGATATGAACATACCTGCCAGTTTAACTAGAACGTCTTTACAATGCAACATGCGTAGAACTGTTAAAATTGGCATCCAGAACTTGAAGAAAAATACGACACTGTTGCAGCATACAAAATGAAATTTGTTTCCCCGCACGCGAATTGTACAAGGAAGAATGAAAAGTGTACTCGCAAGCATTACTCAATCTGTAACATGGAAGAAGAACTAGCGTTTGTGACGTGATTCACGAGCATGACAGAAGAGTTCAGCACAATTCTATGCGGTAAAAGTCTAAGTTTTTTAGATTATCTTTAGAATAAATTACTGAACAGTTCGTATTCGTTCATAGTGTTTCATAAAATATTAAACAAATACTAGGACAAACATGCAAATTTGATGTCTTTGGCAAGGGATCATATCATGTAAAATCATATGCATTCTAGGGAAAATTTTAAAGCTTGTATTAATTATTCACTAGCTCTAAAGAAGTCTTAAAGATATTTCTATCGCAGTCTTTCATATAACATCGCTTGATAAGTCTAGTGAGGCAGTAATGTGATGACGAATACTACCTGCTTGACATGTCTAGTGAGGCAGTAATGTGATGACGAATACTACCTGCTTGACAGGTCTAGTGAGGCAGTAATGTGATGACGAATACTACCTGCTTGACATGTCTAGTGAGGCAGTAATGTGATGACGAATACTACCTGCTTGACAGGTCTAGTGAGGCAGTAATGTGATGACGAATACTACCTGCTTGACAGGTCTAGTGAGGCAGTAATGTGATGACGAATACTACCTGCTTGACAGGTCTAGTGAGGCAGTAATGTGATGACGAATACCACCTGCTTGACAGGTCTAGTGAGGCAGTAATGTGATGACGAATACTACCTGCTTGACAGGTCTAGTAGGGCAGTAATGTGATGACGAATACTACCTGCTTGACAGGTCTAGTGAGGCAGTAATGTGATGACGAATACTACCTGCTTGACAGGTCTAGTGAGGCAGTAATGTGAGGACGAATACTACCTGCTTGACAGGTCTAGTGAGGCAGTAATGTGAGGACGAATACTACCTGCTTGACAGGTCTAGTGAGGCAGTAATGTGATGACGAATACTACCTGCTTGACAGGTCTAGTAGGGCAGTAATGTGAGGACGAATACTACCTGCTTGACAGGTCTAGTAGGGCAGTAATGTGAGGACGAATACTACCTGCTTGACAGGTCTAGTAGGGCAGTAATGTGAGGACGAATACTACCTGTTTCAGGATGACTTCAATTACCGTGACGTCTTCATCCTTCTTGAGCTCAGACGTAGAACCAAATCAGTAACAGTTTCTTTTATCTTCTTGAATGAAAACACAACCCTTGCAAAATATCACTTAAAAAACTCATTGAAGTTCATCTACCTTCACGTCCATTCCCATTTTACCTAGTGCTAATTGTTAAATGTACCATTGCTAATAACTGGATCTGATGTTGCAGGTGCCAGCATTATTGAGACTTAAAATGGTACCACTCACTAGGACCTATAACACGTTGCCACT
Source organism: Trinorchestia longiramus (assembly GCA_006783055.1). NCBI lineage: Eukaryota > Metazoa > Arthropoda > Malacostraca > Amphipoda > Talitridae > Trinorchestia > Trinorchestia longiramus. The sequence continues at coordinate 297,331 of VCRD01000133.1, read as the reverse complement.
TATGGTTCGCGTATGATGGTGCTTCATTGCTGTGATTTGGAGCACTGTAAACTTCAGGCTCAATAGAGAAATTGAAAAAGTTAAGACAATGATTACTATGCTCCAAGTAGTTAGTTACATTCATTGTGATTAAGCAATATTTCACATCATTCGACTAATTCATGATATAATGACTAACTTCGCTAGATTTAAACCCACTTGAAAATTTGTGGTCCGTTATAAGCGCAAAATTTATGCAAATGCATGTCAATTCACTGGAATGGCGACATTATGGGATGTCATAGAAGTTGTTTCAAGTTCTATTCCTGAAGTTACAAGTTAAAAAATCATAGATTCAAGAAACAATCATATCTTCCAGATCGTCAAACGCAGCAGGCATTACATTAAGAAATAATCATCCCCTCTGATCAATATTTCATGAACGTGTTATTTTCCATCGAAATTGTTCGATTATATTAATATCCGTAATTTTACCTTTCATTTGGCCATTAATTTATGCCTAATGAACTAACATCGGTAAAAACAACTAATTTACGGAATAAATGATTTTTCCTTTCAATATTGAATGCAGCACCGGAAATAAGCGACCAAAACATAGCCAAAGTTTATTACATAAAATAAATGTACTTTAGATATTGTTCAATTTTTTCTCTACAGCATATATTTTGATAAGTATCAGGATGAACATTTAGTGTGAATCTCACTACGTGCTTGTAATGGGCTTCTTTTTATTACTAGCCCTTCCTTATTTTGTGTTTTTACCCTACAACAATTATTCCTGTCATATTTATCTTCAAAATATTTAACTTGCTGCTCTGGGCTCACCATTATTGCAGCGCCACAATGAGACTAATAAATTTTGGACCAAACTGAAAGATTTAAACTTAATTTGAGTTGCAGTGCATGCATCCGCTGGGCTTAAATAACTTCAGTTCATTATTTAGGAATAATTTAGCGAGGGCCATCAGTATTTTTCAAGCTTCTATGTTTCGACGTGGACGAATTTATTATTTGATGCAAAGTGTTATCAGCAGAATGTATTTCAAAGTCACAAACCAGAAAACAAAACGTTTTAGAGCAAAATAGTGCAGTGCAACTGGTTGACGAGCACCCGAATAATAGAAGCGATGTGTCAGGCTGCAGCTTTCCGACAGACAGCTTCATTTGCTTTCTGACAGAGAAATCTGAAGCTGCGCGAGCAAAATATAGCCTTCTCCTGGCATAAGAGTCAATAAAAATAGGTCATTGCCAAGCGTTCTTCCAGCTAGAATTTATATTCATTGCTTTGCCTTCACGCAATTGGCAGGAGCTTTAGCATTCAGAAGGGAATACAGTCCCTCAGGAAGCAGTGTATCTCCTCATCAGTCTAACATGTTTTAAAGGATTTCACGGAAAATAACGCGATAACTAGAAAAATACGAAATGAATGAGACTTTTTATGAGAATGGAATGAGCAGAATTTTCCAGCGAATGCAGGAAAGGTTTAAAATGTTGTTTGAAACACGAAACGTAAATAGTGATTACAACTTTCTAATTTTCCGCTGTTTACAAAGAGGTAAATATTTCACAAAATTTTCTTCGTACGTTGTAGGCACTAATACGTGAAAAAAAGCGTTGCGTTTCAGTTTCAGAATAAGAAAGTAAACTTGAAGTAGCAGTTAAGTATCAATTAAGATTGATATTCTCTTGAGGAAATGTATTTTTGTTGGGCGTACGACAGGAACTCGTCAAGTCGCATCACGTTGTGAAAATTCTTTAATGTAATAAATTTCCACCAAACTTATTGAAGCAAGGTAATTCAAATTACGATATCGAAGCCAATTATCAACATTATCATTGATTCCTCGTACGAGGTATCTTACTAATCCTGATTTTTTAATCTTCTATCAAAGTATTTTAGGTCAAATTAAATATAGAAAGTATGATGGAACAAAAAAATGAACCTTTTTTCAGTAAAACGACAACTTTTAAAATAAATTTTTTAAACATTTTTGAGTATGAAGTAAATAATCATCAGAAAAAGTTTTAAATTTTGTGAAATTACGAGTAGTTTTTATAACACTTTACTGCTATAAAATTAATTGTGATATTATTTTATTTATTTCTTTTTATAAATGTATTTACAATACATTCATGTGTAATGAGCAACAGAATTTAGTACTTTCTCCTTACGCAAGAAAGACAAGGAAACGAAAAATATTGCGTTGAGTTTCACCCTTTTGCGTGTAAATAATATCCCATTTAAATAGCGGACCTGAGTTTAAAATTGATGGAAAAATTTACTGTGCGTGCACAAGGATTTTCTTGTTTAATTTCTTTGTTTAGAAAGTAATACTTATGCTTCTAATTAGTGGGAACTTTGCAAATCGCCCATCCATAAAATTATTTTTCTACTGCGCCAGATTGTTCTATCAAAAGCGTGGGTTTTTGAAAATCAGTAACAGGTGTCACGAATTTTTTTGTAACAAAATAAGGATTGTGCATACAGATATAAGTTATCATTTTAGAAATATTAACTATAGTAACGAATTTCATCATTGCTTTGCAAATATTTTGGAGTTATTTCTGAAGTCAGTCATGAAGTTATGCGGGATAATTTTCACACCATTTCATAATTTTCTCATTTCTTTTACCAGGTAAATAGTTCACACAGATGCAACATGTTAATGATAAATGAAACTGTAGATCTGTCTCTCAATATCAATAACAAATTTCAATAAAAAATACAGAAAAAAATTTAGGTCTTCAATTTAACAATATGGAATTGGAGGCCATGAAATCTTTGCTTTGAAATGTAATATTGATATATCGGATTTTAATTAGGATTAGTTACGTGGATAGCTGTCAATCACAGAAACAAGACTGACACTAACCTTGCTTCTCCATGCAAGTAACACGTTACTTCTTGTCACTGAAAGTACCTTTCTTTGAAAGTAATTACTCTTGTTCTTAAAGTTTACTTTTAATTTATTTGTATTCATGTGTTACAGACCTAAGGAAGTATAATGAAAGACCAGTTTACCTATTCAAAGTTAGCATATTTATGTACATACGCAAAATGAGCATCGTTCCAAGTTCACACAAATAGTTTATTCAAGAACTCAATAAATTCACTAAAATTTTTCAAAAGATTATAGTAGTTATTTTTGGGTGCGATTTAAGGATTATCATTGCAACGTCCATAAAATACACAACGAGAAATTAAGTACTTAAGACTAATATATGTATATACAAGAGCTGTATATACACACAGGATAACTTTGTATGCGTTTATTTTCTAAAAGCTTGTGTGTTTTCAAATTCCTGTCCTGTAGAATTATCTGCTGTAGAAAAGGAGTTCTACTTTCGTTTCATTCTTTATTTACTCGCACGTTTTAGTTGAAATTAAAGTAACATAAGGGACTTTAGTTAGAAAGTTAGATTCAGATTCAAAAACTGGAAGCTTCTCAGTTGATGACTTCTTTTGATCGAGAAACGTGACCTCTAGCTGCCAGTTGTTTCGGTTCGGCAAAAGTGTTCTCATTGGTCATATACCGGTATAAATTACTGGCTATTTTTCACAATGGTGTATGTTATGCATACTTCTATTTATTTTTGTTGTGAACATCTTGACGTTAGTTGGTGAGTAAAAATTCATGGAACAACGTCGTACTTGTTCTATGAAAATACAAACATAAAAACCACTGAAGGAAAGCTGGAAATACGATCAGTTGCATTATGACATTATGTTTTTCACCTAACAAACAGGTGCTCTTCAAAACTTATTCTCGCGAGCTACCATCACCAAAATTTCGTAATTCGAGGGCCGAAAAATGAAAGTCAATCTTCTTTTTCGTTCCAGAACCGTATAAACTCATAATACTAAGCCCCAAAAAGAGAAACAAATTTACAATCGTACATTTGTCGAATTCAAACACGGTTTGTGGGGCTCAATTATTGAGGTAGTGTCCCTGTGGGCTTTGGCCTGCATCAGATCATGGAAGGGAGAAGATCTCAAGGGATTGCGCAGTCCAGATCTGCAATATGATGCCGTAATGAAGAGACCTGCAGTAATGAGACGGGCGTGACAAGTGGATGTTATGTGTACAGGTTCTGCAGGTTATGGCAAAATTATCGGATGTTGAAGTTGCATGGATACGCTTAAAATATTATTCGTGTTTTTGCGATGACCCGTTTATGATGAAAGTTTCACGCCTGAGTGACCTTAAGTCATGGTTAGTTTTTTCATAGATATTGTGGTTCTTAATACGGAGAAATAAAATTTCAGTGTGACAATAAAACATTGAGCTTCGGTAAAATTGGCACAGTGACTGTCATGTCTTTATATTTGCACAATGACTGTCATGTCTTTATATTTACACAGTGACAGTAATTTTGTCATAATATTTGCACAGTGACAGTAATGTTGTTATAATATTTGCTCAATGACTGTTGTGTTGTTCACTTCAGAATGCTTCTCCTTGCCTGTGGTGAACTAAATATTACCAGATCTCACAGAAATAAGCAATAATTCAGTTGAAATTAGAGTTTTTAGAGTAGGTGTGTTTTTATCCTAGATAGTATTTATTTTCTATCTATTCTATTTATAATGTCATCTTTTCCCGAGCTCAAAGTAAGTAAATTTTCGCAAAAAAAATGGGAGACAAAAACTGCTTGTAAATTTTCAGAAGATCGATTAGAAATTTCGACTAAAGAACATCCTTTCAAAACTGGACAAACGGCCTTTCCTTCCACAAAGATATCGACAAACCTCAAATTCTCAGCGTCAGTGATCCCCACACACATCCAACTGAACCATCCATAGTGAAGTCGGAAAGTTTTAATGGAATAATCATTCTTTGGACACCGAAAGTCAGTCGACGAGTCGTGACAATCTTTTTCCCTGACACTGTATTGATGTCCGCCGTCTGTCTTATGTAAAGACTTTAGTTCACAGACCTCACCTCTCCTAAAATACTGCTGTGCGTCTCAACCATCCCCTCCAGTTGGTGTCCTAAAGTTAGATGTAAACAGACTAATTCTTTTCCTGTAACTCTAAGTATCGTTCAGGAGTGTGAGGGAGAACATGATGCTAGGAAGCGTCTAGTTTTGTCATAGTATATTTTATCCAATCTGAACTTGGTTTCTTCAGTACCTGATTCAGAGGAAAAACTTAACAGTTTATTCAGTTTTTCATTGCTTGGTATTAGTCCAACTACAGTAGCAGGAGTTTTGCATGGGTAATCGTGGGTAATTAAAGCTCTGAATCAGTTTTTTTCTGCAAAATGTCTACGTTTTTACTTTAATTTCTGAAGATCTTTGTTCGAAATCGAATGACAAATATTTCAAAACAATACGCTACTTACCTCACTTGAAATAAATTCCAATGAATTTAAAACAAATCAACAAATTAATTACAACTGCAAGCACATCTCAGTTGAACATGATTTGTGCAAATAATTTTTCATAGCGCTTGTTGTTTGCTTCAATGGAACTGAAATTGGTCTGTCATATTGTTCCATCAATGGAACTGAAATTGGTGTGTCATATTGTTTCATCAATGGAACTGAAATTGGTGTGTCATATTGTTTCATCAATGGAACTGAAATTGGTGTGTCATATTGTTTCATCAATGGAACTGAAATTGGTCTGTCATATTGTTTCATCAATGGAACTGAAATTGGTGTGTCATATTGTTTCATCAATGGAACTGAAATTGGTCTGTCATATTCTTTCATCAATGGAACTGACATTAGTTTATGTCATATTGTTGTATCAGAAAATTTAGATGAGGCTTGAGATAACTTATTGATAAGGGCACAGAGATTGTTGAAGGTTTTAGAGATAGAGGTGAAGATTATTATGAAGATTGAAATCTTACTAAATCCTATGTGAAGAATTAATCTTGTTATTGCATATAAAAGTAAGCAGAACTTGTATAATAAACCTGATGTTACTTGCATCAAGGATATCGAAATAATTTATCATAAACTGCGCTAAACAATTGAGTCATTTGATCATTTTTTTTTAATTTTCTATGAATATTTTGATTCACGTACATTTTATATTCAATTCCCAGCAATTGATACAACCTGAAACAAGTAAAATTAATGTCGTTGCAAGGTCCTGAAAATATTAACAAAAGGGAGCACCATATATAAAAGTTAATTCAAGTTGAAAAAAATACAACAAACTGTTGAGAAAATGGCATATGTTGTCGTACGTGTGAAGTATGTAGTAAAAGGGACTAATTTTTAAAGGTGTTTATTATATTGAACCATTATCCTCTCAATAAGCTCCTACAAACACCTTTTTGATAGTTTGTTGTGAATAAATAATTTTAGAATAAACTAAGTTGATAAAATGTTTCGCCTTTTTGCCGAGGATTTTTGACTTCAAATTTGTAATCGGATTACCATGAACAGATTTTCATTTGAATTTCTAGCACAGGCGAGAGTGATGAGTGTTAGACCAACCCTGGATTATGTTAACAAAAGAGACATTCTTATTGTAGAGAACAAGCTTTGATATAATATTTGACAATTCTTTTCATCTCTGTTAAACATTAGTGATGAAGCAACGAACAGTTTTCATAGCTCCGTAGGGAGATTTGGGATAAGGAGCTTTGGCTGGAATATCGACAGGCTTTAGGAAAGTTCCTCCTATGACCGAATAATGCAAGCTCAGCTCGTTCTGATGCATTGCTCGCCATATTTAGAAGACTACGATAAAGCGATTTACTTTTCAGTAACTTGAAGCAAAATATTGCACGTGCAAAGAATATACCCAGGCATGCATTTAAAATTCGCGCCCATGGTAACAGCGACGTAGATACTTACGTTTTTCACGAAAATTTTCATTGGTGGAATCCAGGCTTGTTGCTGCTTGAAAAGAGCCCTAAATGTTCAGCGTTATTTAACTTAGAGCTAAGATATTACGCCGTATTATCTGTTCTCCTATTCAGTGCCGAGTTTCAAGCGTGAAATCTTTAAACACTACAAAGTCGAAATTTTCAGCCAGAATATTGTTTGCCACTTTGTGTTTGCACGCAATGTATAACGATTCCCTTCCAAATTCGATGTTTTTGGTTGATTGATTTTGAAACAATATCGGCATCGTTGATACTGATGTAAACATTTTTTTGGGACACCCTCTAGCTGTGTAAAGACTACAAAGTGTTATTTGCTACGAAGAAATAAGTTTTCATTCACAGTTCAAATTGTTCACCAACAAGTCGCCTCGAAACGATATGTTTTTTTGATGACTTCAAAAGTAAAAGTATGAAACTGGCGGTGATTCAGGCACACCCTCACGACGTGTTCTTGAAGTTATCTGAAAGACACCGAGTGAAGTATGAAATATGAGTTGAACGTCCGGAGTCTTGCATGAATTTTACGTGTAGTCGTCGCTCAAAAAGCACAAGAATGGCAAGAAGGATCAAGAAATCCGACCAAGTTCATCTAAACTTTAATTGCTTGCCTTGTTTCTGACAGGGAGCTGAATTGGAACTACGGAAAAAGTGTATAACTCAGGATAAGAAAAATTCAGTGCTCGAGCAAATTCTAGGTATTTTTAAGCAACATCAAACTGGATCCTGGAAATCTTCATGAGTTACAAAATATTCGTTTTTATCAGTAACGTAAATAACACTAACGTATATGACTGATTCCATCACACATGAACAAATAACCACTTTTATAATGAACGTAAATAGGCTTGGAGAAAAAAGGGATAAAGAAAAGATTCAAAGAGCAGAAAGTTTCTTCATGTACCAACTAGGGAACTTGTAATTTGTTTTATTAATGCTTTCATGTATTAATTAAGGTAGTATTGGCTTATCTAATTGTTTCAAACTTGTTCGCACTTTAAGTTGGTAATTGTGATTAAAAATACTTGATTTATCCAATATTTCACTAATTGAGCACCAAGATAAAACTCAATGTGATACGTTTTATTCTTGCCAACTTGAAATGAGTAAAATGACTGATTCTGACCTGTATTTCTCAAACAAAGATGCACTTTTTCCAAGTCAAATAAAAATCCCTACGTTATCTCCAATATCAGCGTTCTGTCTAATTGCATCGTACAGTTTTATATATATATTTATATAGATGAATGTATTTTATATATATATATATATATAATTCACAGTTACATTGTAGTGGCCATGGGAAATTGAAAACAGTAGCGTAATAGCTGCAATAACGGCACACGTAACTATCTATTTATAATAATCTTGTTAATATTGTACTAATAAATATTTCAGTACCCATGCATGCCAGGTGTTTTCGTATGTACAAATCCTTCCTCCAATATCAGTGCTCACAAACGATTATATATTTACGAACTAAATAAATAGTTCCCCTGGAAATTCCACCGTTTAGTTTTGACTAATTTGAAATCATTATAAAGACGAATGTATTAAAAATCTACGATCAATGACTGTGTTGTAAATGAAAATCTTTGATGAATATGTTCTAAAATTTTATTTTGTATCTTATTTACCGAAAACATGGCCTAGATAGTACCTGTGGAAATTAGGCAGCTTAAAAGTGATAACATTTAGAATTTATGAAATGAAATACGTTTTTCTGGTTTACCCATGGTACTATTGGAACATGACTATTTTGCAGGACTATGTACAGAACTTCTATTCTGTATCTTATCTTTTACTCTGTATCGCATTTTCTTTATTTTTTATCACATTTTGATATGCAACATTTTTCAGTTTACGTGACCCTACTTTTTACTAACAAAAGTCTTGGATTTACTACCAAAAATCAGAGACAGTTGTGAGAAAACTTGTGTTTTTCGTAATCTATGCGCGAATATTTACTCATAGATAAAATTTCATAGTTTCGTACAATTTCGAATTTTAGTGAAAAAATTATAATGAGGGTTATGTTTTTCTGGAATTTTATGAAAAATATTTTTCAGGTTTTTTGCCAAAAAACTGATCAGAAGTGCATTAGAAAAAACGTTAGAACATAGATTTTTGTTTGAACAATCAGAAATGCAACCTTTTTCAGTTTACCTGAGCGTGCTTTTTACCAACAAAAGTTTTAGATGCGCTAGCAAAAAATCTAATACAGTTGTGCAAAAACTGATGTATTTTTTCGTGACTTACGCACGAATATCTGCATATGGACCAAGTTTCAGAGAATTTCGTACACTTTCGAATTTCAGTGAAAAAATGACATAAGGATATAGCCTTACATTTTTCCATAATTACATGAATTATCATTGTGTATATTTGCACAAAAAATGATGGGAAGTACATTAGGAAACACATTAGGTCAGAGATTTTGCATAGCACAGCTTGAGACGCAAAATTTTTCAGTTTATGTGTCCCTACTTTTTACCAAAATGTTTTGGATTCGCTAAGAAAAATTCAGACAGTTGTAAAAACTGATGTGTTGTCCGTGATCTGGGCTCGGATATCTGCATAATACTGTAAATAGGTCTCATGGAAATTCCAAGGTATAGATTTTACCAATTTGAAATTATAATCAATAATTTGATTAATTAAAAATTTACGACAAATTATTATGTTTTAAATGAATATTTTTCATAAATATATACAGTACTTCCATTTCGTATTTTATCTACCGATAATATGGCGTAGATAGTGCCCATGGAAATTCTACGTTTTATAAATAATAAAATTAAGGATCAATGAAATAAAATACATTTTTCAGTGTTACTCGTGGTGCTTTCAGAACATGAATTTTTTCAGGGATATATTCATAACTTCCATTATATATCTTATCTACCGATAACATTACAGTGTAGAAGAAGAAGACTAATAACGGTATAAAATGGCATACTTCATAGTAATCCTTCGCCTTTGGTGTCCACAATACAATGCTTATAAAACATGTATACCCGTTCTGATTTCAGTTCAACAATTTTTCGTCAGTAATAGATAGAAAGTAATGGGACGGACACACAGATAGAGCGAGATAGAGATGCACTGTGTATTATTAAATAGTGGAATTATATTCCTGCAAATTAAACTAAATTACAATATATTGTAGATCACTGAATGCTACGTTAATATGACACTGTGTTCATTTATTGAGCTTTGCAGAGCTGTTGAGATCATTGATCTTAATCTATTTATTAAGCTACCATATCTCTGCTTTAAAACTTTTACAGAACAGTGAAACTCTAAAATTATAGCACTCTAATGATCGTTGGTCAACCATTATTTTTTCCATATGTTTTACTCCATTTTTATGGCCCATTCAATACAATTTTAAAAGAGAAGGAAATGTGCTCAAAATTTGCCATGTTTATTCAAAAATATTTCAGAAACAAGCACAATGATCAGGTCTGTGAAACACAGAGTAACGTCCGTCGTAAGAACTAACTTTACTTTACTTTGCTGTGCTTTAAATTTATCAATCAATGATCACAGAGCGGCGTTCAAAACGTATCGTTGTAAAAATGATATTTTTTGTAGGCCCATGCGCTAAATTCTCAGTTTTTTAGTGATGTAAATTGCAAAGATTTAACTTAAATTTTCAGTTATTATCTTCTGGAGGACGAACTCCAAAGCATAAATTTCTAAAATTATGAGTTGTATTTTACGATTGCCACATGCTTCTGTAGCGATATGGTATTAATTATGTCTCCTTTTTATTAAATTGGTTGAATATAGAAAGCTGTGCCTACTTTTAATTGTACAATGATTGATTGACGATGTAAAAAAAAATAAAAAAAATAATAAAAAATAAATATATATATATATATATATTTTATAATCAAATTAATAAAAAATCAAAATATTATGTACAAAATATATACTTTCAAAATATACGTACATTCTTGGTTTCAATGCATGGTTTTTCTGCACGCTGTCTTTCCGTTATTTTCAATTGATACTTGTAAATGACACAATTAATTAAATGCAAGAAAATATAACATGATCCCGCTCGGAGATACTCTAACCCTACACAATAATGAAATAATTAAAAGGTTCCCAATTTTTCAAAGGCTGTCGTGAGAGAAGGATAATAAACACACACAGGAAATTCAATAAATTTTATTCTAATAATCACGAAATGGAAAATGCGAGCAATCTACCAAATTTTGGCAGATGAACCACAAGTAGGAGACTTTATTAAATGGATCAACCATTAACAGATTAATTGCATTTCTAACAGCTGAATGGTCAGGTGCACACGGAACAATTGAAATCAATGAAACGTTCACATAAAAATACGAAACTTTACCCCATCTCTAAATTCATCTATCTTGACATAGTATTAACCTTAGTACTTGCCATTTACACTGGAGACACACACTGGTGCACTGGTGACGACAGTATAACAAATTAACATTCTCAAATGATACCTTAAATTAATCCTGCTATTTTTCCCATCACATGCCAATAGTTTTTATTGCATTCCCACGGGTGCTACACAATTGAATATTCCCTTAATGCACACGTTAAGTACACGTGTGAAATCTACTGTCGTTGATCGGTATGATAATTTTACTCTAACTCTACTTTGATTACACTAACCCTCATCCTATCTAACTCCTCACGGCGCAGGGCTTCTACCTTCACATCTCGATAGGTTAACCCTTTCTCTTCCAAGCTTGGTATCCTAATCCTCTCTTCTGTAAGCGTTACCCTATTTTATATCGCAAACCTTTCTCTGTTGTTTCTTTTATTTTTCCTGTGGCTTGGTACCTTCTCACACTTCTTCTGAATGTGCCGTTGTTGTGCCTGTGTTGCGTGGCTTCATCAATTGTTTAGTCTAGCGCTGCGACGACGCTGTTCCTGCTGGTTGAGCGCTGGGACCCTACATATGAAGCACATACATATGCTTCATAACATGCTTCATGACACGTATGCCTCATAACATCCTTCACCACACGTATGCCTCATAACATGCTTTACCACACGTATGCTTCATAACATGCTTTACCACACTTCTGACTTTAGATTTTTCATTACTTCAATTTATCATTCATAAATCTAACGTAAACGCCAATACAATCTAAATTATTTCATTAAATAACGCTGTTATATCAAAGAAATTACTACGATATACTGTCTATTGGTGGCACACACTTCAAAAGAATGTTTTAATTTTTGACGTGGGTATTTCAATACTATTGTAGTCACTCCTCGCATTTCGTGACTGCTCCATAGAGAATGTCTCAGAAACGCGTAGAAAATTTTGCCACTTCATATGATGATGTCTCTGAATCTCACGAGGCCTCCTGTAAGAGATCGAGCTGGCTGAAGCCCTCACCATATAATTTTGACCATGTTATAACATTTTTATAATAGTTACAGAACATATATAATTCTCACTAGAAGGTATACCGACACATTTTTTTAAATAATAGGAATTGTATTATCCGCGAAATGTATTCTTTATTCAAGACAAGTTACTGAGTCTGACATGCAATACATCGAGAAACGCTCCCATCCATGTTTTCTGAGCGAAATTTATACTTTTAATTCGGTTTTCCCATTGTGAGTTCGGATTTCTCGTTCTCGATTATGTAGCAGGAACAGAAAGTTTGAGGATGTGTCGTCAGTTTTAATATTTACTCGGCCAAAGGAAAGAGACCATAGGTTTGATAAGCATTCTGACGCACTTGTATGTCTTTGATTGCGTTTACATATAACTCTTTATAGTTGTAGGTCTCTCCTTCTTGGTTCACCATCTATAATTAACACAATATATTCTAATACAGATCACATCTTTCCTAAATTGGTTGACTCGATGGCTTTCTTCAAAAAAATATGCATGCATTGATCAAATAATTTTAATTCTCAAATAATGTTACACTTAGTACAGAATTTGTTCCTAGGAGTTTCAATTTTCTTCTCTACTGAAGCCTGAAATACTTTAATGAAGAGGTAATCGCTGAATGTGCAAACCTCATTACCTGCAATGGCGTCATAGCTTAATGACTAATTTCATTACCAGGATACAGAAGTAATAGACCCAGAACAATTTATTATCCTGTGTCTTGTATAGCTTAAGCTAAACACAAAAAATCTGCGCAGGTATCAAGATGCTTAAACACACTTTCATAGGTAATGTTTTGTGGTATTCTTTTTTGGCTTATTTTTCGAAATGAAAACGCAGTTCGAAAGTCAATGAAACTGAAGTCAGAATCCACGATATACAGAGTTTTCAGTTTTTTTGTAATTGGAAACTTTACTCAATTGAAATCAAGTGGCGCACGACTTAACAATCTTCTTGTAGTTTTCAAAAAACTAAAACTTAGCCAGCACTGAGTAAAAGTTTTTCATCATAGAAGATCAACTAAGTCCTTGGAAAGTAATACATGAAGTCTCTGCGATGTAAAAATTTGTGCGCACTCACCAAGAAGACAGGATGAATTTTTTCCACGTTTTCAAGTAACGGCGTTATTCTCTCTAATTCAGCTCACAAAATAACATTAACAGAATCAACTAAATGTTGTTAAGCTTCACTCCAATGCAGATCATTCATCAACTCCATACGTCCACCTCGTACGCATTTGGTTTTTAGCCTGTGATAAATACAGTACATATACATACATACATATATATATATATATATATATATATATATTCATGTGTATATATATATAATACTAAGAATGATCGTCGTGTGTTTATATATTTATATATTTATTTATTTATGTTTCGTGTCACTTTCAAAAAAATTAGAGAGATCCAGAGCCTTATATACTCGAGTCCATATCGTGGATACCGAGTTCGGCGGGGTATTGCCCTATGATTCGGGTACATTGTACCCGAATATGACACGAATTGCGGAGTCAATTGCAGCAGTAGAAAACTAAGTGTCTTAGTTTTCACTAGGAATGTTGTCATTAAAAAAAATACTCAATTAAAACGTTTGTCCTTTGTAAATATATATAAAACTCTATATATTGCATTGCGTTCTTATATGTAAGTTTATTTAATATCTTTCCAACAGTATTTGCCATCATTTGTGAGGGCACGGGTATGATCACAAAATCTCTGCCGTCATTTTTGACGGCTGGGTACACTAGTATATATATATATATATATATATATATATATATATATATATATATATATATATATATATATATATGTATATATATATACTCGTATGCACAATAAATATGATCTGCCATTCAAGTGTAGGTGAACATCAGGAGTATACGTTGCTATGCCACAGCCATAAATTTTTTCCATTCAAATTGAAATGATGTTTGCCTTTATGGGCAATATTGCCTTCGCAAGCTCAATACTGTAACGAATATCCGCCTTTACTCTTTACACTTGTATAAAGCTTCCCGTAAAGTTTATTCGACGTGTTGAGTGTATCCTCTCAATTCATTGCAGCTCGAGACTCCCACATTTATATTCTGTTGTCCTTTTTTCGCTGTGAAATGTCGTTTTTCACATTTTGTTGTGTGATTAAATTAAACTTAAAATGATTGTGATTGTGTTGTGTGATTAACTTATACGCATGCTCTGATGTTTTTACCCCAAGGTAAAAAAATGCATTCATGAAAGAACCAATGGAAAAGAAGAGGATTACCATGCGTCTTGTTTCTGAGCACTTTCTTGTTTTACGACAGACAAATTCGGTGTCCATGGAGAATTCTGTCAAAAATACAAGCTTCGAATCCTTTATTCGTTAGATACTGAATGAAACTATTACTTGAATATCTGTACGATGCAGATATAGCAATACAAATTTTAATTCTTGCATTTTTAGACTTTCTCCGACGTTGAAAAACAACTTTGTCTACAGTTCTTTTCTGTTTTAACAACATGCGACGTTCCAATTTATGCATTGTATATTTGCAGATGACCATTGCCATTCATCATTAGTGATCAATATGATAAATACAGGATCCAAAAGTTCATGTCAAGTTCTAAACTTTCTCCCTTCGTTAAAAATACCAAATGTATTAAAGGGTCAGCATGGTTATCCACTTCTTATCGAAAATACTGAAAGTTCTTTAAGTTTTTTAATGAAAGTTTTGATTGCATTAATTTACGCATTAAATCGCGTTAGCTTCATAGTTTTAAATGACAATTGGCAAACCTTTTTAACATTTTCCAATTATTTTATCACTGTATGATACTTTGAAATTGAAGCATCATGTAGTTCATTTTCTTTACATCAAATTGTCGAGCTCCTTTTGTATGGGAAATATTTATATAACAAAATTTCCGATTGTTCCGATTGATTCATTTAAAAACTTTGCAAAGGTTAGCGTGATGGAAATGCGTATGAGGTTGTGTGAGATAGGCGTTAGTTTATCAATTAGATAATTTAAAATACTATTGCTGATGACTAACAACAGCCGTGAAGCAATAACCAACACGAAGTGTTGAAGCAAACACCAATGGCTAACGTCAACAAAACATTGATTTTTTAACCCCAATAATATTATACAGTTGGCTGTATTCGGAGTACCAACATCGATGATGAAACACAAACTCTGTTGCAGTGTGACCGCTGCACTACAAAACAGTTTCTCAATGGGAACAGCCGTTAATTTATGTAAACTTGGTGCTGTGGTGACGAATAGTCGTTCACACGACGTTGTATAAAGCTCTGACACCTGAAATCAATTATGTTTTCTGTTGATATAAAAGATTAATCTTGATGAGAGTAAACGCACGTAGCACTTGAACTAAAACATCACTAAAAGTTAGGTTCGTTCATAGATTGTAATGGATTTTTTATGCTTAGCCATGGTACTAAGAGTTCAAACGAACTATTTTACTGTTTTAAATCAAATATCTCAGGACAGTAATCGCTCGTGTACGCGTTGAAAACGAAATGAAGACGTGAGTTTTTAGGTGAATTTACACAATAAACATATTTACTTTCTAGAAATCCATTAACGCTTGATGTATTCCTGGTGATCAAAACAGCGTTCAGATATCCACATCAACCAGCATTCTACAATACTACATTTTTCGTTCATGTATAAGCTACCGAAGGAATGTGGTGAGTTTTATTTCATGCGGAAATGTAACATGTCTATTCTTCCTGTCTGTCATCACAGCGGGACCATGTCACTTGGTATACACAGATGTCGTCATTACGTCTGTTTTTGCACATCTAAATGAATATTAACTGCTATCCATACAACAATGCCATGCAGTTAACTCTAGATACTAAATGGTCAGACAGAAGGTGCGCACAAGAAGAAAAACTGCTTGTCTTAGACTCACAAAGACCTTGACTTCAACTGAAGCTTTGTACAGGGTGACCCATAAGTAAGGTACCTTTTTAAAATTATTATAGCTATAAAACTAAAAATGGTAAAGAGATTTGATTAATTCAGAATGAAAGAAGAAATTTGAAAGTTTAATATAAATTTATAACTGGAACACTAAAATACTTTAACTATGGAATGCAATATCTTTTAAATGACCTCCATTATTAGTTAAACAATGGCGTGCTCTTTCAACGGTGCTGTTCATTACTTCCCTTAATATCTCTGGTGAAATGTCGTTGATCTCTTGTATGATTTTTAGTTTCAATTGCTGTAAAGTATCATGTATTTCAATGTAAACATTTTCCTTTAAGTATCCCCGGAGAAAGAAATCAGGAGCACTTAGATCTGAAGATCGAAGCGGCCACGGTACATCACCAAAACGAGAAATTATTTTTTTAGAAAAATTGCTTTTAACATTTGCATTGTTTCTTTCGCTGTGTCCGCTGTGTCTCCGCTGTGCTGTTTTTGTTGGAAAAAGGTAATCTCTGTGCTATTATCTCCAATTTCAGGTATCAAATATTCTTGAACCATCTGTCTATACAGGTTTCCATTACCACAAATTGCATCACCATTAGCATCTTCCAAAAAATATGGTCCAATGATCCTCGAAGACGTGATGCCACACCATACTGTTACTTTAGCTGAGTGAAGTGGACGTTCATGAATTTCTTTTGGATTTTCTGACGCCCAAAATCTGCAATTTGGCTTATTAACAAAACCATTGAGATGAAAATGTGCATCATCAGTCATTATTAAATTCTTTACAAAGTTTTCATTTTCTGCAAGCTGTATTCACAAAATCTAATCGCTTTTGTTAGTCTGCAGGATGGAGTTCTTGAGTTAATTGAATTTATATGGATGATACTTTAGATCTTTTACCAAATACGTTGCAGTGAGGTACGTGACATTCTCAGTTGAATTGAACGTCTCCTAGTTGACGTTTTGGGCCGATCAGCAACACTCGTTGCAACAAGCTTAATTGAAACCAGTTCGTATGGTCCGTGGCCTGCCACAACGTTGTCTCTCTGCTGTTGTCCCAGTTTCTCTAAATTTCTATACCAGTTTTTTATGTACTTCTTCGAAGAACTTCTTTCAATACCATCAATATTCCTGTAATTCCTCTGAACTGCAGTAACTGAACAATTACATCGGAAGTAAAGTTCCATTATTTTTCTCGTTGTTCCATTGCGTAGCGATTCATTTTGGGGGGTAGATTTTATGAATTCTTTGGGCAATATATTGTAACTAGTGTACCCAGCCGTCAAAAATGACTGCAGAGATTTTGTGATAATGCCCGTGCCATCACAAATGATGGTAAATACTGTTGGAAAGATATTAAATAAAATTACACATAAGAACGCAATGCAATATATTTAGTTTTATATATATTTACAAATGACAAACGTTTTAATTGAGTATTTCTTTAATGACGACATTCCTAGTGAAAACTAAGACACTTAGTTTTCTACTGCTGCAATTGACTTTGCAATTCGTGTCATATTCGGGTACAATGTACCCGAATCATAGGGCAATACCCCGCCGAACTCGGTATCCACGATACGGACTTTAGTATATAAGGCTCTGGATCTCTCTATTTTTTTTTAAAGTGACACGAAACATATAAATAAATAAATAAATAAATAAATAAATATATAAACACACAACGGTCATTCTTAGTATTAGATTGTCGGTAGACTTGATAGACTGGTAGAAAACTTTGAAATCTCCTCATTCATTCTGAATCAACCAAATCTTTTTACTATTTGTAGTTTTATAGTAATAATAGTTTTAAAAAGGTACCGTACTTATGGGCCATTTTGTATTACTAACTCAGGCAGAGGCAATGATTAGAGATTGATCAATTCACCCACGTGGAGGAATCCACGAAGGGCGCCGCGGGAGAGCATTGTAAGATGTGCGTTAAATTTTTCCTTGGTTAGTCAAAGAGGAAGCTTATTTTCGGTCCGATGTACGAGGATAAATGCTATGTAAAAACTAGTTATTCATAGCAAATTTTGATGGGAAAATGACAAAATCAGTGCCCACGAAAAGAAAATGCTGTCAAAGAACTAAACTATGGCAGTTAACGTAAGAAATTGAATTATTGTTTCAGTTATATCGTAGGAATGGAAGTATGAAAATCATAATTTCAAATATCCCAAAGTTGTGCAATGGTTCGAAAATTAATTTTCCCACAGTCCCCTCATGAAACTGCTTTTGCACTTTTCAATGAAAAACGAAATTTTTATAGGATATGATAATTTAGCAAACTTTTCAGTCCCTTTTTAAAAGTTCCTTGATTGTTCGATTTGCTCTCTCACAGAGAAGCTAAGGCTGCTGTGATACACGATGCCCTTTGGCTCCCTGCTGTGCGGAAGGCAATCACGTTAATCAAATTGTCCGTTGTGTGTAGGGACTGCGGACGCTTAAGTCTTACGGTGTTTCCGACACGCTCGGGTGCTGGGCGACGTCTGTTGGGGCTGCCTTCTGGCTGTTTTGAAGACTATGAATACTAAAAACATTGCTCGACAAGCTGGCTGTTGCGGCTTGCTCCGGGCTGTCTTGATCACAACGAATACATCAAAGTGTTAATCAACGAGCCACGATGATTTTGACTGTTTTAGACCTGCTTCGAACTCTACGGTTACATGAAGCACTACCCGATTTGTTTAGCTGGGGTCTTCGAAACAACTGAAGAGTGTCCATTATAAGAATGGCGTTAGACCTGGTGAGACTAAGACATGGATCATACAGGTACCATTTGAAAATTTATTGCTGAAATTTATAACTTGAAACAAGCATTACACTTTACATGCTTACATACACTTTACATTATTGTAGAAAGCCGAGTCAGTCTCTCTGATTGCATAAATGTACATTAGTTTTCCCTCTGTTTCGGCTTCTTGTCACAATATATGTATAAAGAGTAAAGATCAGTCTTCCGGAAACAACTGTGAAATCGTACGTCACAAAGAGACGCAGAACTGCTTCTCTAAAGCGATCATATCACCGAGTTGCCTTTATAGTGATTCAAAACTATCAATTGTTTTCTTAGATGATTTTAAGTTTAAAGCATTCTCTCTAATTCAACTAAGCATGGAGAATATTTTTCTTTTCACGAACAATTTAACGCTCCATTTGTACCCCACCAGTTCTCGTTAGATTCAGTCATTTCGATCTCGATCAAAGTCAGCAGGTAATTTTTATCGAAGCAATTATTTTATTCTCTCGAAATGGGCAGAATCAATCAAAGGCCGATAATGAGGCTTGTTGACCGAGCAGGGACCCGAAAAAAGTTTTCTGTCAGCAGCAGCAACGCTTTGTGTGCATGTGAACCCACAGATTTGCTCCTCATGCTCTATTCTTGAAGTTCATTGGAAATTCCCAGCTTGGAATCTAGAAGCGATGCACTTCATTGTCCTGAAATGCAAATCATGAGTTGTTTGCACCAGAATCGGAGTGCAGGACTGTGTTGAATTATTAGTGACACTTAAAATTGACCGCTATACTCAGAACAACAATGCATTAAACACTAAAACCGTTCGTTTACTCGAACCCATTCCTTGGTTCCAAAGAAATTTCCAGTGACAGATCGTTTAAAGTAAAGTATTCATAGTTACAGTAAAACATTCCTGCATCATTAACGTAAACAGATTCTCATTAGTATGTCTATTACGTTATCAACGAAATAGACTAGAATCTGTAATAAATACGCTTTATCTTTTTAAGTAAGTACTGTATTGCATCGACCCTGTTATGAAAACGATCTAATTTGATAGTTACTATAGCACTTTCAAGGCTGGTTTTACGAGGCAGAGTATGACTCATGCCTTCTGGCGTGCAGTAGTCTGATTTAGTTAATACTTCATGAGGTTTTCTAGAAATTAATAGGTTTTATTTTTATTCGTAATGCTTGAATTTTAAAGTTGAGAAATAATTCCACCCGAGCATCACAGTCCAGAGGATATGAACTCTAAAGCACATATCGCCACACACACACACGGAATTACTAACTAACGATTACTAGCTAAATAACTCAAGAGTTATTCAATATTGTATGCCCCCGCGTATGATATAAAATGAGAATAAAGAAAAACTTGCATTGTTCCATCGCGAGCAGTTCTGTCAGGGTGATTGACAGCTTAATAAGGTATTCATTTTTTCTTTTGCTTCTGCTGCTCATACATAATGTACAGGTATAACTTAGCTAAAAGTAATAGCCCAAATGAATATTATTTTCTTTATTTTATCCATCCATAATACATCAGCACTTCTCCAGCAGCTGGAATATTTATTTAAGTTGATCAATTTTCTGTACAAAAAGTGAAATATTTCTTGCTTTCTTCACGTTATAAGTCAACTAAAATTATTAGAATACAATTCTACGAGCCAAAATTAATAACTTAGAAGAGTTCAAGTAGAAATATAAAAAAGATAATACAGTAGAATTCCTTTAAACAGACACTCGCTGGCCAAGCTTTGTATATTTATTCATTATGTTTTTTCTTATTCAACTGCTTAAAGCAATTGATATCGTTTTCCTTTTATGTCTAGCGTGTCTATGAATTGTTTGTTGTTACTTTGGTGTTATCAGCCAGCAACTGCAAAGTCCCATGGTTGCCAGTTAAAAAGACTTCTACTGTATAGCAATCGTCAAGCAGGAATAAATTATAGGGAAGGAACTCAATTTCCCTTTATCAATTTTTGAAGTGTAGACGCCCTAGGCACAATAATTGTCCCACATGAACTCTATTGTATGTGCTGCAACAAACCCAATGTCCCGTACAACCACTTGCTTACAATAGCCGGTCATTTTAGCAGCTCAAATGAGGTCAACCTGTAAAATTGTTTCTCAAAACCGTTCACAACGCAACATTTCACGAGCTTAACTAATTATTTTTTGTAACCCTGGGCACGCAGATGTTAATTTTTCAACGAACTCAAGTAAAAATGTAGAAAACATGTACGCCGATCCACTTACTTATAATTATGACCGATTGGTTATGAGTGCAAGAATATTCAGGACCTTAGAGAAGACAGGACTCATGAATTTTTCAATAATGGAAGCAGGTGATGGTAGCTGTACACGATGAGGTGGTGAAAGTAATACGATGCGAGTTGCTAGGTATAAAATTAGACAGGGCAGCTATCTAAAATTTCATTAACGAAAGGAATGGGGCATGTTGATCACTCACTCGTTATAATCAACATAGGAGTGATATGTTGTACTAGGGTGTTATCATGATCATTATCATGTATTATCATGATCATTATCATGTATGATATGTTGTACTAGGGTGTTATCATGATCATTATCATGTATTTTTGCTATAATAAACCTTTAAAGGGAATGTCCTCGTACAAACTAAAAATGAAATACACGTAGGTTTATACAGAATTCATATATATTTTGTATTAAGTTCTTACATGAAAAAATAACACGTGTGTGTAAGTAATATTATCAGAGTAAACTAGTAGGTAAATATCTTATTGCGAGATAATAATTTTTCAATAAAGTCCAAACAGATGAATTAATCAAATTTAGATCTCAATCAAAAGAATTAAAAGCAGCTATTAAAGCATTAAAATTCAATCCAATCTCAATAAAGTTCAATATTAAAGTTCAGTAGAGTTTAATCCAGTCTTCTTTCTCTCCGGAACTCGCACAACACACGGGCTCCCCGTATCGATTTTTATCTTCATGTTATCATTGGCGTCACATTTGAGCAAAAATTCAATTCACTTCGTAATCGACGGAGTAAAATTTAACACAGTAAACAATAAAATTTTATGGATTTATATCAACCGTCCAGGTTCTGTTGTATAAATCAATGACAAGTCAGCAAAGAGGTGTACCTGGTGTTTATCATTATCGTTGATGAGTTCTGAAAAGAGACGTATCTGTGCTTATTCAGAATTAAGGGTTTCCGACTACTCATGAGGTGGGTAATGAAGGTTTAAATGAAGCAGAAATGTTTATTGAAATTGTCTGTGCAATTGTATGTTTATGTACTGAATATGGATGTGTACTTTTTGCCGTAGGCATACATGCGTCTCGAATCAAGTATGGGGAAAAGAAGACGAGAAAACAGAAATAAAAATTCGCGTGTACTGGAGAGGAATTCATCCTTAACACGTTAACCGCCATGCCTGATATCAGAGATTTGTCACTACCGCCACGACTTTACCATTTTACGACTTTATCATTTAACCTTCCGTAAATATTTTAAATTAATTTTTGAAAATAATTATTAAAAATTTGGAAATGTACCACCGGTGGTACATGCGGCGGTAAGTGAAATCCTCAAATGTACCACCGGTGGTACATGTGGCGGTTAACGTGTTAAATTAATATGTATAGATGGCTTTGGAATTTTTTATTATTGGTTGTATTTTCCTGATAGAGTTGAAAGTCAGCGATTCCTGAAAAAACCGTCTTACATTGTCTTCTCTTCTTCTACATACCACAAAATCAGTGAAGGGCTGCACTAAACCGTAAGTAATTACTTATTCTCAGAATTCGAATCGTTTATTTTATTTTTCTTCAATTCTGATCATTATTAGGAGTAAAAAACGATTCACTCAAATATTTTTGCAATCATTCCAAGTGTCAAATGTGAATGATGTGCTAAAAGAAATACAGTGCAAACAACTGACCACAGAATTTACATGCATCCCGGATGCTGCTGCAGCAACTCCTCCATGCGGGTCTTGAAATATTTCTCAGAGTTCCATTGCTTGATGGATGAAGAATTTTGCAGAAGAACCGACAATCCAATGCAAAACTGTAATTTTCTTTACTGGCTAGGAAAGAAGAAATGAAGGGTAGAGAGAATGAAAAAGAGAAGTTGCAATCGTCAAGTTTAACCATAATCTGCAAGAAAATAGTTAATTTTGATAATAAACCGATGCATCAGTTTTATTTATTGAGAGATGCACAATTTAACGAAAATCTACGAAAAATGAAGCAGATCGGTGGGATAAGAATAAGCACCTTGAGTTCGTTGTTGTTTCCTTTGCATGGGGAAACTAAATTACTTCAATCAACATACAGAGGACCAGATACATTAAATTTTAAGTTGCTGCTTTGGGAAATTCTGAATATCGGAATAACAATCAGCTCAGAAGGTGGACTGCAGATCCGTTAAGGCCTGCGTGCCGGCCGCCCTCGAGCTCCCAGTCCAATTTTTTGTTAAAAGAAGAGTAGTAGCAAAATGAAGAGGTAAAGACAGTAATTTTTTGATTATATTAATTAATTGCGCATGAAAAACTACAGGGCTATGAGAGTCGAAAAGAACTGGCAAAATGAAAGATACCAGCTTAGAGAAAGTGTATAGAAGAGTTAAAAGTAATAATAATAATATCCACAAGTTGAAAATTCCCGGAGGCAGCAGGTTGTTTAGTCTGTTACCGTCATCCACATCGTCTACTAGAAAAAAGTGGTTTACTCTTCACTTTCTTGGGAAGTCCATTCAAGGATGTGGGAGTCTTCGTGCGAGCTTTGTGCTTTCACTGCCGATCAATCCTTTTCTTCCCAAATTAAATCTAGTCTCTCGTTTTGTCCTCTTGACCTCAGGATGCTTCTTCACTTCTTCACGTCGGGCTGGAAGAAGACTGGAAGAAGCTTGATAAAAGATTTAATTATGGTTGAACAAATAAATGTCAGGGAATTTAACGTGAGCATTGGAGAAATGTCAGTGGCTACAAAATATTACTTCAATCACCAAATATCACCAAAAAGTGGGAAACGAAAGCGTGGAACTTCCTAACACAAAGCTATGCATGCGCATCGTTCATCCCAGGAAATTTCTCAAAATTAAAAGAGTAGTCTTTTCATGGAAGAATCAGCCTAAGACTGAGAGAAAATTACTATTTTGTTTCTGAAGTATGTATATGCAAAAAGAACATCAATGCATAAAACCGTGAAAAATATTCGTAAAAAAGAATCTATACCTCACGTGAAGGTTATTTTTTTTTAATTCACCAGCACACTACGTTTTTAATTAAGCGTGACTGGAATTTTCGAATCCACCACTGAACTTTCAAGAGAAATGAAACAATGATGTTTGCTAAATCACTGGCCTTAATCCTTTAAATTCTACTGAAGGCTTGACATCACAATGGAATTATTCACCTTGCATGAAATTCGTTTTGCATATCAAATTCCGCACAGCCATTAATTTTTAAACATGGATTGCTTTGTTTTTTCTACTTAGAAGTGTATACGTTATGAGGGTAGTCATAGAAACTAATGTCACGAAAGTGTAATTTTCGTTTTCGAGCAACTGAACAAATTCTGTTTGAGTTCAGTTCACAGAATATTATAAATTCTGTGTAGTTTTACTCTACCTATATGATAAAATAGTTGCTTCGGTTTAAAAAAATAAACCCAAACTTTATCGTGTTATTTTTAATTTGAAAGTACGTGCTAAACTGCTGAAATCTGTACAAGCTTTTTATAGACTTGAATCTAATTCTACGTCGTGCTAATAAAAATCAAGAAATATTTTACATTAATGAGAAATAGTATTATATTTTATGGAATGTAACTTATGAAATACTGAAATTATAACAACTTTTTTAGATAAAAGCTTTATGTATGAGAGATATTTGAGAAAATAGACTGGACATTTGACGGTGTAGGTAACTTCAGTGACAAACACGTGTAAAGTAAAGAGTAAGAATAATTGAAGTCTATGTCTTCAATGCACTGCAAGTAGATGTATTAGGTTATTACAAAAATAATGGCTGCTCGAAGGTCTGAAAGGCTTCTGAAATCGGCCATTATTTTTGTAACAACCTAATATTTGTTATAACCATTAACTATACATGGGGTGCTAAATAATTTTCAGCTTAGTTTGATTAAATGCAAGCCAAAGAAAGGGTTCTGGTTTAAATTAATCTATTTGAAAAACAAACTGAATGATTTCGATTCGAAGAACAAGAGATTGTGTCATAAATAGATTAAATCATCAAGAGATCATGTCATCAAGATCGTGCCATCAGAAGATTGCGTCATCAAAATTGTTTCATCAAGAGATCGAGTTATCAAGAAATTGTACCATCAAGATTGTGTCATCTCCATACAGGACTCGTCAATCTTCAGTAGCCCAAATTTACATAAGCCATGAATGGCAGCTATGAACTTCTGTTACAAACTTCAGACGAATAAATTATCATTCTGTGTTTTTTCTTTCAAACTGCACAAATGAATTATCATTCAATGTTCACGGATTGAAGGTTCCCCGGAATGATCAGGCTTTCCGTCTTCCGAACTTCATGGATACTTTTAGGAGAACTTGGAGTTCAAAGGAATTATTCGTAACACTTTGAGTTTTACTAAACGTGACGGATATCTAATATAAGCCCTTTAGTAAACTTGGGTTGAAAGAGCACTAATTTATCAGACTATTATTTTGATTAGAGTCCAGTGATGGATGCGTAGCTCAACCCGACAACGACAAGTAATAGATGGACCGAAAACTTATTCTATAATATCAGGTTGGTGCAAAAGTTGTTGCGGATTTTGAAGAGAAGAATTCAAAGTTATCTAAATTGGTATAATTTCTATTTCCATTGCTGATTTATGATATCATGAGTAATTTAAACCTCTTTCTTTCAGACTATTAAGGAATCATTCATATTTTGCTCCATTATTTGCACCTATGTTCAACCCAACTAAAGAACATATCAGACATGCTTTACTCTACGAGTTTCTTACAGGTTTCAGTGCAAGTGCTGCAGCACAAAACGTTCAAAGTGCATGTAGAAATGATGCTGTGAAGGAGAGAACTTACAGACGGTGGTTTTCCTGTTTTCGTAAATTAAATTTCAACTTGAAAGACGAGGTTAGAGATGGTCGTCCAAAAAAGCTTGATTTGGAGTTATTGGAAGCTCCTGTTACTGAAAATTCGACAGTAACCTCGAGGGAACTGGCTAACCAATTTGATGTAACCCATACAGCCGTGGTACGCCAACTGAAACAAATCTTGGAAAGGTTTCGGTATTCGGAAAATAGGTTCCGCGCCAACTGTCTCCTGAGAACCTGTGCCAACATGTGCCTTGTTGCAACTCCACACACAGCGTGACGGACCAAAGCTCTCCTAGAAGAACTTGATTGGGAGGTTTCACCCCATCCAGCATGTTCTCCCGACCTCGCCCTTCTGATTATCACTTATTTCGAGGATTACAGAACTATTTCAATGGCCTTAGGTTGATATCACGGGAAAAGATTAAATATGAGTTAGATTCATATTTCGCATCAAAACATAAAGAATTTACAAACGAGACATATATAAACTCGTTGACAGATGGAATCAGGTCATAGAAGCCTAATAATATTATTGTTACGAATAAATTCTTCAAAAAATAACTATTTTTTCATTCTCAAAATTAAGCTTACAAATCGGCAAAAACCTTTGCACCAACCTGATACTAACCTTCCAAGTGAAGGTAAAAAATTATATCTCTGGAAAAACTCATTTGCTATTTTATGTGGAGTTGTAAACGCTACATCAGAATTTATTTTTATGATGTAGAACTTTAAAAATATGATTTCAGTACAATAAATTATATGTTTTTCGTATGCTTTAGAAAATACGTTATTAATTCAAGCACTCAGAGCAGGCACTAGTTTAGTAAATTCCACTCAATGGAATGCATTGACGAATTTCGCTCTGGATCAATCAAGTAAATTAAGTTATTTAATGGTAATTATAAATTAATGTTCTTATTGTTTGGGTCAAAGAGGCCAGCAGTGCAGCGCATTAATTCTTTAACCACATAAATATCGCTGGCCTTGAAATTATCGTATTAGGTTACTGAATTTACTGCAAATATTCGTTAGATTTTCCCAAAAAATCAATAACTGTCAGCTTAAGGAATAAAATTTGATGGTTTTTGCAGACCATGACGTCCCATTAGAAAAAGTTTTACATCTTGAATCGAGAATAATGGTGTTAAAATTTAAATTAAAAACTCTCAAGATTTTAGAAAAGTTCTTGCAAACAAAAACAACATCCACCCTCAAAATCGATTATGCATTGAAAAATAGTTTACATTTCCAATTAATAGTTGGTACAACTCTGTCATAACGATGGCACTTATTCAAATTGAACCATACACATTAGGATGAAAAACCAACACCCCAAAAATAGTTTAAAACAATTTCGTGTGTAGCATAAGTTGACACGCACAGAATTGATTTAAAATTGGCCACACACGAAAAATCAAAAAATCAATGATTTGATCACACAATAATGCAATCAGGAAACGGGCGCTTTGTGACAAACGTCGCCTATCGAGACAGGAGCTGATGCCTAATTTAGTAAGTGCTAAATAATAAGTTCTGTGTTGTGGAATTTAATGAGTTTAACGCCGTCACTAACTTTCCAGGAGTACGATTTAATGCAAGCAAATATGCCTACTTCTAACAGGCTTAAAGATTAATTAAATCATGATAAACTCTTCTCAGCTCCAGTGAAAAATTCGTTCGTGTAAAGTTGTAAAGATTTGAACATTCATAGACAACGATTCGTTCATAATTATGTTTTAACATTCCTTAACTGACATTAATTGAAAGAAGTCATGTTGACATCTGTGAAGTCAATGCATTTTTTAATATTTGAAAGTATTGCTTTGGAAGCGGAGTTGAAAACCCTCTTAAGTTGTCTTTGATTTCTTTAACTAAGCTACATTCAAAAAAATTACTTTGAATTTGAATAATTTACAACAAAGACGTAGCTCTCCGAGCACTTTGTGTCTCTCAATCAAAGAAAAATCATGCATGTAATATTTTTATACCTATTGAATTTTCTAAAATACTCATAATACGTTTTTCCTAAACCATCTACTATCGAATATTTGAATATAAATATTAATTTTCCAAAGCACTAAATAAGGTGGGACCTGTTGAATGTACTAGCTAAACTCGCCTTGCCTATTTTCTTCAAGTGATAGAAGAATCAATCTAACAATGAGATCTGCTTCCCCCAGTGTAGACGTAAAGATTAGACTTTATTACTTACAAACTCAAGTGCACTCGTGGCTGTGAATGATTAACAATCAGCAGATTTTACCGGTGCTCCAAAGATCGAAATCCAAGACAATGATGAAAAAAATTATATTTTTAATAATTAATTCCACTAAAAACCTATCATAGACATTTACGTTCTAAGAAAAATACACTCAATATTTGTCAGGAAATATTATAACAATTATTAGTGCAGGATACGTGAGAGATACAAATATGTATGATATGTTCGAGGTTGCTCCTCAAAAAAATGACTAACCCACTTCACTGGGAGATGGTGACATTTGGAAACAAAACTGTAAGACGAATGCATGAGTTCTGCTGAAGCAGCGTGAGCCACAGCTTTCCTGAGGCTGTACGTGTTCTTTTTTTCTGCAGTTGCTTTGTTTTTTTTCCGAGTTTCCTCCTTTTGTCAGCTCGACTTTCCTGCTGCATTCAAGGCCAACCTCAACCGGCAGACCGCATTTCTTGTGCAACCGGACCCCCGCCGCACAGAAATGCTTTGTGAAAAAGAGCACAACCACAGAGCCTTTGGTGAGCATCAGCTCGATAAATACACTCACACGCATGCAGAATACTCGAAGAAATTTTTAGAGCGTATACGAAAATCACTGAAACGAACACTATAAACACTTTGTTTTGAGTAACAATAAGAAGAATTGCGGTTTTGAGGTGGGGCAGGAAATAACTAAAATGAAGCTAAATCTAAGTTAACCAAACAGGAAAAATAAAGAAAAGAAAAGAAAGGAAAAAACTCACTTTGTGAAGGTCTTTACGTCGTGTAAGAAATATCTTTGTGCACGCCGATAAAGTGAATGACATTTGAATCAGGTTTCAATGCCTTAAAGTCATATTTATCCTCCGCTAATTTAACCCCCTGACGCAGATACAAACGTATGGAAGCGAACAGATTTAAAACAAGAAATAACTCATGTTCAAGAGATGGTTGTTATCACAAAGTGTAAAGACTAAAGAAACAAGACTGAGTGACTCTAAGAGTATAGGCAAAAATAAACTCAATTTAGATGATATGACTAACATTGAGACTTGTTACGAGACTTAATTTCCTCCAATGTAGTGATAAGATTCTGTACACAGATGATAGTGAGTAAATGTGCTTGCATAAAATTGCATCCCGTAAGAGCTGCATCATTGCGTTGGGCACTCATAGCCTAAGATCGAGAGCTCTATCACTGACGGTCTTTATGGACCAGAAACTTTAGTTTTTACCGGTAGTTTTTTTAGTTGTCGCTCGTAGATTTGTGCGATTCGTGCGATATCACCAAGTCAAGCTTTTTATTCAGTACTCAGTTATATATTAGCAAAATCTCCATCGGAAAGAATGTAGTTGTGTTTTCATCAACGGAGATTCTGTTCATAAGGCCACAAAACATTAAAAAAAGAGTACATGCTGTGGAGTTTTGTGTATAAAGTTCAAACAAGACGAGTCGGGTACCAATTTTAAGCAAAGTTCTAGTTTCATCACGATCTAAAACTACTCTTAACGATCAACGTTCATTTTCAAACAAAGGTGTGGCTTGTTCCTTATGAATTCATGCATGATATTCAATACCTACTGACAGCTTTTGATCAGCATTAACATTGGTAATCGCAATCTGTCAACACTTTGAAGAAAACTTGAAGCACCGCTAACTAGAACGACATCTGCGTTAGAGTGTGAGGTAAGGGGAGGCTTTATATTATATTTTATTTACTCTTAATTTTTCGGTAATATGATATATGTGGCTCCATAACAGCCACGAAAAATATTTCATTCTAACCACATTTAATTTTTCTTGATTGTATTCTAATGCCCACTTGGACCAGCTTATTGTATTTCACTTCGGCTTATGAATTCTTGTTGCTATGTGTTTGTTCTCATGGTTATTCTAGCGCTCATTTTGTTCAGTTTAATAATTTGTTTAATCCCCACAGACAATAGCATTCAAAAACCTAAAAGAGTTAATTCTACATTAATTTTACATTTTTCAATTGATGTTAGACGCGCTAGAGTTCGCATTTCAACACCCTCAAATTTTTGTTCATTTGATATTCTTATAAATATTGTGCATCCACGCTCAAAATCTCTCAAAATTTACTCAACCGGTTGTAGAATCATATAATATTGTGTTCTCATTACTATAGTCTAAATAAACGCATTCAGAGTAACTCGAACGAAGTACAAGAGTGCAGTGGGTAGAAATATCATACAAGTTTTTATTTCTTTGCCCGAGTCCTATGAAAATGTACGCAAAAACTAGAAATTTTACGTACAAAAATCCTCCAAAGCCACCAGTCGTTAATTCAAGATGTGAAAACTCCAGACCTTTTTTCCTCAGAAAGAAAGTTGTGTTAAGGTGTGGATCCAATGTCATCAATAGAAATGAGAAACGAAAATTCCCTGAAGCTGTAGGCCAAGAATCCATTTTTTCAAAAATCCTCCTCGTTGCTAATACGCTCATGACTAATGACTAGTATTACCTGTTTATTGAATATGTAGTATTGCCTCAGTCACCGTAATACTGCACACCATGTGACAGTAGTCGCGATAATATGTTTAATAGGATATCGCAGCAAAGTTACCTATGATCACATCTATCACCGCTCATTTTTTGAGCGAAAGCCACGGTGAACCAAATGGCTTTTGCACTTACACCTACTAAAACTACTGGTCACGTATTTTAAATATTCCTATATTGAGAAACACGAGAACTCAATAACGGTTTTGGCCTTCATCAGGAACATATGACTTCAGAACTAAGGTTCTTTCACTCTCCTCTTCTCTGCAAGCGAACGATGCGCCGGTCGTACATCTTTTACGTACTCGCGTCATCGGTTGAGGAACTCGAGAGCGACATCGAGGACACTCAACGATGGTCTTGACCTACATTTCCAGGCACACGAAGTCGAGGCTTCGCGGTCTGGGACCGTTATCCAGCTGGGGGCGGATGGATGACTACACGTGTCTGTCTGTCTGTCTTGACGGAAGCTCCACCTCTCTGCAGGCGTTAGAGCGAACCGAACAGAAATGGTGGAAAAGAAGCGATCAATTTACAGTAGACAATGTACTAATTGGAATATCTTTCACAGAATTCAGAGCGATGTTTGAATTATTTTAATTAAACTAATTATGAGCGTTATTTTAATACATTTAAGTCTTACGGTTATTATAGTAGGACACAAGTTTATGGAGAACTATATAATAAGATAAATCTAAATTAAGAAGTTTCTGCCTTATCTCGTGCTGTAAATATCCTACGATAAAGCAGTAAATACATTATGGATACTCCTGAATTTTAGTGAATGAGTACGTATGAACAAAAAACAATTGTTTGCTACGGTTCCCTCGGGAAAAAACTATGGAAGTTTCAATTACTTGACTTCGTTGAAATTAGACACTTGGTTCACATTGATTTTCAGGAAAAAAACTGTGGCTCTGACTTCTGACATTTTGCTACTTTGCATTTCAAAAGAGCTGTTTGGCTTTCATTTCCTGAAGTCCCTAAAGCATCAATTGAACTATACAAAGATACTTAAAAATTCGGGATCATGTACCAACGACGGTCCACTTCAAAAGTAACCAAGTCGAGATCGTGAAAATTCGGAGTCGAATAACAATGACAATACATTTTGGACATGAAAAAGTAGGGATCGTTAAAAATTCGACAGCAAATAACAATGACAGTACACTTTGGAACTCTCCAATAACAGGATCTTTGAAAATAAAGGAGAACATAACAAAAACGGGGTCGATGAGCTGCTCAAAATTAAAGTGGAAATGACCTGTAGTGGTCGCAGTCGAAATTGTTTCCAACGACTGTAGTAAACTCAAAAAATGATGATGAGTTTAAAAAAATTTAAGCACAAACAGTTTCCAAACAAGCAAAGTCTAGGTCACAGACAAAGAAAACTGAGTTCTAATTTCATATAAATTTTGGGTTAGTTGTGCCCATTTTAGACAAACGACTTAGCTACGGACGCTCTGAGCTTACGATACAAACAACCGTTAAGTGGAAAATTAACATGAAATTCACCCCAAGCAGCATGTAGCAAAGTATGGGATCTTCATTTAATAATCTGTGTCAACGTGTGAACACTCCACTGAAACTTCATGCATTGTACTTCCTTGGTACTTTAGCTAGATGAGTCAAACTTATCAGTTTGATGATAATAGTTTAGTAAGAGCGTTCATTATTTTAAGATTTTTCAGTACTATAGGAACTCAAACGATTGTAACCGTAGGCCAAGAATCCATTTTCTTTCTTCTTTTTTAATTAAAATTTCTTCTTTTTTAATAATAATTGGTGAAGAGCTCACAAACTTAGATCTTGTACTTTGAAGAAAAATGCGAATATCTTTCTTTAAGAAGCAACAATGAGTTCACACAGCGTGAAGTTCAAGCATGTGTTAGCAGACGCATGAAAGAGCATAATTCAAAGCTCCACTTGCTTTTTTAACCGTCAAGGCCCTGGCTCTATGTCCAAGTATTAAACATTTGTGCACTATTATCATTCGCCTCTGCTTCGTGTCTTGACAACAGAAAATAAATTTATTAGCAGAGGAGCATATTGATGAAGATACGTGCAGAGATCAGATGGGCATTTGAAGAAATGCCGGAAACCTGACGGGAAGGTATGAATCCCTGACAGACAAACATACCTGCGTACAACAGCATTCATGTACAACAATTGCAAGAACTTCCCCTTTTTAACATAGCTTCTCCGCATACGTATAACAGATATGCATGCATTTCTTTGTAGTACTTCCGTTGCCAAAACATTTCAACATCCTAACTGAGCAAAGGATGTATAACCAAATTGAGGAGGAGAATTTTACTGATGCTTTGTGCTAATAATTCCACTTACGATTGGGTGGAAAGGAAACGATTATGATTATTCGTGTGCCGGCAGCTGAAGTTTTAGTTCGTATCTCTTTAACTACCAAATTCTCCGGAACTTCTCAATTTCAGGTTCCTAGGTAGATCACGAGTATTATAATAATTCATCCTAAACGTCAATCATTTTACATAATAAATGTACCTTGAAGTTCTACGTAGATCCCACATCCATCTGCACTTCAAGTAGATATCCTGTATTTCATTTCAAATTATTTTTTGACCTTGTAAAATTGTGGACAAAACTTTTACGATTTCAATTTAGATTAGAGTTTTATTAAGATACATTTGTTGTTTCGGACTCCACGATCGATAGCAAAACTTCCTTCATATTTTATTGCAAACGTCATTTTTGCAATGATGAAAAAATAGAATTCACTTCTCTCTAGTCTCTATTTTGAAGAAAGTTTATATGATGTTCCAATTTTTTTGTTTTATTTCTTGCCAGGTTCACACGACTTCGACATAAATCATTCGTACCTCATGAGTTATTTTCTCGCAACTGTAATTCACTAAATGTGAATTACATAAAAAAGTCCTAAATGTTCGCTTCTCTCGCTCCTAGCAACTTAAATTTTCACCCGCAAATTTTTGACAGCCTTCAAGCTTTCGTTCAGATGTTTAAAAGTTTTTTATTTGTCCAGATATTATGTGAATTACAGTTCCATTTAGATGTATTTCTTTTTTTTATTCAACTTTAATTTTATACCCCTATACTTTTTAAGCTACATAATCGATATACACATCCAGTATTTAAATCATTCAATGCATGAATAAGTTTTATTACCAATTTCTACTTTTATTTATACCAAAATTTTTTGGACCAAGCCCTGAAATTATACACAATTAATGGCGGTCAGTTGCAATTCTCCTTCGTTCCTAAATTTCCGATATACACTGACTCTCACGGCAGCATCGTCCAAACTTGGGCTTTTTACCGGCGGAACACTACGACTCACTTATTGTCTCACCGCACGCGAAGCGGAAACTACGTTCCTTTCATGTAAGACGTTTTGCGCAGCATGCAACAGAAGTACACATGCGCAGCGAATGGCTTAAGAACGAACCAGAATGTGGCGTCATTTATTTTGCTAGAGCTCGGCTTACGAAGCTTGAATACGGATAACTAGCCCTGACTCATTAAATTTGTATTTCTTAGAACTTCAGCGCCTGCCTGTTCAATTGTTCATTTGTTATGACACATATCGGGACTGTACATACATTGAATAATATTGCAACCGCTTTGCCACACAACTCCCATTGATTGTAACGACTACACTGAGAGGCTTGTTTAGACGAGAAGTATGGTGATTTTGGAGAGTATAAATGAGAACGTTGAGGGTGTGCTAGAGGTATTTTGATGCTTCACATTCATACAGCCTGAAATACTTGAATTTGCTTAGTATTAGCCAGTATTGGAGCAGCGTTGGAGGGACTTCTACAACACGCACCCTCTCGGCTTTCGACAAACACTTAGGTTTGTTTGCATACAGTTAGCCCACTCTCTAAGAGCTGGTGCTTGTTGTATTCTCACTAGTTTTATTAGTTTGCTAACAGTTTCTGAGACTTATAATATTGTAATAATAATTAGAAGAACCGCTGTCCTTTGGATTTGACTGCTTTACGGAGCTCACAAGAAGTTAGGATTAATGCCTGGCAGATGGATAGGTATGCTTTCAGAATAGAAAAAATAATATAAAATAAGAATAGTTGTTTAAATTCTGAAGAATTATAAATAATGATCGCATGACCTAAATTTAAATTGTGTTTCTCAATCATTTAATTATGCGACTTCAACTTTCAGGGCAGCCAAAACCTTTACGTACATTTATGATTCTGAAGCAGGCGGCAATAGATCAACTAACAGTAGCCAAAATTACTAGCATTGTGAAGTCATTTCATATTCATGGGCCTCTTTTGGCGTGGGCATGTTAGTTAAATCGAAGAAATTGTCGCTTGAGCTCATCGTAAGTTTTGGCGATGGCCTCTGTAAGTGGTGCCTACGAGATTGAAATTCTACCAAGTATGAGCTTAACTGTTGTCATATATAACATTCTGACCCAGAAAAAGTCGTCAACTGGTCGCGTGAGGGATGACAAAAACTCTTAAGTTTTAAATGGCAAAAGCTTTCAACTTATAACAACAACAAAAAAATTATGCATGATCCAAACCACTGAGTCCGGAAGTGGCTTATCCACGGGATATGAATGATATTGTGGCCTAAACCCATAGTCCTTAAATAGCACTTATCTTCAGGACTTAATACAAGGAGCGCAGCGCACCCAGCGTGTTTATCGGACACCATATGTTCTGTAAGGGCGAATTACTTAGTTAATGTTGCTCATGAAAGTACTCTACGAAGCGTTGAATATCAAGTAATGATGCACATAAATCAACTCGAAGTCTACATTATGACCGACTCTCAGGCACATTAGGTCTCATACCATTACTGTGACCGCTGTGAAAGTTTAGTGACGTGTCAAACACATACATTATGTACTTGAGCTGCAATTTCTGCCGTTATCTTTCAAGTAATTTTTGATACAGGAGCCCAAGCACGGCAATTTCGCTTAACAATAGTTGACCTGTTTCTCTTCTATTAACCATTAACACAAGACGAAGAGGAGTATCATGCGTGTACTGCTCGGAAGCTGCGCGAAGTCCAATATACCTCATTCTGATAGATCAGAATAATTACGTCTGATACCCTCGGAGAAAATATTGTATCGTAAAATAAATCATCCTCGAACTCACCGTCATTGCTAGCTTTCCCGTTAGTCAATACGACAAGAAAATTGTCTCGCGTTGCTGTTAATCAGACAACGCCCATGTATGTCTGACCCGCCCCTCTGTGGTTGAGCCATTATGCCGGTGCATACAAAAACGCAATCAGTGAAACGCTCATTATGTTTTTCCAGGCCCGATTACCAAAATTAGTTCTTTCTTCTCATTATCCACACAAATAAATTCCACAAACTGGAACCGGAGCTTTTGTCCAAGTTGTTCAGAATGTATCGCTAGTTTCATAATAGTATCCGTTGGCAACCCCTCTAGATGATCGCTGGGATGCGCATGGCAATGATGTCATGCTAGCCATTGAGTCCATCTTTCTTTCAGACCTACAGCGTTCATGAACGTCTTTGCGAATAATAGTGAGACATGATGAATTGTGGGACTTAGAATGACTGATCTCATAAGGAAGAAGACATGACTCATCTCGAAGGACGAAAAAAATCTTTTTTGTTGGACTCGCTGCTTTAATAACACTCGGTTCTCTACGCTGTAGATTCTGTATTCTTTGTCACAGGTTTTTGTCCATAATGAACGAATTTTCTGTGAAATTATTCCACATCGCTCCAATAACGATTTCAAAAAATAATCAAGCAATCTTTGCGCAGTACTACAAAAATCAGATAATAACTGCACAAACCTGTTTTAGACTACAAATGACTGTAAATGACATGGCTTGTTCATGTAAATTTAAAAGAAATTTGGCTATTCCAATGAGCAGGTTTTATTCCTGGTAGTCACCCAGGGCACTGTACAGCTATTTTTAAAGTCCAGCTACAATATTCGTTTTCCCAATGAGTGTTATTCTATGACGGCATTCTCGTTATTGAATTTTCTTGCATTTTGCTGGTTTACATTTCAGGACACTTATAGTAGAACGTTTCAAAAAATTTCACAGTTTTCACATCAAAATGTGGATGGGAGGTGCAACAAATGATGAGAAGTACCTCACCTTACATGTATTTCAATGTTATGAAGAAGGCTTTTTTCCAAAATACTAGTGCAACTTTTTCTCTTCATTTATTCTTCTAACTCTTCAAGGCGTCCCATTACCGATAGCACAGTAATTGTACCAAAAATATCATAGTTCTGTAAAGTCAAAGTCACTTCTGAAAGGTTATTGACTGCACCTTGGTGAGATCATTCTTGAACAGAGAAATTCGTGTTTGGTTTCGTGCTTGTGTGCGCAGAGCTTTAACATTGATCTTTGCCTCCGTAGGTTGTAATCTAAGAATTTTAAATTAAGTTTCTTAACACTAATAAAACAACGAACTGTTCTTATGCGTACAGTATATATGTGTGAGTACAATTTCGAACTCACTCGTGACAGAGCTCCATTTACAACGATAATGTGCATATAAACATCAACAAACGAATGCGTTCAGCATCCTGATGTAAAAGAGCAACTTGAACTCTCTAAAGTATTTCGTACTCAAGCACCAATTGAGAATAAAAAAGCTTCAGAAATGCGAAATGGGGCAAGAAACTCTGAAAACAAGTAAAAGAAAATAACGTTACCGCTCTATAAAGTGTTAGTGCAGCCACATCTGGAATATGCAGTGCAACTCTGGTCTCCTACCCTACGAAGAGACATTATCAAAATTGAGATTATTCAGCGTAAAGCGACGAAAATTATCCCTGAACTACACAATCTCAGTTACAGTAGGCGTTTTCAGCAGCTTGAACTCATCTTCCTAGAACAAAGAAGACTGCGAGGACAACTCATCGAGGTCTATAAATATCTCAATGGCTTTAACGATGTTACACTGCAAGCACTTATAGACAGATACCACAGCGCGTGATCTAGAAATAACGGTCAAAAACTAATAAGAAACTTCAAGACATCCCAGGCGCAAAACTTCATTTCAGTTGGAATAATCTGAACCTGGAACCAGCTGCCGCAAAATATCGTTTCTGTTTGCCTTATGAACGCATTCAAAAATCGTGTTGCTAATTACAGGGTGTCTCAAGAAAATGTACTCACCCTTTAACCGTTGCTAACATGCTGTCTTGTTTGTGTTGCAGGTGTGAGGTTCGAACTTTTGCGAACATGATTCTTTAATCACATTTAATCATGTTCGCAAAGGTTCGAACCTCACACCTGCAACACAAAGAAGACAGCATGTTAGCAACGGTTAAAGGGTGAGTACATTTTTTTGAGACACCTTGTATTGAATAAAGAACCCTTAGTATTATAAAGTCCTGATTCTATATCCTAAATTAATGGGTTCCGTAGATGATTACGATGCGTGTGCGTGACTGAAATGTCTGTGAGTAATTAAGGTGCATGTGCGTGATTGATGCTTTAACTTCTGATAGCGAAGGACTTGGGTATTAACCCACGAATGGACAAACGGCTCGTTTCTGGTGCCATACTCTATTCCATTCTAATTCATGTTTACTCCTGCAAAAGTCCCCAGAAATCAATACCACCATACATGAAGTAATTTATCACTTTGGAGTTAATAGTGCACGAGCGTGTACTTACTTATAGAAAATCGATGCACTGGTCGAAATCCCAACACGCAGGCTACAAAACCAATGACGATTGCTCTGCGGTTTTGTTCGCTTACAGTTGCATGGGAACCGTTTTTCTCCCACTGAAGCGCTTGTAAACCTGTGGTTCAGTAATCGGTGTAATAATCTAACAATGCAACACAGACTGAATATCCTCAAATCTGATATTAAACTAGGCTGAATTAATACAAAACGCAAACTTTAAGTTGAGCTCCAGCTTTGTGTGGTTAAGTAGAAAAAAGATAAGGTGGAGGCAAAAGGAAGCACCTCAATACGAAGGAATAGTTCTGAACAGAATCATGACAAGGAATTGCAGTTCCAGCCAACGAACAGGCACTTAGCCATGATGTATCTGAGTGTATATAAACGTGCTTATGATACACATCAAGAATTTAAAGCAAATAGCTATGAATTCACATTCGGTACATGAATTTTTTTCACGATATAGTTCAGGTTTTTTACAGTATTCGGACTGTATTTCAACGCAGGTCAAAAGCCATAGGCGTCACTAATTTTGTAAGGCGTCAAGTCCTGCCTTAGAGTTATTATGATATCGTCTGGCACGACACAGGACAATACCACACAGTTTTCAAGATAAAACTGGAGAAATTTTTAGACAACTGATAATTTTATTCTTTAATTGCACACTAAAGCTGCACTTTAACTGCTGTCTTCTGCTCAGAAAAACAATTCGCATATAAATTCTGCAGCTGCTAGATTCCTTTTTTTGTTTAACTTTGTTGTTTAGTGGAATCCCGAAAACGATTTCTTGTTCAGAGAAGTCGTCTTATCCTGAAATCGAACGGCTCGAGAAAAATAGCCTGGTCATTACTGGTAATCGACCCTCATTGAACTCATTTTAAAATGATATGGTGCATGCATTCCATCAACGCTTGCAGACTCCTTTTCTTTGCGCTGACACGCTGTAGAACAGCTTTGAAGTTCCTCGTGTTTAATAATCGTTGAATTGTTTAGTGTAGCTATTTAGCATACATGAGCAGCACCAGTTTAAAATTACTAAAACCAAGCTCGTTTAGTCACAATTAAACGCAGTAAAATGAGAGGTAAGCTCATTGTTCATCTTGAAGCTAATAATATAATGAGGGTATTTAAAGTGAAGTCAGCGCACCCAGTAAATGCAGGAAAACAGTCATGAAACTTTACAGTCATCTTTAAAGCACCAGATTGTAATGAACAGCGCTGAAAATATTGCATGTGAGACAAATTTGACCAAGGATTCGTGCAAGCATTCACGCAATTCTCGTGTATATTTAGACTCCTAAATGGATTGCTTTAGGAAAGCAAATCTTCTTGAGTTGTGAATTCATCGAACGCGCTTCACACAATTTTAAATTTGCAGTCACTTTTGTTATAACGAAAAATAAGTGATAGTAAATTCAGCACGTAATCGTCTTGAATTGTACATCTTTTCCGACATTAGTACCAGATTCCCCGAGAATTATGGGCAATTATTCAAATTTCATATCGCTTGAGATTGCGTGAAATCAGAATTTCCTGACAGAAGAAGCTGCAACAAGCCAATAAATGTAACAACTACCACGTAGTGATAAGTGAATGCGTACTTAAATTATTGTAACATTAATCATACATGGTTTGATTAATTAAACGAGGAACCAACGAAATTCAAACCATAATCCTTTATATCTATTGTATATTGTTTAGGAACATTAAAAAATAAGTTTTAGGAAGTTAGATAATGATGAGCCGGTCTATGCATATGTAATTATGCATTTGAGTAAAAGGCTCAGTCCAAAACTCAAGGAGAGGCAGAGACGTAAGAAAGTAATCAGGGTAGATTTCTCTGGCCATGGAAGAAGAGAACAATATTTTAATTTCATCATGTTGGCTATAAATTAAACTCACGAGTTTTTAAAGTCAGAGCAGAAGTTGCAATTCTGATTTTCTGTAGCGTGACGAATGTTTGCATTAAACAGGACGCTAGATACTCTAGTATCCGTACAAAAATTTTGGAATATTTCCTGTGCAATTTAAAATGTGAATGAACTCTTTTAGAATGTTTTCGATCTTATTGCCTTTAATTTCACCTAATGTATTAGAATCACAATTGCTAGCGATATCATAATAT
Source organism: Trinorchestia longiramus (assembly GCA_006783055.1). NCBI lineage: Eukaryota > Metazoa > Arthropoda > Malacostraca > Amphipoda > Talitridae > Trinorchestia > Trinorchestia longiramus. The sequence goes on along the minus strand of VCRD01000133.1, from coordinate 256,759 downwards.
TATTATTATTACAATTGTGATTATGTGTACTGTATCAGTGCATACAGAGGCTGGGTATCACAATTATAACACGAAAATCAGCAGCCTGATTGATCACTGATTAATTATCGATTGATAAATGATTAATTAATCACAAAAGTCGATTTCTGTTTGGAAAATCCCGAGGTACTTTTTACAAGATCATACTCAGATCAATGCTGTTCTTTAGTATGAGGCAGATCACAGATAAACAGAAATCAGATGTTTCGATAGTGGATGATCTAAAAACTGAAATTCATCCCATAAATGACTTCATCCATACATAATGATCTAAATACTGAAAGTCATCTCATAAATGGTGTCTTTAGAGTCATATGCATCCATATACGATGATCTAAATACTGGAGCTCATGCCATAAATTACGTCCTTGGAGTCGTACCATAAATTAAGTCCTTAGAGTCTTCCCATAAATTACATCCTTGGGGTCATCCCATAAATTACGTCCTTGGAGTCATCTGAAAAGATGTGAGGAACAACTCGACGTGATACCTAGAGCTAGCATTGCTGCACTTTCGTTTATGCCATCAAAAGAGGTTGGATTTACAGGGATACTCAGGACAGCATCTCACGACATAGCAGTTGAAACACCACGGCAGAACTGAATGAAACAACAATATGCATTCTTGGCGTAGCCAACTAGGAGGTTTGTATGTGTGTGTTACAAAACTACAGTAAATAGAATACCAGAAGTGCATCATTTGTGCTTCACGGATCATCGTTGCTGGAGTGAACTAAAATTTCATAAATTGATTGGTTCTTCCATCGTTCTACACAGATTCCTCGTGCAATTTTACAGAAGCTGTCTGTAAAGTCTAACAAGAACCTCTTGCAGGGCGACAAGGGAAAGAGAAACGACAGCTCACACAGGACCCACCGTCTGTATGATGTAACTCTTGAGAGTCTGCAGCAGCAGCAGCTTTCTCTCCAGGTGGGCTGGGGGTGGAGACTGCATACGTGTCCTCTAAAAGTCCTCTAGAAGTAAAGGTCTGGGTCGACGTGTTCTCCGCGCATACATAGACTCGTGCAGCTGCTGCAGTCAATGCAGCTCGCGTGGCTGTGCAGCTGCTGCAGTCACTGCAGTTCGCGTGGTTGTGCAGCTGCTGCAGTCACTGCAGTTTGCGTGGCTGTGCAGCTGCTGCAGTCACTGCAATTCGCGTGGCTGTGCAGCTGCTGTAGTCACTGCAGTTCGCGTGGCTGTGCAGCGGCTGTAGTCACTGCAGTTCGCGTGGCTGTGCAGCGGCTGCAGTCACTGCAGTTCGCGTGGCTGTGCAGCTGCTGTAGTCACTGCAGTTCGCGTGGCTGTGCAGCTGCTGCAGTCACTGCAGCTTGCGTGGCTGTGCAGCACGTATGTATGTGCAGCAGACAGCGACTGCAACGCAACCAAATGTCTATAAATTGTAAGATAGAAGCAGAACAAGCAAATCCATATCTTGACCAGCACTGTAACAACATAGAAGTCTGAGGAAATAGTTATTACACAATTCGAACGACAGTAAATACTACAGGAAAACCAGCTTCAATTGGCGTGAAACATCAAAAACGTCGCTTAATTCGCCTGTTGCTGCAACATCGAGGATGTTCGACTGTTAGTAGCATGAATAGCATCATCGAATATGCTCGTCTGTTGGAAGTATTATATGTACACACGAAGTATTACAGAATTACAGTATGATCTACAACGGCAGGATTAGCTGTAAATAAGAGATGGCATGAGAACTAGTGTCAGGGATCATATGAAGCAAAAAATTTTAAAAATACAGTTTTAATATAGCTTTAATAGTCTGACAAAAGCAGCGCTAGTATATTAATGATAAATGACTACAAAATGAACAAAATACCTAAATACCTAAAAGGCAGTTCATAGCAGTTGTATGAGATGTGAGCAATGCTCGTGCAATAACTGAAGAAGTAGAACTATTTGAACAATGGCAACACAGCCAGTGATATCAAAACGAACAGCAAAACTAGCCGCAATAATTATTGTATGTCAGATCAACATCAGCGGAGAGACACAGAATTCCCAATGACATAACCTTTAAAGAGAAACTATTTCACAATACTGAGAAGTTGTAAAAGAAGGATAGATCACTAGGAAGAACACTGATAACAGAGCAGTGGTGGCTGTGTAAAGAGACCTGAAAAAACATCAACGAAAGACGAAGAACAAAGCTTGCAATGTCAAAGAAACTTTGAATATACTGTATGAGGGAAGTGACGAAACTTTGAATATACTGTATGAGGGAAGTGATGAAATAGAAGTCCCAACTTGTGATGATATAATGCAGGCTCATATTAAGAATGAGAGATCATATTAATGTTGGACCACACGACTGAAAGCAGCAACAACAAGGTCAATAAGACCGAGCACTTTTAATGATAGTTGTGCCGCCAGTAGTAATAACAGAGAACACCTTCAATGATATGTAGCAATTGTTCAAGCCGTGAAGCAATTGTGCAAGAAGTGAACATTCAATGATAGTAATATCACTACTAGCTATAACAGAGAACATTCGATAATAGCAATATCAGGAACTAACTAAAACAGAGAACAACCTCGAAGATTATAATATCGTTTATACATATTAATGTTAACGATGAAAGCAAAAAGGAGGCTGCAACACATCAATTGAAGCAACAGAAAGAAACCTAAAAACTAACTGTTCTGGTATCAGAAGCAGCAGAAAAAATACTACAACAACACTTTAATATAAGTGTAGTAGAGATGACTCCCACTCCGTGACAATACTTGCAAATATTAACACCATAAAACATATACTAACTGCATTGCAAACTGTGGCGACGTACAAGTACTACACACAATATGCTGAGTCTGTTCAGACAAACAACAGAACTGTCGCGCTAGAGGCCACGTGTAGGAGTTTGATACAACAATGATAAAGTTATCTCTTTAAGTCTTTGTTTACGGACGGTAAATCTCTCTCTTATGATGCAAAATAAATGCAAATTAGCGATATTAGAAGATTCATTACTGCTCCCAATTGGTGCTGCGAAGTTTTGAAGAGAACATCTCATATTCTTAATCTTCATCATTACCTTCATTCAAGGAACAAGTACCTCTACTTAGCAATTGGGAAGCTTGTCATTATCCTCACCGATACACAGACACTTCTCATGTGTTGTTTTCTCCATACCCTGAGGCATGCTAACCACGACCACTCTCTACTGCTAGTGTGTGTAATTCAAGTCTGGTGTGTGTGTGTCTGGTGTGTGTGTGTGTGTCTGGTAT
>VCRD01000133.1:219704-244180 GCA_006783055.1 Trinorchestia longiramus | reverse complement strand
CCACAATACGTTCGCAAAGATCTTGGCTGATGTCCTTATTCATACCCATGCTTACGACCTTTCAGAACGAGAACTGATGTACCTATGACACGTTATTCGAGATGAATGCTGACAAAATTTCGGTTGACAAATAGTAGAATGTATTTGAACATTCTGGAATAATCCTACCATAATTTTCATGTATAATATTGAGAAAAATGTCGGATGTTGTAAACTTTTGTTCACGTATTCATTTTACATGTTCCTATATATTTTTTTCTATTAAATACTTGTGGGCTTTAGATGTATTACCAGCCTTTTTATACTATTGTTTATATAAAGTCCAATTTTCGTAATTGTACGTGGTCTACATATGTGCAATCTGGCGATTTAATCAACGTGTTTTATTATTTTGCTCCTCACTGTATATGTCATATGTACAGTGAGTCATATGTATGTGTGTTGAGAGTCATATTTATCTGTACAGCTCCATAAATACTACGAGTCATAGTTACGCGCACTGTGAGTCATATTTATGCATACTACGAGTCATAGTTACGCGCACTGTGAGTCATATTTATGCATACTACGAGTCATATACCTACTGTGTATCGCGAGTCATGTGATCTTTTTCTTTTGCTGTTCGTATAATTATTGCGTACTGCAAACCGTAATTATGCGTTCCCCGAGTCGTATTCCCACTGTGCACCAAGTCTTTCTATTATTGTGTAATGTGAGTCAGATGATTATTACGTAAAAACTGGTGACTTAGAGTATGAGTGTTACTCCTTCTCCTCCAATCCTTCTTCACTCCTGGGGCCTGTGTATGATTGAGGGGCGTGTACACGACTCAAATGTATATGTGTTATAAAGATGCCTGTGGAGGATTGATACCTTTACTTTACACGGCTTGGGACATGGGGATCAACCCAAGACTAGACCAACCGGCTCGTTCCTGTGGCTGTATTCTATTCTATTCTATTCTATTCTATTCTATTCTATTCTATTCTATTCTATCCTATTCTTTTCTATTCTATCCTATTCTATTCTATTCTATTCTATTCTATTCCATTCTATTCTATCCTATTCTTTTCTATTCTATTCTATTCTATTCTATTCTATTCTATTCTATTAATAAAACGAATAAATTGCGGTTAAATTATGTGTGCTGTACCTCAAATGCAAATTTCAAAATTGCTAAAATTTCGTTACGAAACTGAGTTCCCTTACAGGACTTAAAATATCCCATTATTTTCTTACATTGAGGCGTTCGAAGTCTGTGCTGTGGATGCCCCAGTTAGAAAGACTCAGAGATCATTATGTTATGAAGACTATTGAGAACAGAACCCCTAGTCTTAAGATAGAGAAGTCTTTGGTGACGATGATAGGTAAGACGTCTCTAGTTTGAACTCTAACACATCACTATTTGTTGTTAGTCATTAAAAATTAAGTAATTAAATTGAGTATATGGTGTATGTCTGATACTTTCTCTGTTATATACAGTCCATAAATGCTGACAACTTTCATGTAATGTTAAGAATATTTTAAAATTGCTCGTAAAAACCCGAAAGCTGTATTAGAACCTTAACTTCAAACCTGATAATATTTTTTCTTTACTGCTCATTTTCCCATTAGTTTTATTTTCATTGAAAGTTTAGGGTAAATGATGCCGCAAATGGAAGGAAAAAATTATGATACATCGTTTTTGCAGGAGATTACTGAGACTAATTTGACTGGCAGACGTAATTGTGTACTCTAATCAGCCTTCTAAGTTAAAGCAAAGAGCAACTGTATCTCAAATTAGTGTACGTTTCCTAACTTGCTTCGTGATTGTGTTATCAGTTGCAGCGGAAACTCGTCGCCCAGTAACTCTAATAAAGTAAAAAATAAGCAAAACCAAACTACAAGTCTAAAATAAGACTTTTTGCTGGGCGTCAATGGAAGCTTCGAAACTGGATAGTAAACTGGGACTGTAGTTATCATTCTTTACATGCCTTCAGAGATTGATTGTGTAAAGAAGGTTATTGTCAATTTTACAGAAGATTGCACAAATGCATGTGATGCAAAACCGTATGAATTATTAAATCTTTTCGTCCACATAAAGTAAGGGAGAAGAAACATTAATTTCCTTTGAAATAAATAAATTGTGATGAATTTAATGTTTTCCTAAATTAAGGTATTTAAATGTGTTGTTCTGTCACAAAAATTGTCTGACTGATCAGTAAGCAATAAAAAAGTGTTGGGCTCACATCTTCCTGCTTTTTGATTTGCTATCAATGTACTCTACAAAATTCCAGGATCTATTAATACGCTTTATTAATTCTGTCAGCAAAAGCACGTGGTGGAGTTTGTACGTCCCAAACCAATCAAATTGATAAGATTTTAAATCAGATTTTAAGGATCACCTCTTGTTAGAAACTTAATTGCTTTAACTCATGTTTTTAAACATTTAACTTGTATAAAGACTTTATTATGTTACACTGTAAGTTTGTCTATCAGTATTTTCTATTACAATTTATTAGCTTCACTAAATCACACCGCACTGAACTTTATAAGAAGTAACCCTCACATGGATGCCCTCACATGGATGCCCTCACATGCCCCTACTCCCCACCCGATGTTGCACTTTCCAGTGAGGCTTGATATTCAGAAACAATCCACCATTTTTCAACGCATTTGAGTCTTCAATTCACTTCCTACTGAACTGCACCATGAAAATAATGAGCGTAGTTTCCGAACAAAATTTAAGAATTATGTTTTAGGCACATTGACCTAAACATATATTTTTAAAGAATAATGTCGATTTCTTAACCAACTCATGAAAATTTATATTCCAATTTTATGATTGTCCTCAATTTTTCGTGTTTATTTTGGTTTGAATCGAGAGAATCAAAAAAGAATATATCGAAAATGTTTTATTGAGAACCTATTTTCCTGATTAGGTTTTTATCTTATAGTAAGCTGTATTAACTGAATCTTAATTCTTCCTTATCGTGAAAGCTCTGTAATAGAGTACAAAATAAACGTCGAATCACAATTCATGGATCATAATAGCCAATGAAAAACGTCTCTGTAATGTTTTCTTTAAATTTGAATGCTTTTTATTCATCATTGAATGATAAACAGACAGAAAAATAGTTTCTAAATTAATTTTGTACTGTCAGCTTATCCAATTTTGTAACATAATTATTTAGTAACTTTGTCCCTTTTACTTCATAAAAGAGCCAATTTCTTTTTAGCAGCATTTACTAATATGTGATTTTATGAGCTAAAATTTTACTTAAAGCAATGAATAATGGCTCATTCACTAAACATTTACCTAATAATAATTTACAAAATATACCAGATTAATTGAGTTGTATAGAGACATACAGCTGACCGCAGAATCTACTCACTTCTTGGGTTAATATTTTCTTGACCAAAATAACAACTTTTAAAGCGAGAAATGCATGCATATACTTGGACTTTATTGTTCTGAAGAGATCTCGAAGAAAAAGTTTTGCAGATTGCGGATATTTTTCCAACACGACCAATGTCATAAAAAGAGTGATGTGAACAGAACGTGTTATAACAAAGGCAAGGGCAAAGGGATATCATTGTGAGAAGCGCAATGATAGCAATGAAAAGAACGGACTCTATGTATACGTCGATGAACTCAAATTTACTTTATTTGAGCCCAATGTTTCCGTATATAAAAGAAAATATTAGTTGGAGGAAATACTTTACACGGAACTCGAAGCGGACAAATAGTCGTAATTGCTAAATTTCACTAATTGTTTTAATTTAAAGTAGTAAGCAGCCGCTAGTGTTCGAGAGTGTTGTATTATGTAAAGAATGTCAGAGGTAAAGATGGTCAGGTAAATAGTGTGTTCACAGGCCAGAAGTGAACTGTGTTTCTTTGTGAATAAAGTGCTTATCATTCTATTAATTAACCAGATATTTACTGGGTACACATTATTCATAAGTGGTGAATTTGTATATTACTCACTTGTCTATACGCAATTCCTCATTAAGTCAGATGGTATCAGAATAAACAACCTTCATATAACATTCAATCCATGAATGTGTAATGAGTTTCATATTCGTCACTAAAGAATTTTCGATGAAGATGTTTTTCTGAACTAAAATGTGTATTATGCACAGTCATGAATTGGAATTGATTTCCGTCTTCCTCTTCTCTGCATTAAGATCACTGATGTACTCAATTATTGCTACATCTCCCAAGTCAAGTTTCGTTCACATGTCATCATACTAGCTTCCCAGTTCTACCATACAGAACAACGTGGCCCACTATGTGTTCAAGGTGGTAGAATTATTATTACGTCCCTAGTTTTACGATGGTAGAGCACAGACGACACAAGTGTGTCATCACTCGTATAGTCAGAATATCATTGGTGTAATTCTTGTGGAGTCATGACAGTACAGTCTATCGCATTCTGAACTCGGAGGCAGGCGCTCATGTATTTTTCATGACAACAGTGAATCAAACAACAGCAAGTGATGTACCAGACAACCCTCCAAGGGTCACAGAGGACGGCCGACCTTGAAAGTCTGTGAGTGAGTCTCTTGATGCTAAAAGTTTTGGCTGCTGTTAAGTACAATGTAATTTTAATTGTTTTGACGCTTGTAACATTATGATTAAGCGTGTGATATACCTGCTGCACTACAAAAAACACAGATCTAATGCTTGGAAACTTTATTTCATTTACACTTCAACAAAACACATCTATTGTTTTGAAACTCAATGTCATACCCACTTCAAAAAACATATCTAATAGTGGAAAACTTCATTTCAAAGCGTATTTCAAAAAACATGTCTATTATTTGAAGACTCAATTTCAGTTTTTATTCAATCACAGTTCTTCTGATCTATTTAACCAAAGAACTACACGCGTGATATTTATGTAAATGAAATACATAATAACCTGTATTTGCTCATGAAACGGATTTAAAGAAGATATTCCTCGTCAGACCCTGTAGTCAACAGCTCTCGTCACGACTGATGATGCTGATCTCTTCAACATTGAAATAATAATCAAAAAGCGAGTAAATGAGATGCTGTTTCAAAATATATAAAAAATCTGTAACTAAGATACTAAAATGATCGTTAAAATTCTAACCTTCTAAAGAACACTTCACAGACTTTTCAGGCTCGTTAAATTGTGGTCTTCATCCCGCTGAAATTTAACAGAAAATAAAAAATGTTATGTCTTCCGTCAACCAGAATTCGAAAGCCTGAAGTTCATGAATAAAATGAAAGGGAAGGTTAAATAGGCATCACATTCATTTCGTGGATGATGGATAGCTTATTATTGTGGTGCTCATATAAACGTGAGATTCAGTTCTAAATAAATCTTGACTGTCATGCTATGAAAACATGCTTTCTTTCTAACAAAGAATATTGCATTTTACTGTGCTCAAAGGTTCATTATATGTGGGTAACTAAGCAAGTAGAACTTGAAATAAGTTACAGCCGTGAAACGTTAGAACTTGATGTCCTAAGATATGATATCATAAAATGATTATATAATGAAATGAAATGATAGTATCAAATGATTATATAATTAAATAAAATTATAATATCAAATGATAATATAATTAAGTGAAATGATAATATCAAGTGACAATATAATTAAGTGAAATGATAATATCAAGTGACAATATAATTAAGTGAAATGATAATATCAAGTGACAATATAATTAAGTGAAATGATAATATCAAGTGACAATATAATTAAGTGAAATGATAATATCAAGTGACAATATAATTAAGTGAAATGATAGTATCAAGTGACAATATAATTAAGTGAAATGATAATATCAAGTGACAATATAATTAAGTGAAATGATAATATCAAGTGACAATATAATTAAGTGAAATGATAGTATCAAGTGACAATATAATTAAGTGAAATGATAATATCAAATGATAATATAATTAAGTGAAATGATAGTATAAAGTGGTAATATAATTAGGTGAAATGATAATATCAAGTGACAATATAATTAAGTGAAATGATAGTATCAAGTGACAATATAATTAAGTGAAATGATAATATCAAGTGACAATATAATTAAGTGAAATGATAATACCAAGTGACAATATAATTAAGTGAAATGATAGTATCAAGTGTCAATATAATTAAGTGAAATGATAATATCAAGTGACAATATAATTAAGTGAAATGATAATACCAAGTGACAATATAATTAAGTGAAATGATAATACCAGGAGACAATATAATTAAGTGAAATGATAATATCAAGTGACAATATAATTAAGTGAAATGATAATACCAGGTGACAATATAATTAAGTGAAATGATAATATCAAGTGTCAATATAATTAAGTGAAATGATAGTATCAAGGGATAGAACTTAACACATCGCTTAGGCTTTCTACACATCAAGTTATTCTGAGCATTTTTCTTGTTTTTTTACAGTTAGCTAGAAACGATTTACCGGTTTAACAAAGTCAAAAAAGTTTCATATAGTCATTTAAAGGCAGGGAATGAAATTACTTCATGGGTTTGAGGGCTTATATTGTTGGTATGGGCTCAACGCTGCAAAATATTTACGTCTCTAAAATCTTAATTTTACCATCATCGTTATGGTTAGGTTCAAGGTTAAATTCATATTCGTACTTATTCTTCATTCGTAGCCAGGCAGAACAATCATGCAGATTGAAACAAAAATTCATTGTGCAGGTCCTACTAGAAAAATATGAACTCTGGTCTTACTGTTCAACAAAAATATTCTATGATTGGCAGGAAAGAACAGTGATAATATCAAGGGATTATATCAAGTGATAATAACAAGTGATAATGTCAAAAGCCCATGTTTACTCTTGAAGCTGTACAAATTCAGTTGACAAGGAACAGCAGGAGCTTTTTGACCATAGTCTTAATTTTTGACGAGAAATCGGAGCAAAAGTAACTACACGCATCATGACGTGGGAAAGTATGGGACACATGCTTTAAGAACTGCATTGCCTGATGTATTTTTACAATGATGCTTAACTATAAATGACTATTCAATCATTAAGTTTAACGAAAACTATTCAAAAAATTTCCAGCTTATACAAAGTTTCTGAGTCTAAAATGATGAGTATTCGTGGAAAATCCTGTAAAAGGGAAACTCACGTCGTCCTCGGCCGTCGCCATAATAAATTCAAACATATATAATGTTTTCACCTTCTGTTGTGTGTTATTATAGCGCTTGTAATCGTTTTTATGTTCGTTAAATAAATGTGTGGAAATTTCTAGAAACTCATTTACTTTCATTCTAAATAGACGATGATTTCCCTGCGTTAGGAAAAAATCATATAATGGAGCTGCAATGTTATTTTCCATTATTGTAGCCTTTTATTTCCTGTTAAACTGGTTATACTCGTACGTCGCAGTATAACATTTCGCTACTGCATCGGAACACACAAGCACAAGTACTAATGACCCGGAGGGCATGTTTTGGTTAAAACTATGGAAATAAAAGTAAATGGAAAACACGTCATTCTAGTCTGCTTCTGATTTGTTCGACATAAAACTAATCCCATCAAGTTGAGGTACACAAAACGGTTGTGATTTTTAATTAAAGCAGCCATGAGTTGGCACCCACATAAGAGATCCGTACTCGTATCCAAACATTTTGTTTCTGCTTCGTTCGTTGCATAAATTACAGTCGTGCCACTCTAAATTCCACAGGTCTGAGAAGCTTAAAAAGGCGATAATGTAGCCTATTCATAACAAATCCCCATCGCTGAAAGCAAAAACTGCACCACTGAGGAGAAAATAAGAGAAAAACTTGACTTTGATAAAAACCGATCAAACTCATCGACCGGTAGACCCCGCGATACGATGGAAAGACAAAGGCTGGATCTGTCAGGTACAACGAGCTGATAGCGTGGACCTGAAATTACTGTAGTTCACGCAAATTGGAAATTAATTTCACTGGTCAGTGAATGCAGAACATGCTGAATAAAAATGAACTACACAATGACTGGACGCTGTACAGCAAAGATGTGACGGCATAACAGAACGTTTGATAGATGAAGAGATTGCTAAGAGACTTTCTGAATTATCTGGCACAATTTTAGCTATAAATGCCTACTTCATAGCAGTAATTCAATACAAAATAGAATACGTTCTCAATTTAAACCAAAGTTATTCAACACAATATCACTCACGTTAAAGTTAACAAAATTAAAATGTTGTAATAATGTTCAAATAATAAGGCACTGTCTCAGCAGCGCCGGCAGAATATAATCTTGTTTAGCTGACTTCATGGGTCAATTATGATACACTTATTCGATGCATGGACAGAGTATGATAATGAAAGAGTAAGGTAGTACATGGGTCTGACAAAATCAATTCATTTGGAATAGTAAATTTACTTCCAGAAAGAATTATTAAACTTTCGTTTCCCTCGAAAGTATGCGGCCAAACACATAGTATTTTTAATACATTAAAAAAATTGTAGTGGCAATCGATGAATACGCATATTACAAGCTACGAAAAATTAGTACTTAAAGTACTGCAAAATTGTATAACTTCAATAGAGCACTGAATGATAGCCATTACAGTATGTTTGATATCGTGGCAACAGCTTCATAATCGTACAGAAAGAGCTAAAGTTTGACCATGCAGGTGCACCACAACAGTGTGTTGGTGCTCCAATGCGTTAAATAATAAGTTACTAGTAGATCCACATGTGAAAAAATTTCCGCATTGTTTGCTGAATTTTTCGTTTGATTTGCCAGTGGACGCGGGCTTTGCGAAGGAGTTTCCACATTAAAGGATGTGCCTTTGGCACATATAATACACATATACCCTACCGAATTTTCTCTTATCTAAATCCTTAAGAGCGTCACAGAGAGAAGGATCAAGCAAGCGAACAAGCAGCAAGCTGTGTATTATTGAACATCAACCTGAAACATCAACCTGAAATTTGCTGCATGAACAACTTTGAAAATTAAATTCTTTCATTTTTAAGTTCCTTGATGGCTTTAAGGGAAAAAGTGAGTTAGAAGAAATTGTACAGATCAATCTAGTATCTCATATCTGATTAAAATATGGAGCTCATTGTACACACGAGTTTGCTGCAGTCGTATACAAGTTTGCATCTTAGGTGATAGCCCAAAAATATTTCTTGCGAATATGTATCGCAAGAAACATTAACATCATTCATTTGTAACTTTTTTATACTGCGATATCAGTTGAGAAATTTCCAACAAAGAGCTTCATGTTTCAACGTACTTTCAAGTTTTCAGAAACTTTTGATGTGGTACTCTCTTCTTAAACTTTATTTCTTTTCAACATTTCTAGGCAACGCTTCCTCGTCTGCATGTGGCATTCACGTAAAAAAGTAAAATAAATAAGATAATCAACTGTTAAATTCGTGGCATCATGAATAATGAATTCTTCGATGTATTTCCGCTTCAATAAATAGTTTTAATTTATCTTACACCGGAAATCCAATTTCCTGAACGCTCTATTTTTTATGCATTTCTCAGTCGGTTGAAGCAACAGCACATTAACTAACTACTTTCTGCGAATCAAACATGGAGCTCATTTTAAATGTAAGAGTGTGTTTGCTTGAGAGAAATTCAAATGCTAGCCATGACATTCAGTAGCTGTTAACATTATTATTTTCGCTTGGAAAAAATACGCACAATTTTTTCCAGACGGCGAACCATTTGGTGAAGTCGAGGTGTAGAACTGAAGGCCAAAATTGACGCCAATAAAGTATAAGTGTAGAACTAAATGACAAAATTCACTCCACTAAAGTCGAGGTGTGGATCTCAAAACTAAATTTGACATGAAAGTCAAACGTCCAGAACTCGTAATTTGGGCTCAAACTAAAGTTAAAACTGGCAGTGGAACATTGAACTTGACGAAACAGCGGCAACACACCTTCTCGTTTTAGCGGACCCGAAAGATTTCGATCACTGGTAATAAGAGAATTTTCATCAGTCTTGGTATTTTTACTTTCTTTGAAAATGTTCACCTTTACTGCAAACACTAGAATAAATCAGAAAAAATATATCATCCGTAGATCTGGGGAATATTGATATGTAGCGATGTGAGTGACGCACACACTCACAGTCACAAAGATGTGACTCAAACTGCCAATTTGACCTAAACTTGAGCTTGCATACGTCGTATATTCCTAGAGTACATTGTTGAAAGCATTAACTAATACAAAGACACATTTCTGATGAAAAACTCCACCAAAAAGACAACCTCATCAAAACATTAACGAGGAGACTGAGGCTCATGATGTAAGTCAATTAACTTGAAAAATTGGCAATATTGTATCATGGAGTTTCACGTGACCGAAACCAGTTTCAGTTTGGTAGAGATGAACATTAAGATCCATTATGACTTTGATACCGACTACTCAAGATTTAAATCGAACATAAATGTCTGTCAAAGTATAAAGATTAAAAACGTTTACTTAAAAGTCGTATGGTTCAATCAGTGATTTTACATTGAGAACAAAGCAATAATAATTATACGTCATAGGAGTTACGGGCCGGTATTGTCAGAGAACTGATAGTTAAAGCATATTACGAGAAGTAGTCAAGCGAATAATTTAACCATTTTTTTAAGAAGTGTACTCGGACCTCACATTTGAACTGGCAGTTTAATGAGTGCTTCGGTTAACAGCAACTGAAACAGGCTGCTTTCAAGAACGCTATGAAACAGGTTTCCATTTGTCGTTTTCTGAGACCCTTGTAAGACCAATGCTTGAAACAATCCGTTAGCTCGTATCGATACTTGGATGAGCGGCAGGTACGGAATGTTTTTTTCTGGATCGATCTACGAACATTCATTTCTACCACCTGCCTGGAATCGATCCCAGAACCGGTGGCTGGAACCGGCTGCTCCTAGAGCCATATCTCGGTACTTGGTGCCGCTCGGCACACCGGTTTGTAAGATGTGAGTTGACCTTGAATGCTAGCGCTATGGTCGGGCAACCGGACGAACGAGCGGCGCTCACGACTCGGTTTTTGCCTCCTGTTAGCGAACACAAAGTTGTTCGTTAACTGTGAACTGAATTTGTTAATTTTTAAGTGAATGCGCAAAAACAGTTGCCTCATCTTCCAAGGTCAAGAGTGATTTTTGAATGTGGTGACTTACCGACTATAAATGATTATTTGGTCGTGCTATAAAGAGAGAATTTACGAGTATATTGCTTGGGGGAAATTCACACAATAGGCAGTTCTGCTATAATTGCGATAAAAATCCTCGTAAATGAAATGTTGAAAGCGACGAATACACCGCAAACCCAAGATCATTATGATGCCTCTGAATCTAACAAATTGCAGCCCAGCTTGAAACTATTTGTAGATATTGCAGAGTTGAAGCTAGAAACCGAGCTCCATCTATTATGACTACCATCGTTTATGAAGTTGTCGGATAGAATTTATGCCCTAAAGCTCATGCGATTATACTACTAATGTACAGGGTGCGGCAACATGACTTCATTTTTTCAAATGAAGTTCCTTTCAAAAAAAGGAAGTTGTGTTGCTGCATCCTGTAGTATAAATGAGATGAATCAAATTTGTTGGCCGTTTCCAACCATCGCCGTTTGATCACATCAGCTCTGACGAAATAAGTAACGTAACTCAAACGAGGTATGCAGACTAGAAAATTGTTAACCGTGATGTTACTATTGTTAACATAGCTGTAATATAGGGCTTCATTGAAGGTAGCATATTTTACTCTATTGAGAAAATTTGTTCTAAACACATGTGCTGAGCTGTTTCAATGCTCGAATATTAGAAATTTTACAAGTAAAGCAGCTTCATGTTGTATCAATGCATGTCATGACTGAAAGATTAATATATTTTACCTGCATCTGGAGAAGAAAAACAGCGAAAAACCTTCTTGAGTTTTAATTTTGAAGTTTGAAATAATTGTTTTTGCGAATAAAGCAAATTTAGCTTTTAGAGGATATTAAGAAACATTAGCTTCTCTGAGAATTATAAAATGAATTTGATGTTTGTTTCATAGTAGTTGACATTGCTGCTCAAATCAATTTTAAAGCAGTAGTACTTCAATCTTCTGCATCGTCGAAACACGGCTTTTATACTGGAAAAAACAAACAGAAAATTCTCGAGAAAATTGATGGCGAGCCAATTTCCGCAGGTATGTTTAATGCATAATAAATTAGTTGCAGAGAAGTCATCGTTCACGACACAGAAAAGTGTTTGTGAAACGACAATTCCCTCCAAACAGGTTGCATCGTAGAGGAGCATTCGACATCTATCGAGTTTGGACAAACTCTGTTCCCTACGGAGATAGAAAACATTTCAGCCAGACGGTGCATAGCGATTCACCAATCAGATAGTAGCAGGACAGCTGTGTACCTACAAAGCATACTTGGCGTGTAACGGAAATCCTAAAAAAGCATTCGTGCACTGTAACGGAAGCCGCAAAAATAGATAGAAATTGGGCCACTCGGGTAGTCGATACGGATGCTCTGATTGGCTGCTGCGGAAGACGGCGTGGCGGTTGGGTATGGTTGTCCTTGAATTCCAAGAAAATGCGAACAAAGAGGACTATATTTTTCTGATACTTTTCAAACTTTCGTAGGTAAGTTTATGATGTCATCCATGTTTCTTCGTGATCAGAGCAGCTTTATAAATTTATTTTTTTCACCTGGTCACGTATTCCTCCAGACTTCAGTGGGGCACGGGTAATGAGCACAAGATCTGTGTTATTGAATGTGAGTATTCGACAGAGCTTGACTCTTTACAAATTTATAATATACATAGGTATAACAAATCAAGATTATTTAAACACTAATGAAGCAGATATAAGTAAAACAGTTCTGCTTAGGCACAAGAAGCTCCCTAACTTGGTACGTATTCTTTATATCTTAAAAAAAATACAGAAGGGAAGAAAACTGTTGTACTGTAATGTTAGTACCATATTTCTTCACTTACTGCTGGATCCACACACATGGATTTATGCAACAAAATAAAAGTCCATTAATCTGCGAGCTCAAGGTTTCTAATGTTATAAGAAACTTACGCACATCTCTACTCATATTCTATGCAAACAGAAACCTGACAGACAGCATTTTGAAATGTGTGTCCATGACAACTTTTTAGTACAGCCCAACAAACAAATTCAGTCAATAAACACTTGTTAAGAAAATTCGCTCATGACTCAAAAACATTGTGGAAATATTCCTATCCGAGTATGCAATAATAAGGCATGTGGTATCGATAAACTTTCCACTTTTTAGCATATAATAAACAACCGCATGGATGATAAATTTATTTTATTGTCTACGTTAGTTGAAAGTTAGTGAAGGAATTTCGAACACAGTAGGTCGTACAAAGAAAAATGATGATGCATTTTGCCCAGTCAACAACATTAAAATAAAAATACTAAACACATTTGTCATAAAGACTGGCTTCTCTCAAAGTTTTTTGTCTCTTTAATGAGTAGTTTTAATTAAAAACTTTCATGCATGAAAATTACTTTATGATTTGCGAACTTATTTATAGACCTGATTAATGATTGCCAGCTAATTTTCTTTACGTTAATACTTATGATTTTTTATGTAAAGAATTATTTAAAGGTCTGATATCATCCAGTTGACAAAAAGTCTGGAAAACTTTTATACCTTTTTAAATATAAAAGGTAGAAGATCTATGCAACTGTCACACTAGCTAATTATGTGTATCTCTAGTATGTACACTTCAAAAATTGTTTATCCTCATCTATAAACCTACTTTCTAGTTTTCCCTAGAAACCTGTTATTATTTCTATGTTTACACAGCCAAAGAAGGGAAGAAGAATCGCTTGATTTAGCTGTAGTAAATATTACCTACTTATACAGCAAGTGTACCTTGTGTCTCCAGGGACTGGCTTGTTTTAACAGGTGTATATACAGTACTATTATGATGTGTTGTGAGACGTACTCTAACAGGAAATGTATATACAGTATTGTTATGACGTGTTGTGAGGCGTACTCTAACAGGAAATGTATATACAGTACTATTATGACGTGTTGTGAGACGTACTGTAACAGGAAGTGTATATACAGTATTGTTATGACGTGTTGTGAGACGTACTGTAACAGGAAGTGTATATACAGTATTGTTATGACGTGTTGTGAGGCGTACTCTAACAGGAAATGTATATACAGTATTGTTATGACGTGTTGTGAGACGTACTCTAACAGGAAATGTATATACAGTATTGTTATGACGTGTTGTGTGGCGTACTCTAACAAGTGTACAGTATTGTTATGACGTGTTGTGAGGCGTATTCTAACAGGAAATCTATATACAGTATGGTTATGACGTATTGTGAGGCGTATTCTAACAGGAGGTGTATGTGCAGCATTGTTATGACGTATTGTGAGGCGTATTCTAACAGGAGGTGTATGTGCAGCATTGTTATGATGTATTGTGAGGCGTATTCTAACAGGAGGTGTATGTGCAGCATTGTTATGACGTGTTGTGAGGCGTATTCTAACAGGAGGTGTACTGTATTCGTATGACGTATAGCGATTCGTACTCTAACGGAGTAATATCTCATATCTCTAAAAGAGTGAGACGCTATCATATTTTTTCTCCTCGTTGGGGTGCAAATAGATAAGCCCTTGCTTATCATGAAAAGGAACAGGTCACAGAGTTTCTGATGCTGCAGCTCATGATACATGAATCTATTGTTCAGGGATGTGTTTTCACTAGTAGAATCCCCGCGAAAAAAATTGACAGTATTGTAGATTATGTCTTGTAGTAACATCTGAAGAATATGACTATTTTTTCGAGCGAATCGTTGTCCTAGAGTAAATACTTAATTCTAAATTGAGAATTACCAGTTGAAAGCTCATTTTATATGCTGAAGAATGTTTTTAAGCCTCCCGTGTTCAAATAGAGATGACTGAAATCTAAATATGGATTCCTTATGATAAATCTCTTTTAGACCACCATTTATCCTTGAGTCTTAATTGTATATGTAGGTTCACTTTCCAACTGGTATGTCAATGCGACGTGATCGACGACTTCTCTTGTTGGTAGTATGGTCGATAAGAAGACGGGACGCGGTCGAGCAGCTATCTAGCAGTAATGTGTCTCCTACAAATAAGCTTAAGTTACTGGCGAGAAATGTGACCTGAGCTGGGGCTGTTTCAGCAACAAATCACGTCGATACCCACTAGGAAAGACTGAAATCCTAGACTGACTGTCCATCTTATTCTCACTGACTACGAAACGAATGATATTTACTAATGAACTTGCAGTAGGATTTGAAAGTTATCAAACAAAACGATGAGTGAACGAAGTGAGGAAAACTGCACCTAAGGTATATAATTATGATGTGTTTCTTTCATGCACTTTGCATGTTGTTTTGTACTTTGAGTTGTAAAACCAAGCGCGGCTGTAAAACAATATAAAGTGTTATTACTCTCAGGCACAGCACCACTCAATACGAATTTGAGTGATGTTTAGAAATAAAATACTTCTATATCTCGTACTTCAATAACTAGTTCTACTCTTTCTACTGTTACTAGTTTCTTTTTACTCTTTCTAATCATACTAGTAGTACTTTTTCCTGATAGCTTCTCTTTTATTTCTAACAGAGATAGTTAACAGATAAGACGATAAAAGCTCGAAAATTTCAAGATAGTGTAAAGCTCGCTGTCATGAAGTCACACTATCAATGATATTCCATTTTATTCAATTTTGTGTGTGTGTGGAGGTTCATTGGCCTATGTCATAAACTTTTCTATCATTTCACATCTTCAAAATGGGTACCTGGAATTATGATCTATGATCGGTAAAGGTTTATCATTATTGTTCTATAACAAATGTATTTTTCTAGATAATTTCAGAGGTTTGGTGGTACAACTTAATTTCCCAACCGAAAGACTTCGACTTCCTACAGCCTGTTTTTATAAAAAGTACTCAGTAATTATACTCATAAATTTGAGCATTTTCTTTAATAAATCACAAACTCTACAATGAAAAAACTTTGGTCAATAGACAGTGATACAAAGAATGTCAGTGCATGAAAATTATGAAAAAGACACCCGCGTTTGAACAGCCAAGAAGAAGCATCTTTTTTAAAATAGTCCAGCGCTGGAAGGAGATTTTGCCCATGAAAGGAGTTGTACTCGACTACAAATTGAGGAAAATCCTTTAAACTGAATAGCCTTCCTCATTATTTGCTCAAGCTCCAACTCAGGAGTGACAGATGTGGAAAAAAAAGTGTTGTGTGCACAAATAGCAGAGAACAACTTTTGAATTACTATTATATATATTATTATATATTATTTCTTTAAACTAACCAAGACAATTCTCTGAAATCCTACGTAGACTAGCTATATTACTTCCGTGATCTACAGATTTGGCTGATTTCTATTAACTAGAATGATTTCCAATAAAATTTACGGCAAAAATATTGAACTAAATGTTCAGAGCTCATAAAAATAGAAGAATCGACTAGCAAACGTATTTTTTATCGTTAACTTGAGGCTCAAACTGTGACGAGTAGTGTGTGGAATTCATAGCAGTGTATTACGACACCAGAGTGAAAATCAAACACGTTGCTATTCTTGTACTCCTACAATGCTTCACTAAATTTAACACGTTGACTCCGAAGTGGTACGTATGTGGGCCACTTAGGTTAGGTTCTGTAAATTTTACAGTGCCTTCTAGTAATAATATGTACAAAGTGAAGATTTACACCAGCCAGGCAATCGAAGGCAACGTGTTAAACGACGGCCGAGAAGATAGCGTCCGTGTTCTGAAAGCAGCTTGTATGCTGAGAGTACAACCTTGTTAGGGGGTTCAAACACATTGAGTTATGCTGAAATGTCTGCAAAAAACTGCTGGACTTCAGATCTGCTCAAGCCACGTGCTCCTCATCATAGACCCTGACGCGAGAGAACTGAGACGCCTCTCTTTTCATAAGCTATATCGTCTTCAAACAGAGAGTTGCGCTCTATTTTTTTGTAGCTTAAAACTAGTAACGTATATTATTATGAGATGAAAGTAATTGACTGAAAGAATGCAATTTTTGTTTATAGTATTGCAGAATTATTACCAATGATCGTTGAATCTTATGTTGGAGATTGTCCACCGTGTTATAAACTTGAATTCTATTTTCAGGAGGGTAGGAATTAAAGAGATCAAAGGTTAATCTTCTTCCCTACTTAGAAGTTCAGACACTAAGCAGTCATGTCCACGATTTTATGGGCTACACTGAATTAGTATCAATGATTTTAAGGACAATGAGTATCAATGAGAAAGCCGACAAAAACTCACAGCTCTACACAGAACACCAAATTAGCTTAACTTTAACGCTATAGCATCTATAAGAAAATGTCTGACACATCGAGTGTTCGTGCTTAACCTTTCGAAAGCTACGAGAAAACTAGAAATATCGAATGCTGCACAGAACTTTACTTTGCTTCTATTTCTGAACTATAACAACATTACCGTGCTTACATGTCGAGGATGGTTGTGTAATGGATATAAAAGGACTGAAATAGCACTTGCAAAGAGACTTTTGCATATGCATCATAATATCTGAACTACATTTTGTAAATATACTGATATGCTGAACATTCCAGCTAGCATTTTAAGGATGCAAGGACAGATTCGTGTTCATACACAGAAGGTTTCAGGAAACTGTACAGAAATGTCCGCCTGAGGAATGCTAAAAATCTCAAACGACTAAGCACGTGGTGGTCTGTAGTCACAAAATGTTTTCAATTCAATATACCTTCTTATTCCACAAAGATTAAAATTTTTAATCTTCCTATTCAGCCCGCATGAAACACTTTCCACCTTCTCATTCAACTCGAATTATAAACTTTGCATCTTTTCATTCAACTCAAATTATAAACTTTAAACCTTCTCATTCAACACAAATTAGTAGCTTTTCATCTTTTTATCCAACACAAATTATAAACTTTGCACCATCTCTTTCAACAGGAATCATAAACTTTCCACCTTTTCATCCAACACAAATTATACACTTTACACCATCTCTTTCAACAGGAATCATAAACTTTCCACCTTTTCATCCAACACAAATTATACACTTTACACCATCTCTTTCAACAGGAATCATAAACTTTCCACCTTTTCATCCAACACAAATTATAAACTTTGCACCATCTCTTTCAACAGAAATTATACACTTTCCAAACGGCGCAACGTACCACATCAACTCGCACAGTTACCAGCCGTCCACCGCTGCTGCTGCTGGGCTTGGCTGCGAAAAAGGTCAACCACAGAGGACGTCCAATGTTAAACTTCTTCCTTATTGTGCCTAAACACTGCAATTACGCTTTTTGCAATTGAATTTGCCTTTTTATTTGAAGACCATTCTCTATGGAATGTTTAACTAGAAGGAAATTAAAATTGGAAACTGATTTTTAGCAAATATGTTTACGATGTTCAAGAGTTATTCGTTGTGTTTTGATGTGCAGACATTCAATTCAATTCATGTAGAGTCTGGATGTTTTCCGACTTTATAGCAGCTTTTTAATGACAAATGTCACCTCTAACTTCACTTTTCCCAGCAAAGTCAACTTGATCGATCCCTGGAGTCACCTTCAAAAGCCACTGTACAGAGACAGCTGTCCGAGTGCACGCAGGAAAATGAAAGGTTTCTCTCTCCCACAGCCGTCGTAGACATGAATCGCATATCTGTGCAGGAAATCAGTTTTCGTTGCTGTAACAATTATTTACTCAGCATCGATCGTTTGTCTGTTATATTGCATAATTGACTGTGGCCGGTTTGCTGGTTAGTGTAATGAAGAATGAAAGAAACAACGATACTCAATTTTTTAAGGCTTTGTTGATATCAGAGTACTAATATTTTATCACCTACCATCAATAGTGACATGCACAAAGAATTTTTCCTACAATCGTTCCTCTATGTTGGAGGTTTTCATGTGCACGCTAAAGCTCATTTGATGTTTTATTAGTTACTTGGGAGAAGCAATCAGGGATTTTCCTCAAGTACATAAATAAAATTAGTGTAATTTTTAATTAAAAGTACGTTCCTAGGAAGCAAGGTAGCTTAGATTACGATGTTATGTACTTATGTTAGGTTATTTCTTAGAAAAATAGACATCGGAATTGCAGTAACTTTTTATAAAAATTGTGCTACTAGGAAGCAAGAGGCAATAATTTCTGATCAGCATTCAATAAAAACCGAGTAATTGTTCATAAGTTGAAGTGGAGGATTGCGAAAAAGACCATTGTGAATTTACGCTGTGAATGATATCAATATTTTTTTACATTACTACCCGCATTTTTTACATGAATCGCAGTTTCCATGACCTCTGCCTGCGATTTTTGCGTTTTTTGATATCTTCAATTGTAGAAACTTGAAAACAACAGTGCGAGGCAAAGCGCAAAGGAGGCAAAACACAGCCGCAGCCCCCTGTTGTTCAGGAATGTCACCCTGCGATCATTCGGTGTCACAACTGTCCAAGACAGGAACTCTGTGACGAAGAGACGGTGGAGCCCAGACTGTCACAACTGTCCAAGACAGGAACTTTGTGACGAAGAGACGGTGGAACCCAGACTGTCACAACTGTCCAAGACAGGAACTTTGTGCCGAGGAGACTGAATTTTTATTTGGTATCAGCAATTGCTGTTGAATTTCATGTAATATACTAACATGTTCCGTACGTAGATAAACAATCATTTTCGTTAGTTAACCATTGATTTTGGCTCAGAGAAGACATAAGTAGAGGGTGTCTCAAAAAAATGTACTCACCCTTTAACCGTTGCTAACATGCTGTCTTCTTTGTGTTGCAGGTATGAGGTTTGAACCTTTGCGAACATGATTAAATGTGATTAAAGAATCATTTTCGCAAAGGTTCGAACCTCACACCTGCAACATAAAGAAGACAGCATGTTAGCAACGGTTAAAGGGTGAGTACATTTTTAGAGACACCCTGTATTTAGTAGAAACTAAAAAATGAGTTATAAATTAAAATATGAGAATTGTATACTCATGTAATATCATCATGAATTTACATTTCTCTATTATATAACACATGATAGTTTCGTTAGCGTTAGCAAGGTTTTCTATGAGTGACAGTCTTGAAAATTTGTTGGAAGGAGGATTTCCCTTAAATTCTTTTATTCGAAAAGACGTCCCTGGATTTATGCAACGATCTACTTGAGATCCAAATGGAAATATTAAGACATGTGCATGAGTTATTTTTATGATCAAGTATGTGCTGAATTTATGATTTGTGAACGCCTTTTGCTCAAATACTCAACACAACGTAAGACTCAACCTCAACTTGAGTAGCTGTATGCTAGTGAGTGACTGGTTTTATTATGCTAGTGAGTGACTGGTTTTATTATGTTAGTGAATGACTGATTTTATTATGCTAGTGAATGACTGGTTTGTTTATTTTGCTAGTGGGGACTGGTTGTATTATGCTAGTGAGTGACTGATTTCATTATGAGAGTGATAAACTGACATGACAGAAATAACACAAAAAATTAACTAATTTTATTTTCTCTTCTATTCTCGAAAGATAAAAGGTTGTATTGCTTTTTTCCAATTGTGTTATGGAAACAAAAAAAATTTGGCCGTACCAAAAACGCAGGGGCAGGTACTATATCACATGATCTAGTCTATTCTGTACGAAAACAAAGTCTTCTGATAACATAGAACTTGACAGAATGGACCGAACCCACAAGAACAGAGACTAGGCTGAATCAATCTCGTGGTTGGGCTCTTTGCAACAGGTGCCGCTGATCTTAGTCGTAGGATGAGTTGCAGTCTGTGATGAGTCCCAGCGTGTTTCTCGGTGTGTGTACTCATGCGTACCCTGTCACGTACACGTGTGTGCACATACACATACCCACGCATGTGCACGTGTGTACTAGTGCACGTACACAGTCACGTGTGTACACACACATGTACCTAACCGCCTCAAAAGACACGTCATTGACGTGCTGTGGTCAGCATGGAAGACTGAGGTAATTTTATAGAAACTTTTTCAAAGTCTTGTTGACGTCATCCCTAATTTCACTGGTAAAGTAGATCATAAGATGAGGCAGATCATATCCCAGGTAGACCTACAGGTAGGCATTTTTTATACACTGAGGCGTACGTTCCGTCTAGTCCATTTTCTTACTTCATGGCATTGTCTGTATCAGTCTGCCTGACAACATGAACACTGAGCTTAGTTTTTGTTTAGCTGTGGTGTGTAAAACAGAATTTTTTAAGGTCAAGCATTGAGGAAAATAATTCTACTTATTATGGCTGATAGGTATTATGACACCTAGTACGAAATATGACCATACTTCAAGTCCTTTGTTTGTTTCACAAATACGAGTGATTGATGTTCATCGAAAAATATAAACTCTAAACATTGCAGAAAGAAAATAGATAAAAACACATCATGGAAGAAAAACTTCGAAATGCTACTTCTAATCACTGGAAACAATTGTGAGTAAAAACTATTTGTTGCAGCGACTAATATAGAATAAGGCAATCGAAACGAGCCGTTTGGTCCAATTCTTGGGTTGACACCCACTATTCCTAAAATACACAAGACATGCAACTGTTAGAGAAATTTTCATAAATGCATGGCCCAATAAAAGAAGTTCCAATGTTAAACAGAATAAGTAAAATACATGAGGAGTATCAGCATGAATAACAGTAGTTATACACTGCTTCACATGGTTAAAACGAAGCCACGAGCGACGGTGACTGCGCAGCGCTAACCTTGACAGCCAAAAACCGCACCCATACACATACGCAGTTAGGAGGATCCGCTGTCAGGACTAGTTGTAAGAGAATAAATCGCATACTTTATCCACAATAACCTCTGGTAAGTGTTTAGTGTCCAGGAATACAGAATAACAGAAGTTTAACATAGCCAAATTAACGATCATTTCTGTATATTTTCATTAGTAATACGATGATTATAATCGAAGTAAATCATAATTAGTTCTACAACAGAGACGTAGTTGATCATGATTTAGTACAAAGTTTTTTATTTCAGATCAATTTTGATATTTTAATTACCAAATTTAATTATCAAATTTGGGTTTGATGTAGTTTAATAATTTTGAGAACGAGAGTCGTGACACTTCATGTCAGTTGTAATAAACCATTAATTTTCACCTGATTTTCACGCTAAGGAAAAAGGAGAGCTCACTGAAGATAAAATCTGTTGAAAATCTGAACGATGTTGACATTAATGAACTTGATGGGATGAAAGAAAATTAGAGTTTACCGCTACATTTTTCCTGTTAATTACGGGAATATCATCAAATTTTTGCCTTGGTCTTACACTGAAAATGTTCTTCAAACATGCAACATGCTCGTCTGTGTTTTTAAATGTCTCACAACGATGTTTTATTACCATAGTATCTCTGAGGCACTTTAAAGAATGTGAACTGATCGACCACGAGAAAAAATTCGAGGGAGGTTCGCTTGCTCGATGCGTCTGTCATCCTCAAGAAAAAACAGTGCAGAAAAAACGGACAGTGAATGTCTAACCACAAAATTCAATACAGGACAAACTCAGCCATTATCAGTGCCAATTGATAATAATAAGGAGATGCAAGCACTCCAAAGTTTACTGAATATTAAACAAGGACGGAAATCTACGCAGTTGGAAGAAGTGATTTTAGAAATGTAGAAGTAAGAGTAAGTGTTATTGATTCACTCTGAATTTTAAGAATCGTTGTCCGTATCATTTGCACGTAGAACAATTCACCAACTTCTAGCAAATCGCAAACACTTATTCTGTACTATATTGCGTCATTGATTCTGAAAACAATCATTAGTTTTGATTATAACTAATCCTAATTCATTTATTCGTTTGTTCGATTCCTGATAGAGACACAATTTTTAATTTCTAGCTTTACTGCAACTCGTCAGTGCATTGAAAAGACCTCAGGGGTATCAGACTGTCAAAAATATTTGTATGAGAGGCATTCAATGCAGAGTCAACATGAGCAATGCAGACACCGAATCTGAATTTTTGTTGAATTGACCTTGTTTTTTAGTGATTACAATAAATTCAAATAAATTCTACAGGAATATCTGAATGTATTCTTGAAGTTGGTCATGGATTCAGACGAAGTGTTATGCGCTAACGTGAATGAGCTTCAGAATTTTTTAGGCACCCGCAAAAACACGGAAACGTCACCTGCATGCTCGACTTTTTCCTTATTGTCCCTGTTGTGGAAATTTTAGATTTTTACCGCAGCTACACTCAAATTTATGCAAAATAAAACTTTATACGGTCCTAAAACTAAAATATTTGCGCTGATCGCTAATATGAAGAACTGCAGCTCTTGATCATATTCTTCCCTCGTAACTACAGCTATAGCTTTAGTGACGTCACAGCCGGTAACCAACAATCCCATGATAAATAAACTGAGAAAAACAGTTTAAAGAGAGATAAAGACCTTACGAGTAAAAATCAGCATTTCCTTTACCGAAACAGCAGTCTGTTTTGCCCCAGGGAACACAAATATAAATATTTTATCCCCACAGAACATGCTTTTACCCAACCGCTCAGTAAACTGATTAAACGCCTAAAATTAAGCAGTAATGAAATCTAACGTACAGGAGGTAAGACGGTTTAATTTATTGAGGATATCCTGGAATTGATCGAGCAATTTGGGGCATGTGTTGTAGCAAAAACATTGTTTAACATTTGCCCTCGTGCTCCACATGAGAGTTATTATTCTTACTGCCGTTGTACAATCCTAAGAAACCATCTTTTACAATGAATCTGTTTTGCAATCTTTCAGCAACGTTACTACATCCTAAAGAACGAGGTTGTCTGAGTTTATGCAGTATTACTTATAAAAATGGTCTTATCGACCATATAATTTGTGAGGTCATTATAATGAATGGTAACTGTTAAATACATTCGATATTTGATCAATTATAGAACTGATCATTCATTTTTAAGTGCTGTTCCTTTTCTATTAAAAAAAGTATGCAGTTAACACAGACTTGTAGGTCATGAAGTTACTACATTGAACACAACGATTTCCAATGAAGTTTTTGTATTTTAATTAGCTTAAAACACTTTTTTACATTTAGTACCACTTATGCTGCTAATTTTATACGTAGATTGTTGTTCTTGTGCACTTACTGAGTGGATCAGCACTTACATTCTGTAGTCCGGACTGTTATTTTTGGCAGCTGTTGCGCTCAGTTCTGCTCATCAGGAAATAAATAAATCACAGAAGTTCAATCAAATGCAGATATAGAGAAGTCACGCAGCTGCAACAGCGCTACTACAGCTACGCTCACACTGCCAGCACCAGTGCATCCAGTAGATAACCAGCAGTAGATAAACACCAGTAGATAACCACCAGTAGATAACCGCCAGTAGATCACCACCAGTAGATAACCATCAGTAGATAACCACCAGTAGATCACCACCAGTAGATAACCACCAGTAGATCACCACCAGTAGATCACCACCAGTAGATAACCACCAGTAGATAACCATCA
>VCRD01000133.1:197430-219271 GCA_006783055.1 Trinorchestia longiramus | reverse complement strand
GTAGATCACCACCAGTAGATCACCACCAGTAGATCACCACCAGTAGATCACCTCCAGTAGTTCACCTCCAGTAGATCACCACCAGTAGATCACCACCAGTAAATAACCACCAGTAGATCACCTCCAATAAATCACCTCCAGTAAATCCCCTATAAGCACAATTCTATACAGCAACATCAGCTCCATTAACTTCATGATGACGAAGATCCGAAATGAAACACCACGGACTACTGATAACTGCACCACTAAACTGCAACATCACTTTAGCATCACCACTGGCTCCACAGCACATCACTATTGTTATACAGTCCCACCACTGAACAACACCACTCACCACACCACCACCAGACAGCAACACCACTCACCACACCACCACCAGACAGCAACACCACTCACCACACCACCACCAGACAGCAACACCACTCACCACACCACCACTGAAGTGAAGGTGACCCACAGAACAGCGTGTTTGGGCCGCCACACTCATCTCTCAAGGTGACTTCTTCCAGCGAGCGGCTCTGGAGTCTCGGAACAACCGCAAGCAGCTCTGCAAATTACCCAATATGGTACGGCAAGCAGCCCAGTGTAGTAATACATCATGCCAGCATCGTTCGTAGAAATTGCTCTATGAAGATCGTAGTTATTTCTTTACGAAATAGCGCAGAAGAAAGCCCATATAATAATACATCATGGCAGCATCGTTCGTAGAAATTGCTCTATGAGGATCGTAGTTTTTTCTTTACGAAATAGCGCAGAAGAAAGCCCATATAATAATACATCGTAACTGCTCCGTTGGTAGATATAGCTTTATGAGGATCGTAGTTTTTCATTATGAAACAGTGCGGTGAAAAGCAGTGTAGTTTTTCTTCATGAAACAGCGCATTAGAAAGCCCATTATAATAATACATCATAACAGGTCCGTTGGTAGAAATAGCTTTACGAGTATCGCAGCTGGTCCTTGTGGAGCAGTTAAACAAAGAGACCAAGAAGAGTTACACATTATTGCATTGTAGTGGTTGAAAATGAGGCATGATTATCATAATTACCTCCTTGAGCTCAGTAAACAGCCAAATATGGTAATTGAATCAGTCTCGTTCGGTGGAAGGATAACTCATAACTCATGATAACTTGTGGAATGATAACATAACTCATGTTCAGTTACGTATGAATGCCGTAATTTACTCTTATGAAATGGACAAACGACTCCCAGTTGACTACTTTTCGACTAGTAATAGAACCCATCTGAATAGGACTCAGTTTATTGGTTAAAATGCTCGTAGAAGTTCTGTATTTCTTGTGAAAAGCAAACAGTCTGTGGCTCTGGAGTATTGGTTACAAATTATATATTATTGATTCGACAGAACTAGTAAAGTAACATGGCGTCTTATGTGGATTATGTTAACAAACATATCATCGTTGACTACTAAACAGCTAAAAGGTTTGAAATATTAACTTAGTATTACTGCGCGGCGCTTTCGATTTGTTCCAGAAGTCGCTTTGAAGGTCAAGCTCAGCTCGGTTAAGTAACAGTTATTTTCTTGTCTGTTGGTAAACTTAGAAATTTCGTTCCACAAGACTCCTTACTAGTAGATAAAATGTGACTGAGGAAACCTCATTCAAATACAGAGTTCTAGAATAGAATCAAGAAACGATTTGTAAATAGGCTTTCGTATAATTTTCCATGCAAGGGATGTTAGTCTGATTCTTGGTGTATTTAGGGAGCATAATCTAAATGAACAAGTTTCTTCTTCGTTGATAAATGCACGATAAAAACCATTAACAGTTTATAAAGCAATAAGTTTAGATGGAAAATATATTAATACGAAATAATCTAACGCATTAATAAATGGGAAAGAAATGACAACCATAAACTAGTTAAAAGAAGGGAAGGATTTATCATGACGGGAATTAAAATTGCATTTTGCGTATAATAATTGTTTTTATTTTATTATACAGAAATTAACATGTTCAACGTACTATCGAAAAACTTCTATTCAAATTATTTCACAGATATCCATTTCACTTCTCCATTTTATGCTTTGAAACTTTATTTGCAGCTTTCGTTTAAGATGATCCACAAATGTTTCAATACTTCATTTTTATCTCTCTCTCTCTCTCTCTCTTATTATTAGTTAGTATTCTTTTGGGATATTTACGCGTGGTGTTCAACAAATATCGTTATATTCATCTGTGAAATTGATAATTTGCGCTGACATTTCATTTTATTTACAATTTTTGTGTTTTAACAAAATCGTATCTAGTCCATGTATAATATTTACTATAATGGCTATAGCTTTAAACAAAAGAATAGCTGTTTCAAGGCTGCATTGTGGGGGAAAATCTCTAACAGGCATTACTAAAATCTTAAAAGTTAACAAAATGTACGTCAGGAGTACGTTGAAGCGGTTCAAAGATACTACACTAGTAAAGAATATGAATGGACAAGGTCGTTCTCGAATTGCCAAGACCTCAAATCTGGTAAAATTCACAAGATCAAAAGAAACCTAAAGAGATCTCTGAAAAATCTAACAAAAGCTGGGATTGTATCCGTCAAAACAACGTCCATCATTCTCCACGAGTTGAAAACCTCTCTTTTAGTATCAAAAAAACAGCTGTTATCTGCAAAAACTGTACACAAACGTCATGCTAGAGCTGAAATCCTTTCCTCTTGCATCTGCGAAGGTACGCTACCGAAACTCGTGT
The DNA here is from genome assembly GCA_006783055.1 of Trinorchestia longiramus. Classification (NCBI taxonomy): domain Eukaryota; kingdom Metazoa; phylum Arthropoda; class Malacostraca; order Amphipoda; family Talitridae; genus Trinorchestia; species Trinorchestia longiramus. Next base: position 216,568 of record VCRD01000133.1, on the reverse strand, counting down.
TCAATGACGAAGAGAAATTTTATGTCAAGCAAAAATTTAACACACAAAATGGTCGACTTTAGTCATGGACTGGTGAGTTGACACTTCAAGATAAGGAGCGACGTCAGTAGCGGCTTGGGCAGCGCGCACTGAAACCCGAAGACGTTCATTGCTTTTTGTGGAAGAAGGGGTCTCAATTAAGCAAGAAAATTACCGCAATGGCATTCTTGCAGTTAATGTTGCTTTAGGCTAACAAGCATTTCCAAAAAAGTCAGTGGATATTTAAGCAAGACTCGGTCCCCTCATGTGAAGCTAAGAAAATAAGAAAGCGGTTGGCATTCAATGCTTCTTACTTTATTTCGAAGGAGGAGTGCTCTTGATCACAGCATCTAGTCCAGTGTTTCTCAAAGTGGTCCGTACCGCCCCCCTGGGGGCGTTGAGGAAATGCAAGGGGGCGGTAGGAGGGTACGCCTTGAATGGGGAGCGTATATTACTGTATAATGTACAGTAATATAATCATAAGGGGCGGTGGAAAATCAAATAGTGTCCTAAGAATGCCATTGAGAAAACTTTGAGAAACACTGATCTAGTCCATACTGGAAAGTAAGGTTTCAGAGACACATCACCAAAATTTGGAAGTACTGGAAGCTGAACTCAAAAAGAAATGGGCCAAAATCCCTCATACAAGGCATTAACTTGGGCATTCTTAACTCCCTCCTAGTGTCTACACCTATTGATATTGAATATAGGAGGGTTAGTTAAACAAAATATGTTAATTTTAACTCCTAGATATTTAACTCCCATTTTCTTTTTATTGTGTTTATATGCACTGGTAAATTAATAAACATGAACTCTAGAAATCGATACTTTGATCATTAAACACCTAGTGTTATTAATATTATTTCCCTACCACATTCATTTTTCTCGCAATTCTCTAGTAAGTTTTTCCTCAGAAGTTTAATTGTCTTTTGGCTGTTTCAGTTTTCCTTTTGTTGATATCACTTTCTTTGAAAGCGTTCAAATAAAATTAATTGACTTTCAGGCTTTGAGCAGGTGAAGAGGAGTTCACTTTTTCAATAATAAAAATTGCATGTCACTGTGAGGGGCCATCGAAATTTTTACTGGTGATTAGGTAAAAAAACCTAATAATTTTAATTAGCCTTGGACAATTTACTGGTGATTAGGTTAAAAAAACCTACGAATTCTAATTTGCCTAGGGCAAATTAGAATTCGGTGCGCAAAACTACTGATAACGAGTGTATTTTGCCTTGTTATTATTTACAACAAGCAAATGTTTTTAAGGATTTTTCCCTTCCCTGGAATGATGTTTAGAGGCTCAGGAAGATGACATCCTTGATGCACAGACTTAAGTGATCTGGATTAAACTAAGAAGGAGGCATTGCTGGCTGCAGATCACACTGTTTCTTGTAGTCAGACCATGATTAGAAGTGCACCATAAAACAGAACACAGTTTCATGTGAATGATTTCTGTTTCAATGAAAGAACGTAAAAAACGTGAAGAAAATTTCTGGCTAACATTTGTGACGCCGTCGCTGTGTTTCTAGACAGCAGAGGGAAGTCAGGCTACACCTACACCACAACCAGTCGCCTGTTCACTGTGTTCTCCAGCCAACGTTAATGAATAACAGGATCCTAAGATTAACACACAGATTAACACAATAACACCACTCAGGCCGACGTTAACGAATAACAGGATCCTGAGATTAACACACAGATTAACATCTCAGGCCGATGTTAACGAAATACAGGATTCCCTTATTAACACAAAGAGTAACATTTCAGACCGACGTTAACGAATAACAGGATTCTCTTATTAACACACATTAACTCATTAACACCATGCCTCCTGACATTAACGAATAATAGGATTCTGGCGTTAACACAGGTAATGTTCTAGTACTCTGAATATAAACCTAAATAGCATCATGGTATTGTTACCGTTAACGGAAACGTCTGCACCATATTTTTTCATGATTATTATGACTACGTGTTTGGAAACATTGACTTGCCAGCAGTGTTATCATTATTATTTTGCAACATATAATAAACTGATGGACAGCATCTGATTGCATCGAGACTGATGTTTTTATTGGAACTTTTTCCGCTACTGTCGAAAGAACAAAATTTCCAAAACGAATGACAAGAAAACTGGTTGATGAATTTTTAAATCGACTTCTTGTATCAGTGTCAAGCAAAGAAGCAGGGCGCGTCGGAGACCTGCTCTTAAACTTGCGGTTCCTGCATAGAAAACTTGGTTCTTAAACTTGACCTCCAGAACCGGCTTGTGCAGAAGTGCTGGCTGCTCAATCCAAGAAAAAAACTGTAAAAATCGTTGTACTAGTCATAAGAGTAAAGGCTCCATTTTACTCAATTCTCTCGCACAATTCACAGATGCTCTTAAAGTTATTTTTGTAGTTTATAGTTGAAAGAAAATGCAAGCCCTCCAGCAAAATGTATTGCATCAGAATCATTTCTTCATTTGATTTGTGTTTTCTCGCACGTGCAAGGAAGAATAGCAAAAATGCAGATGTAAGTTGAAAAATAAATCTCTATTTGAAAATTCCTCAGTGCTTACGGCACAGCTTATGATGCTTTATCGTGGCAAGAACTGCAGAGTGACCTCTTTAATTTTTTCCTGAGCAGAAGTCGTAACGATAAAAAAGCTATTAATCATAACTGTCAAAGCTAGACTGAAGCTGTGTCGGCTTGCAATTTCGCTGCGAAATATATCAATTTTTGTACAGAGTTCGATATCGAAGAACCATTAGCGAACGCATTTCTTAATGTCCGACGTGTTTGGCGTACATTTCTAGTAGAGCAATAATGGTAGAGCCGAAATTATAGATAAAGCAATACATGACCATAAATTAGAGGGAAAATCTGTTTCTTACAGACTTGTGTTCGTGTCTCCTATTTAATTTATTACGCAAAAAAGTCCATAAATTTGTTGGATTAATGAGCGATGACATCCCTCAGAAGAATCGCCGTTTTTGGTATGAGGAATAACTAGTATGGACCAATGAACAGATAAGCATTAACTGATATAAAGAAGTGAACGGATAAGGATTAACTGATATGTAGCAGTGTACAGATAACGGATAACTAGTAAGGAGCAATAAACAGATAAGGATTGACTGCTACGGAGCTGTGTACAGATAAGGATTAACTGGTCTGGAACAGTGTACAGATAAGGCTGAACTGCTACGGAGCTGTGTACAGATAAGGATTAACTGGTATGAAGGAGTGAACAGATAAGGCTGAACTGGTATGGAGCAGTGAACAGATAAGGCTGAACTGGTATGAAGGAGTGAACAGATAAGGCTGAACTGGTATGGAGCAGTGAACAGATAAGGCTGAACTGGTATGGAGCAGTGAACAGATAAGGCTGTACTGGTATGAAGGAGTGAACAGATAAGGCTGAACTGGTATGGAGCAGTAAACAGATAAGGCTGTACTGGTATGAAGGAGTGAACAGATAAGGCTGAACTGGTATGGAGCAGTAAACAGATAAGGCTGTACTGGTATGAAGGAGTGAACAGATAAGGCTGAACAGGTATGAAGGAGTGAACAAATAAGGCTGAACGGGCACGGAGCAGTGAACAAATAAGGCTGAACTGGTATGGAGCAGTAAACAGATAAGGCTGTACTGGTATGGAGCAGTAAACAGATAAGGCTGAACTGGTATGGAGCAGTAAACAGATAAGGCTGTACTGGTATGAAGCAGTGAACAGATAAGGCTGAACGGGCACGGAGCAGCAGCAGGTATCGTGTTTTGGTGAATGTTTGCCTAAAATAAAACGAACGTGACATCCCAAGCAGGAATCAGTTCCCGTGCTTTAAAAAACTTCAATTTTAGCTGAGGTCATGTGTTTGTAAATGCTGTTCTAGGATCATAAATTTTAGCGTGAAGTTCTGTCGATTGCTAACCACTCAAAATTTTAAACAAGCACTTCACTAATAATTTTATACAAGCCCTTCACTAATTTTAATTCTAATTTTAAAATTACATTAATCGTTCAATAAACATGATACATTCTGTTCTGAATTTTCATTTCGTATTATAAATTCATCAATATAATTAGTCGTTTTAATCAGGCGACATAACTCATTCATATCGTCAATATTGAAGAGATAAATTATATATAATTGGTCTTTTTGTGTGGTTTCATTCTAAGAGTTCTTTAGTCGTAAGAAAAGCGATAAATTCTTGTTTAATTACTCGTATTGTCAGCTCATTAACTCGTAATTTACTTCTACAATGAGGAAATATTTTTTGAATAACCTAATTCTATAAGCAAACATTATATATATATATATATATATATATATATATATATATATATATATATATATATATATATATATATATATATATATATATGTATATATATATATCGTATATATATTTATTTGATCAAGAACGACTTATATATATATATATATATATATCAGTTTTATCAGTCTACGGTCAAGTAAGAATCTAAAAGGAATACAGAAAAATTGGAAGTTTACATATTATGATTACTAAGATCATGTATTGTGGCCTAGGAAAAGTGTATTGAGGATATGAATGACGTGATGACCAGTCATAATGTCAAGGTGATGACTTGGCACTTGCTGAGCTCATAAATATCTGGCCAGTGATGCAACTTCAGTCGCTTACATGTATGTAATTTTGTTGCCTGATACATGTTATTTAAGTCTTCCGCGAATGTATGCTATTTAAGTCTTTCTAAATGTTATGTTGATCTTGAGGCTACTGGAGTGCAATGAAAGTACAGAAAATAACTCAAGTGATAATAGTCATGAGGACCTAAAGTAGCCGACAATGTCTGGATGTCGAAAAAGATCTGACGTTTTTTGTACACAGAAAAGGTAGTCTCGTACAGCTGCTGAATTTACATCTAATTGGTCTACCTCTATACAGAAATTCCCTGACCACGCTTGTTAGCCTTATTAAATATGATACTCGATAAAAAAGAACAGTTCCAGTGAGGCTTTGAAAATGAGATAAAAGTAAACTCTATCAAGTAAACTAAAGCACTCGCTACTTGACAGGAAACTGTTAGAATTGATACTATACTTCTAGACTGCCACGACTATTCTGTGTGGACCCTTTGAGTGAGACTCAATAGAAGAATGACTGATGGAGCATAAATCAGCTGCGATACACACTCCTGACCTATGTTATGCTCAAGTGTTGCGTAGGTTCAGGGAAACTTTTCATCGTTTTGCAGTAGCTGCTTCGTTACACGTATGTTAGCTTGTGTTTTCATCAGGCTTCTGAAATTTGATCAAGAAGAACGACTTATGAAAGTTGCCTGGTTTGGGCAATTTCTCGTAGTGCCACTAGAATAGAATAGAATTAGGCTATAGGAACGAACCTTCTGGCCCATTCTTGGGTCGGATAATTACTTCGATAATTATTCGGTTGTATACCCAAGTGTGAATACCATAATAAAACGTCTTAATTGCGTGTTAAATTTAACACACACGGAATGCAGTGACACTTTCGTAAATGAATTTGATAATATTTCTATCACAACTCACTTAAAATTAAAATATTTACAGAAATGTTTGTGTTTAAAAGTAAAATAAGTCGAGTAGTGGCGCTGGAATTGTTAAGTGCTTAGTTTAGTCGATGTTTCAGAGGCGAGAGAACTGTGATGCCGTCTCTCTATATTAAGAATCCAACCTTCAATTTGAAAGTTATTTTATAAACAGAAGAAAAATGTTGAGGAACACAGAACATATGATTACTGTTGGAAACATCAAGTAAAAGTAATCACATGTAAAAATACAAGTAAAAAACTTAAAGAGAATGAATGTATGATAATAAATTATTATTGAATTATAAATAACATATCCAGGAAGTCAATAAATTATTGTGACCCAAACGTTTGTTTTACATTCTGTACCCCTTACCTAATGAGGATATTCTTGAAAATAATTGCAGGAGACAATATGCAAAAAATTCAAGAACTTCTATCAACAGTAACTTCTAGCGGCTGGTATTGTATAAAAACTAACAGCTTTGTGCATCTTTTTAATGATAATCCAAACCTCGCCATCAGTTTACCAGATTTCAGCAGAGTTCGTCAGGAACCTTCACATTTATAATGATTTGTTACGAGGATAAAAACGTCAAGGCTGTGTGAGATGGATGCCTGGTTTGTACAGTCAGAAGCTGCAGAACTCATAGGGAAGTTGTAGTGTGGTTTTCGCCAGCCAACCTTTGACGTGAGGTTAATGTAAATTATCAAATATCAAAGCTAACTAAAGTAGAGTACGAGAATTGTGTACTGCAAGGGTCGGCAGAGTGGTTGATATCGACCCCTGGGGGTCGAGGGTTTATAACATTTCTCTTTATTTATGGTCATCAAAAATGTCAATAATGGTTTAATATTTTTTTCACCTATTTGTATGTGTGTGTGCATGGAGGGGGTCGATGTGAATACAAATATCCTATGAAGGGGTCGACGGGTAAAAAAGTTTGCTGACCCCTGGTGTACTGGAATTTACGGACGTTCCGTATAATCTGTCAATAAAGTTAGCCGGGATTGTCAGGGAACCAGATGTGTAATTTTATTTCCGTTTTGATAGCAACAACGCATAGGTTTGCGGCTCAACGTCCTTCATATATAACTTTATTTTCAGCGCGCTGAACTTCTACTCCCTTATACACATTAAAAATCCGATCTCCTAACTGAGATTGAAGAAAATTTCAGATCGCGTTAAATAAAACGCGTTATTTGTGTTAGTGAAGCGTCTGAACAACTCTCATCGTGGATCACATTGATGTAGAGTGGTGACTTGCAATCATAGAATATACAATGACGTGTGACCTAAAGTTATAGTTTATTAATTCATTATCATGAATGAATGCATTTTTCTGTGTCATCACTCCTCACATATTTAGAAATTATAAAAACTTGCTATTCTCAACAACAGTTTTAATATCTAAAGCCATAATGAAATATACTGTATCTACTCAGACTCTTTAATATGAAAAAGCGATAATTTTATACAGAGTTCATAATAATATTCAATGAGCATTTGAGGTGTGTTAACATTTTAAAGGCCATTATTTAGCTCGTTATTTACTTGTTGAGAAACATCTAACCAAAGTGTCGTAACAACACTTCAAAATAATTTGGACAAAATCGCGAATGTAAATAGCGACGGTTGCAAAATGGAATAAGAAATGTTCTTATTTATCATTCACGTAACCAAACAAATATTTACCATCCCAGCATCACGTTAAATTTACTCACAAGATGCTAGCAGTAGTTTAAATTTATTATACGAAAACTGTTTATCACGTGAATCAGAATTTTTAAATATTGTCGTAAAACAAGTCATAAACAAACTTCCCTCATCTCTAAGCATAAACATACAACATTTTCTGAATGGCTGTCAAGAAAGAGAGATGAAACGAAAACGCCAGTGACTTGTCTTGATTCATACGTGTAATAGACCAATAAACTGTGTATTTAGTGTCAACTCTTTTGAAACTGGAACGAAAAATTGCTCAATTAGCGTAAAATGTAGAACAGTCAGCTATGGGGGCATTCAAAAATAATGAATACTAGAATGCAAAAGCCTCGAAACTGTTGTTAAAATTCTTGTTAATAATAGTAAAGGAATCAGTTTCAAAGAAATAATATAGTGAATGTCCTAAATTTTCATTAAAACCAGTCACAAACAAGTGTAACAATTCGTACAAAACTAGTTTATCATGAAATAATAAGTAACACACATATTAATGCCTTAAAAATTGTTCATTTATTTACACTATTTGTTTAAAGAAGCGCAGAAATCACTAATGATCTCAGTGTTGGGTCCAGGGTTTCTATATAATAGCTCTATAAACGGTGTTTATCTCATAACAGTTAGAAGTGCAATTTTGTCCACGGATGATGAAATTATTTTGTGAGTGTGGTAACATACATGAACCTTTGTCAGAAACTCAACTGTAAAACTCAACTAGATTGTTTAGTGCAAGAACAATCTTCCCATGGCGAAAGATAAAATCTTCTTTCGTAATTCCCGTATTTATCAGCGCAGTGTTGTAAATTCTGACACACGAATTTCAATAGATGACAAATTTAAGCAGACGTTTGAATGGGTGAAGATTTTTAAGCCATTCCCTTGAAATATTTTATCTTAAAGAGCAACCTTTTCGTACATGATGGTGACTGTTTTATATCTTTGTCGTCGACATGCTACTTTTGTCATCATTGCATGGTGACGGACACCACACGGCCGGGTTAACAATGTTATCATAACCGTTCAGTGTAGGCAAAAGAACATAAGCTTATTTTAAAGACGGTATAACTCTCTACATATATACTAGAAATGCGATGGTGCCACAAAAATCATTTAAATGAACTGGATCTTAAGTTTTTGTACCCGGTAAACACAGCAGTTTTATGTGAGGAGTGAACTATCGTCATAAATATTTACTACTTTCTTGTTCTTGAAACTATGACCCAGCTAACGCTTGTCCAATGAAAGCTTAGTATGAAAAAATTATTAAGACAGGATCGATCGAGGGGATCCGAAAGAAATTTAATAATGCCCATAGATTTAAGAAAGATCCAAGAACTTTACGAAAGATTTTTCAGAAATTATTAGAAGAAATAACTCTCAGCAATATCCCAAGTTCAAGTAGGCCTGTGTCTAGCAACAGAGACAAAATTTAATCCATACGAGAAGGAAATAATCTTTAATTGACCATAAAACTATCCAGTAAGTCAACTGATAGAAACATATCCAAAAGGAATATGTTCATTCAAATTTACCAATTTTTGGCAGTGAATGACAAAATTAAAAGTCGTATTTTCTGTCTAAAGCTCTAACAAATAGCCGAAAATGAAGAAATTTATAGCAATTATATAATTGTCCGTGATTAATGTGCCATTTAATTAAATAACCGACCGAACTAACATAATTACCAACAATACTAGCCAAACAAGGAAAAGCTCAGTGTTGGAAAAATCATGCAATCTCCTAAGGTCAGTAAATAGATAAAATATTTATGGCTTTCTTTTTTAATTTCACAGCTGTTGTAGCCATTACAATTATTTTTGAGAGATATGTACTTCGCCATGCTAAAAGAAGTTTTTAGTCATCATAGAAAGGCAGGCCATTTCTACCAGCAAGATGGTGCACTAGCACACACCACGACAGAAGGCACCAAATAGTTAACTGATAGCTTCTAGGGTAAGTTAATTTCACACATGAGTGAATTTTTTCGATCAGCCAGATCACCCTTTGCCCGGTTGGCTTCTTCCTTCGCAGGTGCGTGAAAAAGTGTTTAAGAAAAGCCACATTTCCAAATGAACTGAAATAAGAAGTGTGTCAAGTTATCTTCTTAGTCAATACTGAAATATTGAAGAGAGTTATCTAAAAATTCGACCGTCGAGTTGAAAAATGTTTCGAATGTGATGTAGGACACTGTGAGAAACTGAGCTGTTTCTCACAGCTGTTGTTTCATGTGATGTGAGCTGTTTTGAATGATCTTTGTTTCAACTTTGCACCCCTAAAACAAAAAGGGTTACAACAAATGTATAATAGCACCAGCTTTTTGCCCACCCTGTTTGCAAAAAAAAAAGTTTGACCTGTAATTGTCATTGTGTCTCTAGTCGTGACTCTTTTACTTTGTTCTCTTAACTTTAATGAAATATATTTCAGTTAAACGAACGCATAAAGATATTTCATGTATTACAGTTATAGAATATTTAAATTTATTCTATGAACGGCGTGCTAAAGTTAATTTTATTAACATGATTTGATTCCAGTCGGTAATGAATTTGAATTTGTGTAATTGGTTCATACTTTTTCGACTATTTGACAATACCACTTTGAATGCTGCAAATGTTGACCTCAAATCCGTTTTGGATCTTTTCAAATTCATTTATATGGATTTCTGCTCTTATCTGCCCACAGTTTTTGTGTGTGTACATTTTGCATTCTACTGTTTATCTGAATATAGATCTTATTTTAGTGTATAATGCAGTAGTAAGTACCTTAGAATATTAGTGGCTTAGTGTATAACAAACACTACTACAATGATTAAACAATACCTTCAAGAAAAAAAAATCCAAAACATTCATTGTTAATTTAGAATTCTCAAATCTTTTGAAGTCCATTGGTGTTATATCTCTGAATTTTGTTTGCCAATTTCTCTCAAAAAGATTAGTTTGCGTAAAAGTTTCATCCATGAAAAAAACCATCCACTAACAGAAACCGTCCTTTAAAATGGGAATAAGATTGTAGACAAAGAGTCTGAGATCAAAGCAACTGCATGAAAAACTAGAAAAAATACGAGCAATTTTCTAACTTGGAACAGGCAGTCGTAAACGGTGGAAGGCAAAGACCACGGTGGGAGAAGTGCTAATAGTCAGTCACGGAACATCATAGCTGGACAGTTTTATTAGCACCATCAACATTATGGTACAATAACTATGGAGAACTACCTCTGTCCGCAGAGAGTTAATTTGTACGCCATAATAAGCACAACCAACGGTCTTTGTGTCCAAGCCTAACCTAGATAGATGCAGAGGGCGGCCGGCATTTGACTTCCTGGTACAGAGCAGCACCACCGACAATAATTATTACATTATAAACTCAAATGTACAGGAGTCGTACCGTAAAGCTGCTTTGTGTAAGCGAGCAGATAATATGAACCGCGAAAACGATCATGAGCAGGTCACTCCTGAGCCTTGGGAAACTAAGGAAACTAGGCAGCAAAATTCACTTTTAAATTGTTGTGCTGGATTCTGTTTGTAGATTGACATTCTTTGTTCACGCTGTTCATCAATTTTAGTTACAATTGTCATACCTATCACATTGTTTCATCACACTTGTATTATAATCGCAGCTGTGTATGTATCATTATGTGCTGAACAACTAGTTATGTATAACAAGTCCTTCAAAAAAAGAAAAACATCGAACAAGCAAAAGATTTATGGTTCACACAAATGAAGTCATCTTTTTTCAAAACCCGTTGCTCTGTTTCTGCAGTGCTCATCTTTTGTTGACCCCAGGATACGCTCCCCCAAAACAATTCACACTTGTAATGGAGTACAAAAGAACACTCCAACACCATTTGCTGTTCATGCTTGTTTTTTCTGGGACATTGAGCGACACAACGCGGTCAAGCTATAGAGATCATTTTTATTCTTAGGGTCACGAATTGAGGAAAATTTAAAATAAAGTTCTGCTTGCAAGGCGTTTTGCGGTTGAGAGCTAAAGCGTTTGTTAATTGATGAGGGTATAACTGATTACATTATTCCTGCGTAAGCACCAATCCTAACAAAACACGGATGTTATCAATGAAATTTACTACGTTATCATTTTACGGCGTAGGGGGAACAAAATTCATTATTTTGTTGAAGTCGATAGTAGAACACATTTAAAATTTGAAATGTCTAAAGTAAAATAAAATTTCAAAGTACTAAATATTAAGCCTTACAGACAATCACTACTATTCTAAGCACTGCAGACCAGGGGAGATTTTACAACAACGTAGTAACTTTTACTTTTCAAGTTTGGAGAGGATTCAGAATACTGTATTTCGTTAAAAAACTTCCGTTCGACCTTCATTCACAAAGTTTTTATTAGTTTAATCATTTCCACCTGCTTCAATTGCTATGATTGCAATTGACTGCTGATGAGAAACGTTCAACTGTGAATTCAGTTACGTTGTAGCTAACTGGTGCTTGATGTTGACATCTGTTCAAGTTACACAAATAAAAACAAGTTACGTTACAGAAATCAAGTTACGTTGCAGAAGTAAAGCTACGCATCAGAGTAAAAGTTCGAATTCAAGTTTCATGTTCATAAATATATTCATTCACGTCCTTCACGAGCCGACGCAAAACAAAAATTAATTAATCTCACGAGAATTAAGCCAGTCAGCCTCAAATTTTTCATAATTTCCTGAGCTTTTTGCTAAAAAATCTCGATGTGACTAAAACGATGGATCAATTTTCGTTACTTATAAAACCGAAACCAACAAATGGAAGAACGTATTTGACCTATTGTTTACCTTTTGAAAGAACAGTACAGAACACATTTACGGGTTTGACAAATTGAGGTTACATCACTTTTAACGAATAGCTAGCTTGATCCATCATTAATTTATTATCTTCATTGTTCTCTCTTCATGCAAGATCTTTGTGCATAACATAATTCTATTCCGTGAATAAATTTTACTCCAGGCACACCCGAATTATGCTCGAAATTTAAAATTTATTAAGAAGCATTTTCACACAAACATAAATGGAAAGGGTTTAGTTCAGGAGCCCATGTTGTGCTTCGAACCCCATTCTCCACATATCATTACAAATTTATTTTTTAAATAAACGTATTACTTCAGTCATATGTACATGTGATGTTTGCGGCTTCTCCACGACACGATTATTTTTAATATATATTAAGTTAGATGTCGAGTTCAGTGTCGGAGATACAAAATACTGAAAAAGTTTACAACAGCCGTAATACGTAGTTGAGCTTCGACGTACATACCATGTAACAGCTGCGTGCCTTCTCCTCTGAAATATTCGAAATGGCTTCTGAGTTGGCAACACTTATATAGAATCGTGTATTTGATTCAAATTCAAAATTTATTCAAAACGTATACACATTACATTCGTTGGAAAAACAATCGAAACCCAAGCTTCATAATTCAAACAAAAAGTCCACTATTTCCACATAATTTAGAGCCTTTCAGTAAAGGAACACCGGCAAAAACTGTCACACAAGTAACGAGACTTTTCTCTGAAATAATTCCAACGTACATCGAAGAGCACCGCTGTGGTCGGTCTTGCTCTGAACGGAAGTTAGAGCCCTGCAGCGAAAAAGACTCTGCCCATTTGGGAACCATCTTGAAAAGAAACTATGGCTTCGTTCACCTCAAAGTCTGGTGATGTCTTTTACTGCAGCCTAACGAGGATGGGACCCTCTACATGCCGTGATCATGGATAAAATAACCGTTTACTAGCCGTGTAAAAACCTCTTTGTTGAACCTCAACGCTTTGTGACACAGCTCTCGCATGTGACTAACGATGGTAAAAGTGATTCATGTCAAAAATTTCTTTTTTTATATATTAATAATGGTACTTCATCATGCATGGAAACCAGGTGACGCATAATTCTGCATAAGAAAGACACGAATTCGAGTGTTACCTGGCATAGCTGACCTGCTATAGGTCTGAGGTATGTTGTTCATACAAAAATTGAAAGACTTTGTCCTGTTCTCTCAGCTTCCCATGTTGAGAAACAGTATCAAACGAAAGAAAAATACCTTTCTATTGGCGTATAGCAATTTTTATAGTCCACATGAAACAAAATAGAATTCATGAAAACTAAACGCGCTCTTCTGTTTTTATTCTTTGAATTAAAATTTGTCTGGCAGATAAATGTTATGCATTTTTTTCGTACACTGTGCAATGAGATAAATAATGATATACACGGTGCAATGAAATAAATAATGATATACACGGTGCAATGAAATAAATAATGATATGCACGGTGCAATGAAATAAATAATGATATACAAAAGATTGTGAAGTCTTGTCATGAGGTTGAGGCCAGCGTTTTTTCCTGTTTTTAACACGCACGCAAGAAAACCCTCCATCCCTCCCTCTCCCTAGGAAGCCTGATCAGCCTTTTGTGTAATATTAGGAAACACATGTTGTTTATGGATATCTTGGAGTGAGCTACACTACAAAAAAATTGTTAATCTGGTCTCCCTCTCGAGTTACAGAATAACAGTCAGAAACATTTTGCTAAGATCGGAGACCACAGCCACAGAATTTCCCAACAGTTTTGTGAAGTTTACGCACCGGTGTAACTAATAGAAAAAATAAAGTTTTCGTTAGAGTTTGTCGCAGCTGAAAATAGCCACAACCGGCAAAGCATGACGCTAGTAACACGAGCGGTAGGGAGCGACGATAAAAGGACGTTATGCAATACTCTCGGTGGCGCTTTCCTATCAAACGGATTAGCGGCGGTCGCGGCGGGCGCGTTTTGTTCATTGCACTTTGATACGCCGAAGCAGAACCTTTTAGTGTCGCATTCGCGAGATTCTCTTTCAGGAGGATTTAAGACACAACTGAATCTGTCTAATTGCTTTGATTCGTTACTTGTGTCGCCATTTGTCGGCTCAGTGCACTTGCAGGAAGAAAAATTATGTGAAACGATGCTTACCTACCTCGAGAAAATCCAGTTAAGGTGTCTGATCCAGTTAACTTTTATGCTTAGCTTGGGAGAAATGTTTATTTTTACTCATTTCTTAAGTGGCAATGAAAAACGACAAACATATGATATCATATTTAGATTATTTTCGTAATCTTTTAAAGATAATATCACATCTACAATGTACAAATGAGCCGGAGTTGAATTGTGTAATCTTCGATCAATCTGTATTAAAAGCTCATATATTCATAAAAGGTACGAGAAGGATACAACAGATTTTGATACAAGGCTCATGTGTTTCGTTTGAAATGTTTAAATTTGTACTACTATCCAGTTAAAAAAAACTGGATATAGGGACTATAGTGTCAGTTTAAAGAATGCAGTTCAGGGATGTAACTCTACCCAACACAACTGCCCGCCGAAACAAAAAAGAAAGAAAAATATAGAAAGATTCAGAGAGCACTTCCACCTCATGCAGGAATGACACAATGCCAGAAAGAAATATAAAGATGGAATAAGGAAAAGCTGGGAAGGAGGAAGAGAGCAAAAATAGAAAAAGATACAGTTTGACAGCATGAGTAGACAATATAATAGCTCGATAACACAGTTCAGATTGTTTAATTAGCTCCAACACCGACATATACCATCTGATCTAAAATTAAAATCCGAAATACTTTTCTATCATCAAGGGAATCTTTATAAAACAATAGCCATATGACTGTATGCCAGTATTTACGTTAAAAACTGTACTCGATGGTCAACCAGCGTCTATGTTAATTAAGGATGTCGACTAGCACGCCGTAGATGTGTTTTATACTCCATCAAAGCGCGTATTTTTGGACTGGAGGAAAGAGGATGTCCTTTCAGAGGAGCAATACACACTTTTTCTCCTAGTAAAACTGACGCACTTAATGACGAATGTACATAGAAGTTTAATTATACTTGTTTCTTAAGAACTGGAATGGGGAATTTTTCTTCATAATGGTGATTTTTTAATGTAGAATATAAAACTTCACAACGGAGTATTTCACTGCGACCCCTACCTTGTTATTCCATAGCTTGTACAAATAAATTGCATTGAAATCTAAAACAACTTGGAAATATTTAATCTTAATTGATAAAAACTTGGACTTGAATGATAACTTTAATTTCAATCTATGTTATTGATGATTGGAAAACTGAAATTATGAGAAAATAGCGAGCTAATCAGAGTAATAATCATGATGAATCATTTGCTGACTAAAAATAATGCTAAAGTGATTCAGTAGATGTAAGCGTTAATGCATTTTTAATGAGTTTTTAGCAAATAACAAATAACTTTATAACGATCGAAAAATCAGATTATGTAGGAGAGTTAAATAAGTTATGAGCACATTTGCTTTCAAGCTTTTTATTTCGCCCTCTAGTCAACTGCGCACTACACGTTACAAAAGTCATGACTGAGCTCGTTCTCTGAACAGGTTTCGGAATAAAATTACCCAATTTTATTACAGCTTTCTCCAGTTTCAAGTGTTCTGCTTATTTAATCCAACTCAAAAAATGAACAATAGTAACTCAATTAGGACCCAGATGAGTGGCTCTTCAGACTCTCGTACTTCAGCTTGAAAATCAATGGAATGGTCCACAGAAATGATGTTGTGTAGATCTTCACCCAGACAAGCATCTTTATAGGATAATATTAGTGAGGTAACACGAGTCGTTAAATATCGGTGCGTCATTGAAATAAAAAGAGGTACAAACACAAGTATTTTAAGCTGAAATGAGGTTCAATGCTTTACCTACATTAGGGATATCTTAATTTTTTTATTGGACATTAGTTTTTCTTTTATATTTTGGCTACATTGCGTGTAAAACTGATCTTCAGATATCTCTGCACACCACCCTGAATAGTGAAATTGTGTAATACGCTTCGACAGTAATTGTTATTATTTCATAGTGAACTCCACTCTTTGTGTAAAATTTAATTACCTGAATAATGATCCAAACAAAGTAACGAGGGTCATAATTCTTCAGGTCCTGAGCTAAGATTTTCCAGACAGCATCTGAAGAACTCAATGAATGTGTCACATTCGAGAAGAAATACCTCTCTTTTTTCCAACCTGCTCACAATTTTGCGTTTTATCTCAACGTTTCCGTTTCATACGACAACGCTCACTGAACGCATGCCATGCATTCGAAGAGTTTTTTTTACGTTCGTTACTTTGGACGAAGGCTCACAAAACAACCTTAATTGGCAGTAGAAGAAACGAAAAATCAGTCGAGGATCCTCGTAGTGGCAATATGGGCGATATAATCAGAAGCCCTGACGATGAAACCTCAGCAGGGACTGACAAAAATCCCAAAGGGCGCAGTTGCATCTCTCTTATGGCACACTTCTAGCCATTAAAGATGTAATCAAAGCCTTGGCCAAAAATACCATCATGGTCTATACGCGAAGTTATTGGTGAGCTGAATAGCATTGATCACTCATCGACATTTGCACTCATGAATCAAAAGAAAAAGTAGATTCTAGACGCTTGTAAATCGCATTCACAAGTAAGAAATGATCGGTTTTGTTGCTTGAATCGCGTTTTCAATTATATATGAAAAAGAGCAGACGTGCAATTAGAAACAACTGGTGAATCATATGAAATTTTTTATTCTCTCTTCGGGATACGATGAGAGGACTGGAAAATTCTCTCCTTCTACCAGGAATTTGCAATTTGCTGCTAAGGCAAATTTTCTGCAGAAGGTGCAAAATGCGATATAGGTGCAGAAGGTGCAAAATGCGATATCATATTATTCGTTTTCCTTGACATGTATAAAGTCAACACAAGCACACGTTTATGAAATCAAAATGATAAATAAAAATTTGCCATAGGATGAAAAAGTTTCAATTTTCATTAACATTAAAAGTACGAAAGTCTTGTATATTACTTTTAATTTTGTATACAAGATACCAGATTTTGAATCTAATCCCACCTGTGAAATGAACGAACATTCGTTATCACTAACTACAATACAAATGCACAAGTGTTGAAAAAATGCTTAGGCGGATATTGTATTTATTTTTTCAGTTTTGGGTTAAGTTTGTTATAAACTTATCACTAGTAGACCCACACGTGAAAATTCACGTGTTTCTCAATGATTTTTTCATTTAATTTGCCAGTGGACGCGGGCTTTACGAAGGAGCTTCCCATTGAAGGATGTGCCTTTGGTATCCACAATTCGAAGCTTGCGATATGTGCCGAATTTTCTCCCATGTAAATCCTTAAGAGCGTGACAGAGAGACGGACCAAGCAAGCAACAAACTATGTATTATTATATAGTGGAATTATGTGTTTCAATTGTCCACAGCCCAAAATATGATTTTTTGCTTTTATTTTCGTGTTTTTAAGCATGCATTTCACTACAAAGATTCATAATAAAATGTTGAAAAAATCGATGGATTATGTTTCCACTTTTTCCACTTTTCGAAAATCACGAAAAAGCTTCGTAGATCACAATTATGTACGAATAAATAGTTCAGCACTGCCATAAATTTTCTGTTCAAATTGAAGTAGCAATACTAACTGAAAGATCAGTGAAGGATAATTCGATTAATTCAGTGAGACATTTCGTGACTCACCGAGTGACCTGCAACCCAGTGACCTGCAGCTGAGTGACCTGCAGCTGAGTGACCTATATCTGAATGACCTACATCTGAGTGACCTGCAACTGAATGACCTACATCTGAGTGACCTTCAGCTGAGTGACCTGCAGCCAAGTGACCTGCAGCCCAGTGACCTGCAGCCCAGTGACCTGCAGCCCAGTGACCTGCAGCCAACTGACCTGCAACCAAGCCTCCTACAGCCAAGTAACCTGCAACCGAGTGACCTGCCTCTGAGTGACCTGCAATCAAGTGACCTGCATCTGAGTGACCTGCAATCAAGTGACCTGCAACCAAGCAACCTGCAGTCAAGTAACATGCAGTCAAGCGACCTGCAGTCAAGTAACCTGCAGTCAAGTAACCTGCAGTCAAGCGACCTGCAGTCAAGTAACCTGCAGTCAAGTTATGTTAGGAAATCCCTCACTCCAGTTTTCCCTCTTTAATTCCTCGGTTTGTTTTCGTGTTGCGTTGTTCAAGCGCGTGTGGTTGTCAAGCCGTCAGTCGCTGTGCGTCCACGAGGCCTATAAGCCTGCCATTCAGAAGCATGTATAATTTGTGTAAAAAGTCTACTTCCAGCAACAAAGAAGAAGAAAGCAAAGAACAAATCATTTTACTTCTGATAGAGTATACAGTGTGTGTTTTGTCTCTGGGCTTTCAAGTCTATTCTACACAAATGTTAGTCTTTATACGATATCGAAAAGTGAAATGCAGTTGTATTGGAAGAAAAATATATTGAGTGTGCTAAATTATTAATAATTACAAATAAAAGAACCGAAAGGATGATATTAATGTATTTTGGTACTCGAAAAATCATATATTATTCAGTAGTAATGACCGAAACTCTTGCATATGGACTACGTCCATCTGGTCGAAGAAATCCTGAAGTGAAAAAAAAATTCTTGGATCGAGGAATTATCCAAGCCGTTGTAGCAAACTTTGGAAGTCTAGTTAATAAAAAGACTAGTAATGACTTTAGAAAACTTTAGTATCAGTCACTTCAAGCGAATAAAAAGAGCATAAATGTGTTATTTATTTCTTTAATAGAACTGCCCTGAGCTGACATAAGTATATCGTATTATGGAATTTATGGTTTTCTTTACGTAGAAAAGGTTGAGAACTCTAGAGGCTGACTGGAGATAAGCAGGCTGACTGGAGATAAGCAGGCTGACTGAAAATGAGCAGGCTGATTGGAGATAAGCAGGCTGACTGGAGATAAGAGGCTGACTGGAAATAAGCAGGCTGACTGGAAATAAGCAGGCTGACTGGAGATAAGAAGGCTGACTGGAGATAAGCCGGCTGACTGGA
>VCRD01000133.1:152077-196974 GCA_006783055.1 Trinorchestia longiramus | reverse complement strand
TAAGCAGGCTGACTGGAGATAAGCAGGCTGACTGGAGATAAGCAGGCTGACTGGAGATAAGCAGGCTGACTGGAGATAAGCAGGCTGACTGGAGATAAGCAGGCTGACTGGAGATAAGCAGGCTGACTGGAGATACAACTACGCTGGAGTTACACCAGCTCCAGTTGCCAAGTCTCGCCTTGTGACGAATGTTTCACACCCTGCAATTCCAGAAGGCACGTGAATATTCTGCTATGCAAATGAAGCATTATAGGGGCTCAGTGAGTGTCCCTTCTTCATGCATATTCATCTCGTATCCTGCTAACACAACCACCATGCTCGCACTTCAAGCTCTGATTGCCATGATTATAATCTATTCCAGGATCATATTTTCAAGGCAGAATTAATAAATTTTACTGAAAAGGACAGTGAAATTCGCACGTGTTGGTGTGGGGTGAAGCAACATAAAGAAAACGAATGTTCACGCCGTCAAGATTAGTTCCATGATTCTAAAAAAAAAAATCCCGGCTGCGTTATATTCGATTGAATCATCGATGGTGTTAGCTCTCACTGAAAATCGTTTTAAGTAAAACTGAATTTACATAATAGCATTTTCAATTTCGAAAATTTTGCTATATTGTTATCAGTATATTCGTACATTTTAAAACTAAATTAGCAAATAGTCACAGTGTGTTTTGACTACTCTTTCCCTCGTACACATGAAGGGGAAAATCTGGATGGCTGAACTGAGTGCAGGGGGAAATGACAGAAAAAAAGATTGGAAACCACTGTTCTAGACTGAAATCACAAGTAAAATTTTTGCACAGTGACTTAATAACATCTCTAGAAATAATAATTTCTCGTAGCTCATGTTGTGTCCTCCACCACTGATCCTCCCCATAGAGAAGATCAGTCCTCCACCACTGATCCTCCCCATAGAGAAGATCAGTCCTCCACCACTGATCCTCCCCATAGAGAAGGATCAGTCCTCCACCACTGATCCTCTCCATAGAAAAGGATCAGTCCTCCACCACTGATCCTCCCCATAGGAAAAGATCAGTCCTCCACCTTCCACCCTTTCACAACGACTGGAAAAAATCACTCCCGATATTTATTGAACAAACCGTGTATGACCACAGCAAATGTGGGAGCTTCTTCCTGCACAGCGAGCTGCTGACTACTATGCCATGAGGGTACAAGAAATTTGAGTTTCATTAAAATTTTGTGCTATGTATGTTAGCAAAACACTGCGTATTGATTTCCTATGTAAGAACTTGAGCCGTTTCCAAGCATTTTAAATCCTATGGACTGACGGGTGTAATGATTTCTATGGAAAAAGTATGATCATATATGGTAAATACTGGTTGAGCGTTTTACACACATGTATATAAAAATGACTACGATACTCTACTTAAGCGTAATAGAATATGCGACACTAGTCTAGCACAGTCCAAAATGTAGGTCTAAATAAGGGCATAAATAATTTTGCATAGGCAAAGAAGAATTCTTTATTTATGTATAGTAAATTAACATGATATGAATATTAAGTTTCTCATGATGCATTGGCCATCAAGTTGTCAATAATGCTGGAACTATCAAGTTGTAAATGATACTGTGGCCATCAAGTTGTAAATGATACTGTGACCATCAGGTTGTAAATGATACTGTGACCATCAAGTTGTAAATGATACTGTGACCATCAAGTTGTAAATGATACTGTGACCATCAAGTTGTAAATGATACTGTGACCATCAGGTTGTAAATGATACTGTGACCATCAAGTTGTAAATGATACTGTGACCATCAGGTTGTAAATGATACTGTGACCATCAAGTTGTAAATGATACTGTGACCATCAAGTTGTAAATGATACTGTGACCATCAAGTTGTAAGTGATACTGTGACAATCAAGTTCTAAATGATACTGTGACCATCAAGTTGTAAATGATACTGTGACAATCAAGTTCTAAATGATACTGTGACCATCAAGTTGTAAATGATACTGTGACCATCAAGTTGTAAATGATACTGTGACAATCAAGTTCTAAATGATACTGTGACCATGAAGTTGCAAACAATACTATAGCCATCAAGTTGTAAATGATACCTTGGTCATCAAGTTGTCCAAGTTTCCTCCATAAAGTCATGCATGCCCTCAATCATTTACAACCCTCAGTGCTGGATTGCAAAAGCACACGGAACTTGAAGGCCAGCTGTTGCGTACTCAACTTCTTTTATTAACCAGAATAGAAAACTAGTTTGCTTTAGATGTGATATCGGTCACATGCCAAGTAAAGTGAAGGCTATTGTCCATAGTGTATAAGCTGAGCTATAATGAATAGATAAGAGGATTAGCACGAGTGATAATCCTGCTGCATATCTAAACTACACCAAAGTTTAGTTTTGACTTGGCGTACAGTGTATCATGTCATGCAATTTCAGCGTTACATGCGTACCAAGTTCTTGTATGAAATATCTATTGTATAGTATATAAATTGGGGACATCAAAAGCTGTTCATGTACGCACAAACAAACAGCTTTCGGATTTAAAAACAAATGTTTCACGCACAGAACTCGTCTTTTGTAACTTCAAGTCGGAAACTGACTTTGCCTCATGCTATGCATAGAGTAAAATTTAGGTTCATTACCCTCAAATTTTTAAACTTAAATCTGATCAGATATTTGAGAAATAGTGTACAGGTATTATTCTTTCGTAGTCCACATCAGTTATCCTTCTAAAATTATTCTTTAAAAGTTCATGATTTGATATTCAAAATCCTGGGTGAAATTACGCTAAATTTGTCTTTTTAACACTAAAAATGCTTGTAATTAGAATAAAAAGCATATGTAGCTCTTAAAATTAGAAATCATATCGCAGTTGTTACCTATGATTACCTGTTATTCCCATTACTTCATTACTTTAACTTATTATTCCCAAGGTAAAAATAACCTAACTCCTTAAGTTTTAAGAATATAATTAGTATCGGCTAGCCTTTGAGCTCCACCACATAGCAATTTTTCAAGAATCATGACAGAAACATCATATTGATCAAGAAACTTAGAACCAGGTAAATTATTCATGCCTTCATTATTCGTCAGAATTTGATTGAGTAGATAAGGCTTACGTTTAAGTAATTTTAGCCGTCATTCAATCCCTAAGCTTTGTGTTGTGAAAGTGAATGAAGTCTTCCTCTTTCATTTCATATTAAGACCAATGGAATGTAAGATATTTATGTTCTTCAGTACATTTAATTCAATTGATATTTTTGTGTTTCTTTAATTGAGGCCTGAAATTCTACATTTCAAGTAAAACTGAACTCGAAAATTAAACCAAAATCGTGGACTGAGCTAAATATTATTCTAGAACGAAATACTAGATTTTCGAAGAGGTTCATATTTGAAATTTAATCTGTACCTATATCACATAACGCATCTCACTCAGCAGTACATAAGTTCAAATACCAATGTATTATAATAGCAGGTTAACTGAGGTAGTTAAACTATGAATCTACGTATATAATCGACTACGTATCTTCCTCTTTCTCTCTCTCTCTCTCTGTATCTGTGTGTCCGTCCCATTACTTCCTGCCACATGAGCTGGTGAATTTCTTTTGAATTTTCTGAAGCCCAGAATCTGCAATTCTGCTTAGTAACAAAACCATTAAGGGGGAAATGTGCATCATCAGTCATTATTAAATTCCTTACTAAGTTTTCATTTTCTGCAAGCTGCAGAAATCTATTCACAAAATCTAATCGCTTTTGGTAGTCTGTAGGATAAAGTTCTTGAGTTAATTGAATTTTATATGGATGATAGTTTAGATCTTTTATCAAAATTCGTTGCAGTGAGGTACGTGACATTCTCAGTTGAATTGAACGTCTCCTAGTTGACGTTTTGGGCCGATCAGCAACACTCGTTGCAACAAGCTGAATTGAAGCACCAGTTCGTATGGTCCGTGGCCTGCCACAACGTTGTCTGTCTGCTGTTGTCCCAGTTTCTCTAAATTTCAATACCAGTTTTCTATGCACTTCTTCGAACGACTTCTTTCAGTCATCTTATAATTAGAATGACCATTGTGTGTTTATATATTAATTTATATATTTATTTATATGTGTCGTGTCACGCTCAAAATTAGAGAGATCCAGAGCCTTATATACGCGAGTCCGTATCGTGGATACCAAGTTCGGCGGGGTATTTGCATATTACAATATGCATACACAAGCTCGCAGTTGCTTTCAGTAATACTGAATATCTGTATCTAGGATATGACACGAATGGCTATAACTGCTTCTATTGCGGCTCAAAAAAACTGTATTCTAAGTGTTTATTACGGTCACAGGAAAAATAAATTACCTTTGAAATAAGCTTAAGCATGGAAACTCTACTCGAACGAAAAAAAGACTGAATCGAGAGCGAAAAAGAAGAGCGAGAGAAAGATTATCTCAAGAACAACAAGCTGTTGTAAGGCAACAGAGGCGGGATCAGTATGCAAGTGCAGTATGCATTGCGTTCTTATATGTAACTAGTGTACCCGTGCCATCAAAAATGATGGCAAATACTGTTGGAAAGATATTGAATAAATTTACAGTGGAGTTTCCATGCTTAAGCTTATTTCAAAATTAACTTATTTTTCTTGTGACAGTAATAAACACTTAGAATACAGTATTTTTGAGCCGCAATAGAAGCAGTTATAGCCATTCGTGTCATATCCTAGATACAGAAATTCAGCATTACTGAAAGCAACTGCGAGCTTGTGTATGTATATTGTAATATGCAATACCCCGCTGAACTCGGTATCCACAATACGGACATGAGTATGTAAGGCTCTGGATCTCTCTAGTTTTTTTGAAAGTGACACGAAACGTATAAATAAATAAATACATAAACACACGACGGTCATTCTTAGTATTAGATGGATTAGATTAGATCTTTCCAACAGTATTTGCCAGCATTTTTGAAGGCACGGGTACACTAGTACCATCAATATTCCTGTAATAATATTCCTCTGAACTGGAGTAACCGAAGAAGTACATCGGAAGTAAAGTTCTATTTTTGCTCGTTCCACTGCGTAGCGATTCATTTTGGGGTGGATTTTATGAATTTTTTGAGCAATATGTTGTGATTGTCGGTAGACTTGATACGTTGCTAGAAAACTTTTGAAATCTCCTCATTCATTCTGAATTAACCAAATCTCTTTACCATTTGTAGTTTTATAGCCATAATAGTTTTAAAAAGGTACCTTACTTATGGACCACCCTGTATAATCGACTACGTATCTCCATTCTCTCTCTCTCTCTCTGTATCTGTGTGTGTCCGTCCCATTACTTCCTATCTATTACTGAAGAAAAATTATTGAACTGAAATCAGAATGGATATGCATGTTATTGCAAGCATTGTGGTGTGGATACCAAAGGCACCGGATCACTATAAAACACGCCATTTGTTCTATTATTAACTTTCTTCTCTTACACAGCCATGTTATTGTTAGGTAAGATACAAAATGGAAGTTCTGTATATATTCAAAAAAAATATTCTGATTCTGATTGTACAACAGGTAAAACTGAAAAATGTATTTATTTCATAGATCCTCAATTTTCTTACTTTCGAATCAAGGAATTTTAACCTGTTAACGGTCACCGCTCACTCGACAATAATGATACTATTGTCATATTACAATTGTTATATGACAGTAATAACAACGCTAATTGAACTAATAAACATTATAACATCATATGATGCTAACGCCGCTGTGGTACCATCGTACATCTACATCATATGGTGTAAATTGCCGGAAGAATGCAACTCGAACAAACATCATATGATGTAAATAACGCTTAACAGGTTAACGGGTACTACCTGGGCCACGTTATCGTTAGATAAGATGCACAATGGAAGTCCTGTATATATTAATGAAAAGTATTTATTTAAGACACAATAATTCGTCGTCAATCTTCAATGCATTTATCTTTATAATAATTTCAAATTCGTCAAATCTAAACTGTGTAATTTCCACGGGAACCGTCTAGTACAACAATAATGTAATTGCATATACACCAGTTGCATTGGGTACCTAACATTTTTCGCTTTATGTTTCTATGCAATGAATTACACACTATGACACAGGCGATGTATGAATGTATACAGGCTTCAATCTTTTATCTTAACATGAGGATATAAATGTATTCTCTGCTAGCTAGAGAACCTGATAAAATTGTATCCGGAGTTGAGTCGTCACCGGAAAAATTAATAGATAGGAGTAAAGTAAAGTTTTGTATTCTAAAATTGAATCATTTCACGTTTACATGATTTATGCGTGCAAGTTCATCGAAGAAAATTTAGTTGTGTTGCTTTGATTGAATGTTAAGATATGTGAATAATATATACATACGTACAGCAAGTTAAATTACTAGGAATAAGAAAGGGTAGTTGTGTATTTGGTGGGTCACAAGGATCTTGTATGATCAGTGATAGGGTAATGTCGCTTTGCTAGTCAATTTCGGATATCAAGACAATCCGTTGAATGGGATATTTGCACACATATCTTTTCATCTGAATGTGTACGTAAAAACAAAATTTTGAACTAATTGGGCCAGCCAGTGTGTGTAAAAACAAAGTTTTATCACTAGTTGGGGTGGTGGGAGTCCTCTAGTGCGTCACAACCCCAAATCAAAAGTATGAGCATGATCGTTAAGGTAGAGAAAGACACTGAAAAAAACATGAAGGATTTCTCGAGTAAGTGAACTCTGCGCTTGGGACTTTGAAATAAGTTGCTAAGTTATGCCTTGATAACAATTCTTTTGTTCCTGTTATTCGAGAGAAGCATGTCGGATTGAAGAACGAGCGGCTGCCTTTAACCTTGTGAATAACTTTGAGGCCGAAGTTACACCCTGAGAATGTTTTCTGCATTACGGCAGTGACTGATAGTCTCTTAGAAGGAAGTTTCAGAACGTTTTGCGTATTAAAGTAACAACAATCAAGTGGGGCAAGAAGCAGTGAAATGTTTTTATAGTAATAGAATAGAATATGCGCACAGGAATGAGCCGAATATTCCATTCTGGGGCTGCTACCCGAGTCCCAACCTGTGTTGAGGAATCCATCTCTCTCTCACGCACCTCAATCACACACAAGCACCAGGTGTACAGAAGGAAGGTAAAAATCATACCCACAGTCATTACTTTTTACGCAATAATAACATTACTCACATTGCACAGTAATTATGTAACTCTTTGTTCACACTAGTTTTATGCCTTTTGGTACTTAAAAGGCACATAGCTTGCGGCACACATAAATATGACTCATAGTGCACATGAATTGACTCATAGTACCCAATAATTATGCGACTCGCAATGCACAATTTCTAAGTGACTCGCGATACACAAATATTACGTGAATTTTAGTGCATAGTAATTATATGGCTCACAGTACACACAAATATGACTCGTGGTACATAATAATTAGACTGCTCGTAATATAATTCCAACACACATTCGTCTTGTGTGGAACATTCACGAGCGGGGACTGCACAAGGAAAAAACACGTGAATAGTGACGTGAACGTGGTACTCATTGTGAACACCGAATAATATTGTGAATATTGATCATTTGGACGTCACATTGTTTGATTAGTAGTAAAATTAGAGTAAAGTTTCAGACTTATATTCAAAATAAAGGACACAGAAACAAGAAAATAATGTCAGTACTCGTTAACCTATGTTTGTTCAGTGATTACTTGCGTGAATTTAAAATAAAGCCTGAATAATTTGAGCACTGGAAAAAAATCAACTCAAAAGTGTTCTTTCCAATTAAAGCTCTTATTCGTACAGAAACGTAATAAATTTTGTTTTTGAATATTTGTGGATAAGATAACGAAAACAAAACGACAGTATGTCTTGATTGACGTGAATAGTTATTCGGGTTATATTAAAATATCCGAGCTTCAGTTATTTCCTATTGTGGCGGAACAAAAAATGTACGTACTGAAAAGTATGCAGTTCGTTCATAAATCTTTATATGTATACAAGTGTCCAAATACTGAAGTTTATAATTTTAAATAAATTTTATGCTGGCGCTTATAAGAAAACAACTAAATAATTCATATTATTCGACAAAGAGGAGTAACAAAAATATGTTTATACTGATTTTACATCAAATGTCACACTGATAATTTTTATTCAGGATTTTAGGTAAATTTTATGAAATTTTATGTTAGAAATAACATTTATGTGTGTTAGTTTTCTTGTAATTTTTTTAAAAATATTTTGAAATTTGAAGCTCGTTTTATTTGAGAATGGGAAACCTGTGTTTATTACATAACCCCTAGCATGGAAATACAATCACCCTAGTACACACTGCATGTATTATTTATCAAGACTGTGAGTAAATATACTCATAGAACGGCATGACGACAACTTTGGCAGGAAAATACTAGTTCTTTTAATTACACCATCAACAACAATCTTACAATGTAACTCAATTTATAAGAAAAGTCATAATCAAATACTAGAATCTTGCGGAGCCAGCGAATCTTTAGGTAAGGTCATATAATCAAATACTATAAATGCATATAATCTAATACTATAAACTTGCAAAGCAGACCGATCTCTGGATAAAGGCATATAATCAAATACTATAAATTTGCAAAGCAGACCGATCTCTGGATAAAGGCACATAATCAAATACTATAAATTGCAAAACACCGATCTCTGGTCAAGGCTCATAATCAAATACTATAGAGACGAACATGAATCTTGTATGTTCGTGTCAGCAAAGCTACACGAACGAGTGTAATGTCTTTCCAGGAGCTAGCAAAGAGTGCCGAGAACGAGAAATAATAGAACAAAGAAGTTCGACAACGGGCCCTGCTGTAGATCGATAAGCTTTAAGGCGTGAATGAAAGACGACTGGATCGACCATTCGCTTGTTGCCTAGCAGCGACTTTTGGTAAGGAACAATATCGCGATTGGTAACGCTAATAAAGGTTAGTGTGTCCCACTTCAAGTGTCTGATAACAGAGGAAGAGAACAATATCTCTGAACTCATATGAAAGAGGTAAAACACAAGTATATAAGGAAGCTGTTCACCAAGCAGTCAGCTGGTACCTTTCTCATAGCACCGTTTTCAAATCCACTACAAAAGAAAGTTCTCTTTGTCATTCGTTAGTCTCTTTCCGCGTATATAAGGAAAAATGCGCGCAACCCATCTGAAATTAATGTGTAGAATATGTCACAAGTTGTGTATCATCATGTGTTAACGAAGATTGATCTTGAAAATTTGGCACCACAGCACCGGTGAAAGCGTCCATTGGTGCACCATGGAGGTGTGCCATGCGGCTGCGCGGAGGAGCCTCTCTTTGTTTGGAAGTGAGTCATGTTCTACTGGGAAACAGAACTTTATTCTGAAACTCAATGAAAATTGCTGCTACCTCTACAATGATCAAAGTAGTGAGCCGAGAAACGTATCGAAATACATCATTAGATTCGTTGAATTAACAATGTGCTATGATATATCAGAAGATAAAGGTATCATTTTCTGTTCTTTAATGAGCATTGCCTTTGTTGCCTGTATGCCAGCTTAAATAGAAGACTTCAAAGACCTGTGTCCTCGTTAGGGAAATTTATAGGGAAACCTCAATATCTTTCCTCTGAGCGTGGAAAACAACTTGTCACTCCACTCTGTTGTTCACAAAAGTGATGGAAACTCAATTAGACAAGCATCAAAAACGTTGTCCAGTCGCAACAAAAAACCTGGAGCAAACATACATGTATACGCGAATTTCTCGAGCGACTCGAAATAATTATGAGTCGTTAATCGTCATTGTTATAAAAACTCAATGTCCAATACCTTAATTGCGCTTTGTCACACTGTAGTTTTCTTTGTATTGTCTTGGGCTTTTTATGAAGAAAATAATCAAAAATCCCATTCTGGACCATAATTCTTCACTGTATACACAAGACATAATTAATTTACAAAAATTGTAAAAACGCAAAAACGCAAAGAATTCTGATAACTGAACAACGTCGACAACACAAACACCAACTTAACATGAAGGGCATTCTCTTTAGTTTCGTTATGGAAAATCCTGAACAATATTTCATGTTTTAAGGATAATGATATAAGTGCTACTCGATGCGTGACTAGTAAGCTTCCCTGAGATCGCACAGGCCAGTGGCCCCCGATCTTTTTATTGCCTCGTACCAGTCAACGTTAGATAATTTCACCGCGGCCCGATTAAACTCTCGTCCATGGAACGTCGCACAATCCCGAGAGAAATACATCACAGTAAATAAAATGGAAATAAATAAATGTTTCTTGTGCGGCCCGGTATCGTTTGATCCACGGACCGGTACCGGTACGCGACCAGCGGGTTGGAGACCACTGCTCTAGGAAAATTAAATTTTAGGAAACAGCAGGAACAACAAAATACGGTCCCCTACTCACCTCCGCTGACGTAAAAACAGCGGTAGTTCTACAGTGGACTTGTTTCGAAACATTCATTTTTTACTTCATTACATCTGTAAACTTATTTTAGATTTCCGGTGTGTTGTGCACCGCCACATGTTGTGGCGGTATGTAACCTAGAGGGCTTAAGTATGATGAAGTAAAATTCGTCTCACTTGCTGTAGAAGACGAAAAAATGTTTCATATGGGCTGTGAACATGCAACCCCGTCAACCATTTCCAATCCATAACAGAACCATGTTTACGTTGAAAGAATGCAATCGCCCAAACCATTTTAATCTTGCAATGAAACAACAATTTTTCGTTTAAGGAGTGGAATCTGCTAAATCGTTTCTCTGGCATCTCTTACTATACAAACACAGTTTTAGTTGTGCGTTTATTTTAGTTTGTTCAAAATATTGCCCTAGAACTGAAACAGAGGCCGAGTTCGTGTAGGAAGCGTTTCCTACGAAATATGTAAGTTTGAAACGTAATATGGTTAAGCGCATTTCTATTATATTTCACCGTAAACTTTATTTATTCTTAATGACCTCCAGTTATATTTCAAACGGGGACGTAAGATGGAGGCCAAAAATAGGTCAATCATAAACAAGAATTTAGCTTGTGCTTATGTACCTTTGTATGTATGCATAAATAAACATTGATGTGAAAGGAGACAGTTAATATTTATTACAGAAAGTAAGCGCAGAAATGAATCAAGTAATTTTGATGTACATTTTGTTCTCCCTGTTCTTTCTACTTAAGTGTCGTTTGGCGTACAGTAATAATATATTAATCAAGTACCATTTCTAGATTTAATATACTCAAAACCTCACTTCTCTATTATTTCATTACCCCTGGAGTTTAAGTTTAATTTCATATGACTAGACATGAAATACTTTGTTTATCATTCAAAATGGATCTTATCAAATTAATTAAAGCTATTGAAACGTCTTCTAACAGTTGTGTTATTCATGAGTCATAAGCAACACATCACCAGTATTTTCGTGTTGTTCTCTCATTAAAAGTCCGCACAAAATGAACCATATTTCGTCAAAACATTGATGCATTTCGGTCGTACGTTTGAAAATATAGGTCTGTAGAATTTTCGAAAAGGTCACCTTATAAATGGCTCTCCAATTAATCATACAGTTCTTAGACAAATACGTTAGTTCACATTTCATATCTAATTTTACAGCTGTGACAGTTCACTCCAGTGTTCGCTCCCCAAAATAGAGAAATATTTTAGACGCCATATTGTTATATTCAGAAGCGAATGCTTAATGAAACTAATTCGCTTGAGCCATTTCCAGCGTACGCCCGTTTGCAACTTACAGCAATACCTGGTGGGCCTCTCAAGTGCTGCTGCAATATTCCATCCTTTCATGTTACGTATTGTTCCACCGAAGAGCTCAAGCTTAACGTACAAAGAGAATAGCGTGTCTCCAAATCAAATTTTAGATTTCGCTTTTAGCGGAAGATTTCAAGAGGCGCACAAAATGCTGCAATGTGTGTAGTTGTGTGTGGATTAGCTAACATCATGATTTCACTAACAGATGCACACTAACATAATTCAAATATATATGTTGTTTGAATTATGAAAACGATCACACATTTATTTGAACGGCGCTGGAAAATTTAAATACAGTATGTATCTACAGAAGCCTCCAGTCTATTAAGTATATTAGATATACATATACTTGAATTGATCAGCTTTGTTCGAATAAATATCGGATCACTTCAATAAATCAATTACTCTTTTTCGACCTCGAAACGATCATTTGAAAACCCCAGAACCCTCTAAATTTATGAAAAAAATAAGGAACACTATAATATAATATGATGATATTATATGTAGGACACCTAAGTTGTGAAGGCCTCATCCAAAATCCTCAAAAGAACGACCTGTGATATTATTAGTTCGAAACGCGTTATCTTTGCCGAAAATTAATATAAAACAGGGATAGCTTCATACACTTCACTTCATGTTCAAATGCTCTCCTTTTAGGGAATATTTCTCCCTAACGATACTTAAAATTGATTTCCCTGATAAATGTGGATATTTTTGGCAGGAAATATATTGTACAGTAAATGATTTACCATAGCAGTGGTCTGAATTTAATTATTCTGTTTGATTACGTTTAAATGGACATAGTTTCGTAAGAAATACGCAGTGTGTAATAGCATCAATATTCTTATCACAATATTTTTTTCATCTAGCTTTCAATTGTCTTCACCCTAATATAATATGAGCTGAAAGTATAATAACAAAAGTTAAGTAGGCATCTAGTAACATTTATTAGATGGAAATCGCATTGATTTCAGAAATTAGCATTCACTTTTAGGTTAATAAAAATTCAAAATATTTGTGTCTACCAAATACTAGTAGATCACATGAACGACTCGACCCTCTAATAAGGCCATTATCATTTATTATCATAGATTACCTGATATGATATTTAAGATAAGGAAGTCTCATATTTTCCTTGTTTCCTAATACTTATTTGGTGCGTGGTTCAGTACGTTGCACAATCCCCATCCTCTGGATATTTTTTCAACGCAGAAATAATTTCTGTGTCATTGAAGCTAAACTCATATGAAGCATTTAAAACTTTTGATTAGTCTCTCAACAGCTTGCGATAATGAACGTCCGAGTTACGCACTTTTAACATCGGATTGATATTTTTCCTTGACATATTAAAACATTTCCAATCACGTTGATAAATTAAATAAAGCAGTTTCACAATACGGAACATCCTAGTAAGTATTTGATCTGAAATAAGCACGCAAAAATGAATCTATATGTGTGCATCTGGAGAGTGCAGAAATAGGGCATGGAATAGCGAGAATAATTGCACGACATAAACATGGTAGTTTCGTTCAATAAGTGATCAATGTAACTAAGATAAGTTGTGAACAATCCCTCTGATTGTTTCAGTTAGTTGTCAATCAATGTCGTTATTGAATTGGTCAATTATTTTCAAATAATAGCGACAGTAATCAATGTTGGAACCTTGGAGACTGGGTCAAATTAAACCAGATGCTACTTCCTGAATAGTAAAGCTGCTTACACTCTCCTCACGTACATAAAAGCTCGTTGTAACACAGACGCAGTAACTTGACTCGTTCCTCAAGAAATCGTTCTTGAGTCGTAGCTCAAGGTGATTTCAAGCTACGCTGACCAGTAACCGAGTTTTCTTATTTCCTAACAGTTAAAAATGTATATTGTTGTTTTTCCATTCATATATATGTACTGCAGATATGAAAGTTTGTTAGTGTAATATGACCAATATGGGCTTCAGTTTTATTTGCTCCAACTGGTTGTCACTCATCATGGTTACGACATATCCTTCTCAATGGATGCCAAAGTTTCATACTCCTGTGCGGATACATGAAAAGCTGTTTAAAGATTTGAATATCTACCTCAATTTCTCTGAAACTTGCCTGAAGAATAAAATACTGATAACTTATATTATATTATATACTGATGATAACAACCCTTAATATACTAAGCGTTGCAAAGTGTGAAAGACAAGCGTTGCAAAGTGTGAAAAGTTTGGTAGCATTGACCATATTGGTTTTATCTATGTACGCACAGTATAAATAGGATTATACTGCGTATAATAATTGTACTCGTATTTTATCCCATATTATACTCGTGAGAAACATTTGCTTTAATGTTGGTAAAGTATCGAAACGTGTTAAAGCTCTGAGATTATACGTATTTTTATAATTACTTCAAGGATATTATTGTCCTTTCGAAACCCACCAATATTTTATGAACAAGTGTATGCAGTGAATGGTTCAATAACAAATAATATTGCACGTTCTTGCACTACCACAACTTCGTTATTGCGTCAGACGGAGGAGGATAGGCGCTGTGTTGTCAACCGATTGTCGTGAAACATTTGAGGTTGAAAGTAATGCAGTCAATACTTCTGAGTCACAGTTTCGAGAATCGTACCAGAATCACTAGAAATATCTCTAGAATGGGATCCTTATTTTATGAAATGTTTATAGCAAATTGAGAGTGGTGATCATTTCTATCTATAGAATGGGATGCAAATGATGTGAACTGAAATTTGTTCTTTATTCTCTATTGGTTACCTCATGTGGGATTATTTTTAGAATCTCCCGCACAGAACGAGACAAACATTGCTTTAGATGAGAGTAGCAGAAATGTTGATAAATTTTCTTATGATTATGTCAACGTTCACGGTTTCAGAAATCGAATTCGAAAAATAGAAAGTTGTATTATTTATTTTTAAAAATAAATTGTTTTTAGTGAGTCGCTTTCCCTCTACTGTAACAATGAATTGCACGTCAAAATTTAAAAAAATATATCGTGCGAATAATTAACGACATCAACAAGGTTGGTTTGTTGCACCACATTTTCTGCACAAAACGTTGCGAGATACAGACTCGCACTCTTTTGAAAACGTTTCGGTGTCCTTATTGCACCATGGATGGAGAGGGTCAGGGCGTATAAATGAAGGGTCCATTGTCTTGTTTGAACAAGTTGACTTTGTCTCTTCAGCTTCGCAGGACTAAATCCTGCACTTGCGTTCCACTATGTAGTGCAGGAGAAAGTGCGTTTTAAAAGTGAAGGAATTTGTGAAACACTAGCACGTTAATGCAAGATTCTCCTTTTTTCCAAAGGAGGACTTTGAGTTATGGAATAGTATTAGACAAAAATCAATTCACCCATTTAACACGACATCCCAATCAAATCAACATGATTTTCCAATTCCAGTTTTTCTCGGTGCTCACGAAAGGAAGTTTGAGGACTCCAATTTTTTCTGTGAAGTTAGTCTCGCAGTAAGTACATAAAATTATTCCTATAATATTATTTTGATATAATCTGTGCTTAAGCTAAGAAACTTCAAAAATTTTTATGCATGTAAAAAGCTTTCTATCAAATATCTTCAGAACTGCTAAATTCTATTTGCATCGATCAGACTCAAAGACGCAAAGTTCGGCCCCAGAAATATTCTCCAAAAGTTAAGCCATAGACCTATGTACATGATTCCAAATTGACGGTGTAGAAACGGATATCAACAGTACGGCATTGTTCCCTAAACAAAATATTTATGAAGGTATTTATAATTTTTTTTACGCGGGTGTTAAGTGATACCCCGAAGTTAGTAACATAAAGTTATCTGGTGTCAGCAACCAATTTATTTTTAAACCGTTCTTCAAGCACTTTATGTTGAACCGAAATCAGTTGGAGGTTACAGGTTTGTTTCGTGACTATGCTCGTAAATATACCGACTTTTCGTTCATAGTCTGGCACTGAGTTGTGTCAACAGCATTGGGCCCCCCAACGCAATTCGGATGCAGTTGTTCATTTTACACTCCCTCATCGCAACAAACGAATGTTGTGAAAAATAAGAAAATACAACCGTACGATATACTTTTTGCAGAAAATGAATCTAATCATTTTTATCCAGAGCAATATTCAACTGAACCAATGGAAAGGTTACGAAATAAATTAACCGGAAATTATTTTTCATTCTCTTTTACCGTGATCAGTCGTTCGATTAGATAAAATTTAACACTTAGAAGTAAGTTACTCCATCGTCCTCTACGTAAAATTTTCAAGATCGTTCACTTTTCGGAACACGAAAAGAAGAGGAAAAATAGATTAGTGCAAGTTTATTTATACATCAGGTGTAAAAAAGATCCCGGTTTTACTAAATCTTCGTAACAATAGTTTCACATGTTTAATTTATGTATTTGATTCAAGATTTTATTTATATGGCTATAATTTACAAAAAATAATTACAATTAAATATATGACGAACTATCGACAGATATTAGTAAGTAAAAATTCTACAGTCCACTGAAATAAATCATTGTATGCTCATTTTTCCATTCACAGACTTGTTGTTGAAAGATGAATGAAAATATGAGCATATTTTCCTGGTAACATTCTAGCGTATTGTACTAAATTTTGCTACCTAAAATCAGAAGTAAATGTACATGGGTACAACAAATGTTAGAGTAAATCATTATTTCGTTCTGCATTATGCATATATACTTGTTTGTAAAAAAACGCTTGTTATTTCAGGCTGAAGGTATCATTGATATTATTCATGCATGCAGTGTAGATGAAGGTAATAATCGTTTTAATTACTGAAAGCAGCTATGATACTGTTTAAATCATTATGTTGTTCCAAAAGCATTGATATAATTATGATAATTATGAATATAAAACTCCGTCTCATCATTTAATTTAAAATCAACTAGTGGAAGAGGTGGATGTTTGCAGCTTGCCATCATAGGAACTGCAGAGATAAAACCAAAATGGAATACAAAATAGATTGAAATAATTCAGCACTGTTAGTTACGCCACTATTGCATTACAAGTCACTAACAAGTTCTGCTTTCACTTTGATGAAGCTCTTATTTCATTGCTAAACACTGAACCCAAAGTCTAATGTGTTATTTAACTGAATATAGACGCGAGCAAATAAATAAGTTAAATGTAGAGTGCACGTGATGATGTTTAATACGAGGAATTATTTTTGGAATGTAAAGATCTTCCATTTGGTACATTCTTTATCTATAAAAACTCCATTCAAGAGTTAACCACGTGAAAATCAGGCAGAGTTAACACTTTTATTAGTATCATTTCTGATGCCACTCACTTGCCTATTATTAACTACTTCATTAGTTTCACTAAATTTTTACATGAGTTACAAAAGCCCGACAATGAATTAAAGAAGAAACTGAAAAAATTCAACTTCAGTGAAAGTAGTGGCATAATCTACCAACAAGATGTGAACAAAAACGTTTTCTTTGAAAAGTCCTGTGGAAATAACCAAAAGATATTGAAAATGAGAATCATTATATTTTACTTTCAGTTTTCTGTTTAGTAAAAATTTTACAAGACTCTCCCACGAAGCAATATGGTAGAAGGAAAAACCTTCAAAACTTAATCAAGTGCAGGAATCAGTTCAAAATTCCTTACACCAAAGCCCTAGCCACCTAGATAGTCCCACCAAACATTTTTGCTGAAGCGTTTTTAATTTAAGTCTTTCATTTTGCTATGGCGGCTCACGTAAGCTTCAATATATTTCAATATCAGTCAACCACCGCAAATATTTGCTTCTTCAAAACGAAGATGGATCATAAAATGTGTGTGAATGAAAGAAACTTGACCTGCAAAACAACTCATGTTACCTCCTATCGAGTCCTAATAAGGAAGAAATTGTTACTTAGAACTTATGAACCAAAGCTCCCATGGATTAGCAGTCTTAGTGAGATAGTTTAGTTCAAACCAAGAACAAACTTTCATGTTAGTTGAAAAGATGATATTCAGAATATATCATTTTTCATGAATACTAACTTCGAAATTATGGTTTTTTATATTCTTATTTTTCTTGTGTACACTAAGTAGTGACTATTAATTATTAGCGTAAGCATACATTTTGTTGTAATGGTTTGGTTGAAAACTTGAGTAATGCGGAGTGACTGGGTGATTTTTTATGCGATTTTAGTAAGTCGTGATCTTGGCGTGTTTTAGACATCCAACATCGCAATGTATCGTCTGATTGCTCTTCACTACTGCACTGATATTTATGTACAATCTGTGCTATTTATGATATTTAATATTGATGGGAGCCATCTTCAATTATATCAAACGGAAGCAGTGCGAATAATAATAATAATAATACAACTGTAAGAACACCGCGCGCTACATCAGCCATCACTTTCAATTCCACCGCAAAAATATACAGTTGTAGAATTATAGAAATTTACTTCAACATGATTGACTTAAGGTAATAAAATATAATCATACCGTATTAATTTTCATATATTGACGAATCAATAAAAGGAATTCCAGAAATGTCAGAGCCATGCTATTAATTTAGCCTTACGAAATTACACACATCTTCTGAAAAAGTTTCAGGACAGATGGTATTGCGAAGAATTAAAAGAATTTTTGTACCGTTCGTGTGAAGTAGGAACAGATCGGTCAGCAACAAAAATATCAATGCATGGCGTTCAGTTTTGTTCGGCTGTTGTCGGAAAGTCATTGGGATGTCGTTTACACAAAGGAACACAGACAAACTGTTAAAAAATGTTCTTGTATTCAGATATAATGAGACAAGAACAGGAAGGTAGGTCAGCCAGCGCAGTGGCTTCTCAGAGATGCAAACCATAGTGCGAGTGGTGAAGATGTCACTTGATAAGCCTACTAGTTTAATTGAAAAATATCTTGTTGTAGCAGTTACATACAACAAAACTGAATACTTATGCTCGCGTTATACACCCACATGATTGTTTATATTTAAATAAATACTAAGTGTTATGCTCACCAAAAATTAGAACATGTACTCATATTTGACATTTGACTGTGCACGATTCTCATCCAGACGAACGTCTTATACAGGGTGCAGCATCATAACTTCCTTTTTTACCTTTTAAAAATTTAAGAAAAAAAGTTATTTTGCCACACCTTGTCGTTACCGTGGATCTCATTATTACGGGGGAATACTTCTAGCAAGAATAAACAATAATGAAAGTTTAGTCTTGCTTGTTTATTTACAAGCTCCCCAGCGGTTGCCGTTAGTTTTTCATCATCGGAAGCAGGAATTCAAAATAAAGCATTGTTGTATTTTATGAACTGTAGCGGCCACTTCTATGCATTAACAGAGTGAGAAACACAGACACTTCCTTGATCAACTTCAATTTACAAACCAACTCCTTATGGAAACTATGCACTTCACTGATTTGCTGAGGTTGTTGGATAATATTAGCCAGGATTTTTGTGATAAATTCCTTATTTTTTACGAAGAACAGAATTATTAAGAGATTTTAGAGCCACCAGGTTCTAGTTACATATCAAAGATTGACTTTTCTAACATTTCCTGATGCTAAACGTCGTTTATAAATTTATATCATTTCTCTAGAACGTTCTGATTTGCCCTCCTTCGCGCATGCAAAACATCACAACGGCTCGTATTCCAAATTGCATGAGAGATTTCATTTAACAATTGAATTTAAAAAATTATTCTAATAACGATGATATATCCAACACAGTACAAACTTTTAAATTATTCAGTCTTATGACTTTGAATGACAACATTGAAACTTGCTTAAACATTTATTATATGTTCTGAACTCTGTGTCTTGTAGTGATGTAGGTAACGTAGTTTCAACAAACTTAAAATTCCGATAGTGATGTTTCTATTCTGTTTTTCTTTGGAATTTCTGTTTGAGTTCAAAACATCCGGTACTTGAGTATCATAACAAAAAGTTTACGAATTAAACATTCGGGCAATTGTATTGTTTAGCTGAGTTGGGTGAATAAAGGCGTGCAAAATAGAAACCAATTAAGGGGAAATGCTCTAAGTTATTTTCAGTCATGCAATGAACCAAAATACACATGAACAGGAATTTGACCGAACAACAAAAACTAAAAAAAATATCTTTGAACTGATGTATTCCAAAGGTTGTCATTGTGCGTGGAAATATTGTTTCTACTTGTGACAAGAGTCCCTGCATTGGAAGGTGCATTAACTTAAGGCACAGTATGTAGTCTGTATTAGCCATAGCCCATTGTGATGGATAGTGTCCGGGACAATTCTCCGCATATTGCGTGCATGATGTACATATGTAGACTTTACTAAAATGTAACTAAATAGAAATTTGCATTCTAGAATCCTGTAATGCAGAATGGCACTTTACTGAGATTTTTTGTTTTAGGTTAAATAACACTAAAAGAAGAAATAACATATCTTAGCAACAAACTTCTTGAAATTGATGGAACATAAAATATGGAGTCATAAGATAGTAATAGGTAAATTTATCATACGTTGAGAATCCTGAAAACAAGTTATTTTATATAAGGTAAACGGGATTTATGTTTATAATAGAAATTATTCGAGTGACACATTTTGAGATTTATCATGTATGATAGACTGTGAGTTTACTCAATTACATCTCTACAAAATTAACTCGTGCGTGCGATATCAAACTGAAATGTAATTTCTTAGCCTTGTTGTACGACAGCGACATTATTTCACGATTTAACTATTTTTCTCGCGTTGTGCGGGAAAACATCGAGAATACTCCCGGGAGCAGTTAAACATTCAAAACATAAAAATTTGGAAATTTCTGTGGCCTGGAGATGTATTGGAAACGTTGGTTCGTATTTTCAACCTTTGGTATATGAAGTGTGACTCTACTTTTGTGCTTTATAACTTGACCCAGGGATCTTTTTGAACATTTTATTGAAACAAGTCTGATTGTTAAATGCATGCATTTTGTACAATAATTATAGACTATACTTTGAGAGCAAAAAACTGTTGTGTAAGGTACAAGTTCAGGATGAGTGCACGAGGTGTGTTTCTAACACCTTTAAAGCGAGATGCATGCAAGGTACAGAGGTACGAGCATTAACATTCTGCTTCTGATAAAACCTCGCTGCGAGATAGACATGAAAGAGTACACTCAAACCTTATTACTTCCATCATCAGTATTTGAAATATTCGCTTGTTGTAATGTTTTATGGAACATTTCTTTATTATATTCAGAACTGGGGCATAATTTTCTTCATTTTCATTGACGTTTTCGTGTATACATAAATTCTTCATACGTAAAATGATGATTTAAATTAAGACAAATAACGAGGCCTGAGTGTATACAATTCACCCTCTTCATTTTCTTATCAGTTACCTGACGAGCAAGAAAATGCTGCAATGTTTTACTTAGCGTAAATTGTAAAACTCTGCAACGAATTCTCGCAATCATACAAACACAAAACATTTTTACCATGGTTTGAAAGAATTACAATCATGTTCTAGAAACTGGACTATAGGCTTGTACACCAAAACCTGGATGCCATAGCATCAATAAAACAAAATCCTAAAGCTATCATATGGAAGATTTAACAAGAAAATTTATTAAAATTTATGCTCACTTTATTTCAAAACTAAAAAATTTTAACTCTACATAATATATATAATAATAATAATATTATATCACATAATATATATTATATATCACATGATTTTCACAATATCAAAGAATAAGTATCTGTCAACCGATGAACATGCTATATGTTATTCATAAGTATGTTGTCATAGTATAATGAAATATACGAGATAATGACCTCTTGCTCCAATAACTTTGTAAATTGCATCAAAATAATGACTTCTACAACATGTTGCACGTACTCATCACAACAAGAATGAATGTCTAAGACTTATTGCAAGAGCACGTAGCAGCCAATACGATTAACGGAGAAAAGTGATGAAACTTTTACTCATCGTTGCCTTATGCAGCCACCACGCACGCATACTCTACATCAGATTTCGTAGTCTACTTGGTCTATCATCTTACTCACTTTGTGTCTCATCAATCTTCACTCCTATCCAACCGTGTTATTCTAAGCAAACATCTAAAAAAAATTCACTCTAATGTAAAAGTGCTTGCTCTCTTTTTCTTCGTCTCTGTATAGTTGAGCGTCCAAGTAACTATCTATTATACCCTTGTACTGGCTTGTGATTCGCATCCTTCTGCATGAGTTAGTCATGCTAAACGTTACGCTGAATATAAGGAATATTTACATTGTTTAATCAGTCCTCCATTAAGTCTAACAACAGATCTCAATTCATACGTCCAAGCAACATGAGTGTCTAGAACGATTTGTCATTTGAGTCTCGCGTTTGCTTTTACTACTCTGTTGAAGGAGGAGAGTTATAATATTTTACGACTTTTTATTTTCCCCTCTTACAAAACTCAGACATGTTTGAACATATATAGTCTGCCCTAGTTCAGCTATCAGTGCCATGCTATCGGTAATGATGAATTTATTCTAATTTATTCATTAGTAGAATCACTGTCCTGCTACACGTCACTTAGATCGAGGGAGAGGGAGGAGGCGTGTGCCTGCTAAGGATGTGAAGCCTTTTTGTCCAAGTCATTCAAGTGATTTCAATTTTCTTGAGAAACTTTCACATTTCCACAGTCCATGTCTTACAAAACTTTACAATAATGTATCTGCCTATTCTAATTTATGTTCTCTAGATGACAATTATTTGCTTCTATGGGGCTGCAGTTACATTTTAATTGACATCATTTGATGTCCGTTTTGAGTTTTATGGAATATTCCACGTAGGCAGAATTTTATTTTATGTTTATTTCATGAATGAGCAACATTTTGTTTGTTATGTTTAGAAAATTCTTTGATAAATTTATGAAGCAGGGTGACGTTATTTATCGACACAGTAATGTTTTTAGTATGAATTTTCCGCCAAAGTAATAATTTCCACATTCAAGTCCACATTTTCTAAGTCATTTTCGAATCACATTCTGTGCGGCTTCCTGCTCAAAAGTTATTTAAATTCACCAGTGGAACATTGAAGAAATGATGGGAGAAAATAGTCATATGAAAGCTAAAAAATAGTTCAGAATTAAGAAATAATTCTTAACAGCTTTCTAACTATGGGTATTTCAGCAATGCCGTGTGAACCGCACTGCAACTCAATTTTCTCATGATATTTTGACTAAATTGAAACTTGATTATCAAGGGAACTTTCGGCAGCATTACCAACAAGTGGTTCATCAGTGCATAGCAAATACTATTCAAT
Source organism: Trinorchestia longiramus (assembly GCA_006783055.1). Taxonomy (NCBI): domain Eukaryota; kingdom Metazoa; phylum Arthropoda; class Malacostraca; order Amphipoda; family Talitridae; genus Trinorchestia; species Trinorchestia longiramus. Next base: position 173,960 of record VCRD01000133.1, on the reverse strand, counting down.
GTTCGTGGATTTACGACGAATTTTCTACAAAGTCTAAAATCGAACAGTCGTAGAAGCATTGATGATGTCAGAAAGCAAGCAGAAACTGGACATCTTAACAATGGAGGAAGAAACTACATCTCTGTACAGTATATGGTAATCTTGCACTTACGCACCGTGAATCACAGGCGTTTATTCACCACAAAAATACTACTCATCAACACGCAAATAAAGACTCGATTTTTGCCCTCCTCTTTCTGCAGGTTACAAGACCATGTTCCACTCACGCCTGAAAATTTCATAGCGAGTGTGAAATATCGTACATTGAAAAATCTGGGCAATAGAGTCGCACTCAGAACACTTCATTTCGATTCAATGAATGAGGTCTTAGGAATGCCACTTCAGCATGGAGGGATTAAAATTATGTAGCTTATATCTAAAACATTATTTATAATGTTATCTAAAGAGATTTATCATTCTATTATTCGGGGATTAGGGATTTATTATTCTAACAACATAATGTTATATTTTAAGTGAATGAATTGTAGCGTGAAAATGGTTCATATTTGTGTGGCGAAACGTCTATTTTACGTTTGTATGTTATAACTTGATTGGTTAAGTTATATAAAAAAGGAAAGCTTTTTACCCTACTTTTAATCGTACATTGATATATTGGTGATGAGTTCTTTTCTCTCTCATAATTTATGTAATTTAGGTTTCGACGTCTTAAATGTGATGAATTCTTTTTGTTATTATAATTTACGTCATCTTGGTTTCAATGCATGGTTTTCTGCATGCTGTGCTTTCGTTATTCGTTATATTTCAATTAATACTTGTAAATAACACAATCAATAAAATGCAAGAAACATACGTAATCGCACTAGAGGGACTCTAATTCTCCGAATACATGAAATGGTGAAAGGTTCCCTATACTTCTTTCCTATGGCAATAGAGAGGACAATAATACACACAAAAAATTTAATACATGTTATTCTAAATATCACGGGATGGGAAATGTGAGCCATCTACCACATTTTGGGATATTATTCGCACATGATGTCCTATTAAACAGTGCGCTATTACAGATCAATTACGTATTAGATAGCTGAATAGATAAGTGTGCAGACGGAACAATTTAGTTAAATCAATGGGCGTTCACATCAGATTACGAAGTCTACGCTGTCGCTAATTTTGATCACATTGACAATAACAATATTAACTTGCCCTTACACTGGAGATTCGGTTCCGATGATGGGCTACAATGTTAGCACTCACTAATTTTTCCTCTTATCACGGTGGCCCTAAACCCACCTATGCCTCTAGACCTATGTAGATGTCTCTCTAGTTCCAATAGCCTACATCGTTGCAGAGATCTAGTTCCCAAGTCCTCCCCGCATCCATCCTTCCTACCGTTTTTATATGAGCTTTGCTCCTCCTACGTATCTTTTTCATTTTCCAATTTCCTTATCTGTTCAATGGTCTGAAATATGTTTCTAAACATCTGTGATATACCCCGCCCACTCATCAATCAACTTGAGAGTTACACTATTACGTAATTCTTGAGAATCACAAGGTCTCTACCAATAAATTTGCTTGTGTGTGACACTTTCTTTAGCCACGAAACCAAACACCGCGACCCTTCTCAAACCCTAGTGTTTATGTTTCCCCTGCCCTCGAACTCGTCTCTCGGTTAACCGCTCCACACTTGATACCTTGTTCCTCGTGTGATACACACACCTAATACATATACCTCATACATCGCCTGGAATATCCAAACCTATGAATGTATCATTACTATCATGACATCTGATGTAGGGTATCTTTTTATGTATTATCACCCAACTTTTGAACGAATCATTAAAATATATGAGCTAAATAAATTGTTTTTAATGTACTTCAGGAAAGACAATAGTTCATATGTATACATGGAATAAAAAAGTACTTTTAGCATTGTAAATCATCGTCAGTTAGAGTTCACTCATTTGTGTGACATAAACGTACCAGGGAGAGCTGTTTCCATAAAAAATAATTACTAACTATTAAACTACAACGTATTGAAAATTGGCTAAGACTGTTAGCGTAGAAGTCAAATGGAACTCCATCGATGATAAGTCTTAAGCATCAGTGATCGCATATGTAAAGTAAAAAAAATGAACCAGGTTAGTTTTAAACAGAACTAAACATAATGATGTGGCTGTAGGTGGTTGTGGTGGTGGTGATGGTGGAGGTGGTGGTGGTGGTGGTGGTGCATTAGTGCAACGCAACCCTACACATGCACAATAACCGGCTCAGACTGCATCGCTACTGCAGGATAACGTACACGAAAAGAGATCTAAAGAAATAACGCTCTGGAAAGAATATTTTTGTTAGTTCTTGAGAACCATTCTTGTATATCTTTAATAGCTGTGCATGTTTTATTCATAAATTTGAGGTAATACTGCGTAAAAGACGTAAGAAACGTAGTGTTTCAAGCAGGTGTACTCAATAACCCTGCGTGCACTTACACCCCGGTGCCGTTAAGCCGTGCATGTTGGCGCACACAGTGCATGACGTCCTTTGTCTCTTATTTCCTTTCGGTAGCTTGTTTACGCTTCTTTTACTGTATACATTCATTCGTATCCCATGAAGCGTTTCATTCATCAAGTCTGTGAACCTCGTATATGTTGTTCGAAGTATCATTTTATTTGTGACAGCTTGCTGAAGGGTTTGTGTATTCCAGGTCCACGTGTTCATGTACGGTATTTTAGACGAATGAGAGGCCTGCATTGCTGCGTAGACACGCCTCCTGTTGCACTCGAGCGCCCGGTCTCTCTGTTTGCTCCTCCCACGTTCAAGTCCCGCGTTGGCAGCAAAACACGGCAGCACGTCGGCACTCAGCTCAGTTGCCAGGGTGGACGCGACTAAAGTAAGGTTATGGCTCTCTCCTGACCAAACTCCCTTCTTGGACCGATAGCGCGGATTAGACTTGTGTACCTGGGTTGTAAGGTTCGCCAAATTGTGGTACTGTGAATTCTCCAAGAGCTTCGCCGCCACACACTGTAGGTTTTGCACCGTAATTCTTGTATCGCTTTGTTGTTTATTCACTTGATGGTAGGTCTATGTGTATTGAATATCGTTTTTGTTTAGTCGGCGTGTAGGCTTCTCAGTAAAAAGGCCAACTTAGGATTTCGAAGCTGATAGCTATAGAAAACATTCTCATTTTTATATAGTAGTCAATTAGGTTATAGAATAACAATTGTGAAATGGTGAAGATGCCTCAACGACAAAGACATAACACCGGAGGTGGTACAGGCGGTGCAGAATTGCCTTTGTTGGATCCCGGTGTGATAGAAGCTCACAATGCCGTCACCACTCGCTGTTGTATACCACTTTCATCAAACTGCCTTCGAGGCTATCAACCTATAAGCATTGCATCCCCTGTTGGGACTGTCAAAGTGCTGTGCAACAACGAAAACTGTCGTGTTGGGAGTTACATGCACAAAGAGTGCTTTCAAGCTTGGGAAAATCATGTTTTAGCGTATCTTCGTTCGTGCGGACGCGCCAGATCTTGGTCCGAAAAGCAACGTCTCCAAAACTTGTGGACGAAGCGAGGTTACGATCTAGCTTACAGAGCTTGCTCGTGTCTTTGCGGACGTGGTCATCTTCGAAAAGATCTTGATTGGGTTCCTCCACTTGAACCTGAAGACGATAAGGCTGCCAACAAAAAGAAGAAGAAAAATCGTCAGAACCAGAAGCCATCGCTGGTTACAGTTGGCATTCCTCTTCCAGCAACGAACTTGAGAAATCGTGCTAGTTCTCTGTCATCTACCGGCTCATCTCCGCCATCGGATGTTCCAGTCAGTCCCCACCACCACGCCAATATCAGGAGCAGTTTTGATCGTGACAGGTAGGTCTGACAATGTCACTTGCGTAGGATTTGTTACAATTTTTGTTTATTAATATTGTTGAACGTTCAGTGCTAGTAACTTCAATGTTAGAAACAGTCTAAGACAGAGGTTCTGAAGCAGGGATAAATTTACCCCTAGGCCCTAGTAAATACCTCTGGTCCTAAGACAACATTGGAAAGCAGAGAACGAGTACATGTATTATTTGTTTCTTGAAATTGTTTTGATTTTGAAGAAATTCGCGTTAGCGAACGAGGATGTTGCATTCTATTTCTAATCTGTAAATTTTTAATTAGATCCTACGTGCTGCAATGAGCGTAATTTGAGAAGAAACTCCATATTAATAAAAAACTATTTTCTGTGATTATTTTTCTAACATGATATTGGTGTCATTTTCTTTTATTTTTTATTATTAGTTACTCTGTCATCATTTGGTTCTTGAGCGCCATACTTCTGTTCATGTCTTCAACGTTTCCACACCGAGACTAGTTAACATTTTAAGTTGTCAGTGTTGCCCGCGTCTCAAACGAATGAAATCCCTCAAAACCGTGTTACTTTCTTCGTACTGAAGCATGGAATACACTGCAATCTGTGTTGAACAGCGCAACATCAACAGAACGGGTTGAACTTGAGCTTTGTGATTAGAAAGCGTGACCTTGATTTCTTCCTGAACTCGCCACCGCCATCGCGATGAAGCAACTTTTTTTTTTGCTTGTCGAGCGTGTGTTTTCCAAATGAATCTTCATGCTCTGTAGTGACGGGATTGAGTACTACAAAATAATAGTACGAAGCTGTTTCATTCCGATGAAATTTTTTTTCGACGATTCATTTTGACGTTGGCGTTAGAATTCTGTGCAGTACACGAGTTTGGTTTTTTGCTTTTCATTGCATTAGTAAATGAGTTAATAAACACAGAACTTGGACACCTTGTTACGTACTTCTGAATACACGTGCCTAGACACGTGACCTCAAATGGAACGCAATAGATATTTCCATTACGTTATTTCCATGACTTTTTTCCTTGACGTTTTCTTAACGTTATTTACTTAACATTATTTCTTTGACGTTATTTATTGTACTAGACGTTATTTTATTTACATGTTTTCTGAACTTCGGACTCACTTCATCCAAAAGTCCCTCTTCGTAAGCGACCTGTATATTTAATAAAATTAACGTATAATAGTCCAATTAAAGGTGTTGTTATACTTTCGTTTTACTCTATAGAATCCGGCCGTTTGGCAAATTTACGTGTCAACATCTATTTTTTCGCTTATATGTTTCTATCTGTGCTTATTACCTTCTTATCCCTTCTTCAAATTTACTACAATAATGTGAAATATGCATTAAAAATATATTTTTTCACTATATTCAGTGGCTTGAATCTCAAAACAGTAGTAACTAATGTTTTCATTTCTAAATCCAGAGTATTGACCTAAAGATTTTTGTATATAAATACTACGGATTGAATAGTTTCAGCACACACACACACAACATTGTATCCGTTATGATGTTCATCTCGGGGTCGAGGTGACTTACAGTACGATCTTGGTTGCCATAGTTGTGTGTGGGACACATTTAACGCTATGAGTCTTAACCAACTATTTTAGATGTCTGATTTATGTTTGGTTGTGCTACGTTAGGTCCTTGTGTACGTGTGGCGCTCCTGTACGTGCCGAATGTGAAGAGCGTGTGCGTGTGAAGAGCGTGTGCGTGTGAAGAGAGTGTGCGTGTGAAGAGAGTGTGCGTGTGAAGAGAGTGTGCGTGTGAAGAGAGTGTGCGTGTGAAGAGAGTGTGCGTGTGTTTATCGATCAGCAACGGGCTAGCAACTTGAAGCCGGAGCAGTTGGCCATCGTGGTACGTACCTCGCCTAGCAATCTACCCTACCACTTGCCACCACCGGTCTCCTCTATCTTGTGTCCCAGTAACGGTGTCAATGCAATGCTTGTCTATGTCTATTGTAGGTTGCTTATTACGAGTATGTCTATTGTAGGTTGCTTATTACGAGTATGTCTATTGTAGGTTGCTTATTACGAGTATGTCTATTGTAGGTTGCTTATTACGAGTATGTCTATTGTAGGTTGCTTATTACGAGTATGTCTATTGTGGGTTGCTTATTACGAGTATGGTGATGTCTATTCTAAGTTATTATCTACCTGGAATAGTTCATTCACTTCTTTCTTCTAACTTCATTATCGGGATTGACAGTTACTCGTTCATCTTTCACTTTGCGGTTTCCAAACGTGTACAGCATGTCTTTATTGTGAGTCTGCTGCGTTGTATTAAATAAATGTCATGAGGAAAATGTTGAGTAAATATGGATCAATATCTTCCTTAATGTGGTCTTTAGATTTAAAAAGATCACGAGTACATTTGTACGCAAGATAGCAACACCACCTCAATAATATGAATGCATAGTACGGGTCACATCTATTATAAAACAATGGAGCCTCATTGTTTATGCACTGTTCATAGAATAAAATAAGGCACTAGAAACGAGCCTATTGGCCTATTCTTGGGCCTAATATTCCGCTGTAGTTATTTGTGACTTACAGGAAATGAAACAATTTCTTGGTAACAGTTAAAGCTTCACAATTTTTACAACGAACTTTTATTCTTCACAGAAAACAATTTTCTGGCACAATACCTGCTAACAGGAAGAAAGTTTCTTAGAAATGGGAACAGTATTTCACAGGTTATGAAGGTAATACTCAGTCTAGCTCACGGTCCGTACACTTACGGCTACAGTATGTGCTAGACTAAGAAAATTCTCTCCACAAACCGTGATATTTAAATCTTTGTCTTTATAAATCTGTGTAGCAATCTGGTTTCGATGTTTCGACCTCAAATATGCAGAAATGGTCGTGAACAGTGAAGTGTGAATGACTTTTGGGCATAGGGAAACTTGGGAAATTCTGGGCATTAAGAACTTGGAAAATTCTGGGCATTGGGAACTTGGGAAATTCTGGGCATTGGGGACTTGGGAAATTTTGGACATTGTGGACTTACAGGATTCGGGAATTTGAGGATTTCGAAAATTCGGGAATTCGAGGACTTGAAGAATTCGGGGAATCGATGATTCTGTGAATCAAGGATTTGAGGGACTCGGGAAATTCGGGGACTTGGGTGATTCAGGAAATCGGGGGGATTTAGGGACTCGAAGGACTCTGGGGATTTGACTTCCTTCACCTGCAGTTGATTGTCTACCTTCAATCAACTGCCGGTAGACAACGGCGCTTGTAGACAACGTCTGTTCAAGCATTTCGCTTACCCTGATATAGAACTACCGTATTCAGTGAACTTTGATCATGAAAACATACAATAATTAGTATTAATTTTAAAAAAAATTGATAAAATGTGTATCCTTCATGCGCATCATATAATTGTACGTTTCCTAGTCACAAGATACATTTCTAGGTACGTTTGTCTTAGTACATCTAGCCAACAGGCCAAGAAGAAAATATACGTACAAGTCTTATGGCAAGACAGAACAATTCCGCTTCGAAGACATTTAAGGCTGTAACATTGTGGCCTAAATACGATTGTAATTCGATGAAGCGTCATGGTCTCAGCTTTTGGAAAGCATGCATGCACTGCATTTAGCTCAGTAATGTCTTTTATTAATTGCAAACCTCTGGGAAGTGAAAGCAGCTGTGACCTTGAGGTTTCTTTTAATGCTGACTAATGGCATTAAGCCGTTTTTTCGTGCGGTTCTCGATGACATTTCTTTCTCCGACATACACGATGCACTTTCTGCATGAATGATAATAGTTTAAAATAAATAGTTTTATTAAATGAAGCACAAATATTTTTCAGTGACCTAAATAGATATTTGCGAAAGTGAAGTATCACTACTATGCCATAGACATTAAAAGTTGTCAAATTTACCTCAGGGGATAACTTTATATTGACTACAACTGATTCAAATTCACTCGTCAAGAAGACTGTTAACAACATTCGTTTGATCGACGTGGTTGTGGTTCATATCATGAAAAGCTGATGATGTTCGAAAATTATTCTGTTCACCTTCAATACAGCTTTCAATAAAACAACAAAGTATCCTCTTTTTCACTCTAATCTCATAGTGTGAACCTTAGATTATTCTTCTACGTTTTCGTAAAACTTGACCAAAGCTGATGTGTTTTTGATGCGGCTGGTCATGTTCTTCTATTGAGGAGGGATATTGCATATAAACATGATGATCTTCAGTGTTGGAAGAAAGCAGGCGTTCACGAACAGAAACTTGAAGTTCAAGTACAGAGAACAGGATTCTGCCTCCTCAAGCACAAGGCTTTTTTGTTGCCTTGTACCTACTCGCCGTCACTGCTATATATCTTAAATGAACTCTACTCACAGGATACACTCACTTCCCTTCGAATTATGTGCGGTAAAGATAAAGGCACCATTATGCACGTCCGTGTATCATGCATCCGTGTATCTTTCTCGGCCTACATGCCATAGCCTCATTTAAATACATCGGCATTCATCACTGTTGAGTGATGTGTACAGGTCAATTTTTGTTGTATTATTATTCAATTTTCTATCAAAGTATTGACTGAATTTAGACTCTCATTTTGGCGCGCTTATACTAATAAGCATAGATTTAGTATTACCATACGCCACTTATCTGGAAATAACATCACTATAATTATTTTGGAGTAAAAGTTTATGATGCAAGAACTGGGACAAATTTGTGTATTGGAGCATTGAGCAACTACGTGATGTGGAACAGGGATAATTCAGGTTTCTTGTTGAAAAACGATTCATGGAAAGAGTTGCTGAAATTGTCGTCTACTCACAATGTATGTTTGCAATGATGTGGTGTATGTAACAAGTCTTGTGATGCTTATTTTCTCAAGGTTTTAATATGCGAACAACTGGTTTCTTACACAGGTTGCCACAATATAATTTCCTTTTCTCAAAGCGCTTTGCTTTGAAAAAAAGGAAGTTATGTTGCCGCACCCTGCATTATCTTCCTATGCATCTGCGGACAGATTCAACAACTACCAGAGCGTTTCCGAATCGTTCATGCAGACCAGAAGATTGTTTTTTTCGTTCCTCGTGGGAGTGTTTTTTTAATCCCGTTAATTGGTTCAGCTCTAATATATTGGCAATTTTCTTTTTTCACCCACTTGGTTTCACGAACGAAACCCATGGCCAAGTTATGTGGAATAATGTGGAAGTACACAGACACTTTTACTGCCCTATTTGGACTGTCGTAAAAGGGAATGGATTTGATCGATTGGAAATAGAGCGTCGAGCGTTTTGAGATACTTCAGTGTATTTGGCCGAGCTATTTTACCAAGCTATCGTTCATTGCTGACTCTCTTAACTCTTTCGGGTAAGACTACGATCCTTTGAAACCTCGGCCCCTATAAATCTGAATAAATTTGTTACGCCTTACAGGAGTTATTTTAAACTGTTGCTTTTGAAATAGTCTTGTATTGGAGTTAGTGAGGCTTATATTGCACTGAACTGTCGTTGCTTTGAAATATCTAGCGAAAAGATTTTTCTTTATCTGCTCGTACAGGAAAACTATTCATGCAATGAATATTTACCGCGATGAGGTCTCTTCGATTCTGTTAAATGGTACGGGATCGATTCCCACCTCAGGCTCGTAACATTCTTTGCTTAGAACTTTTTCTTAGGGGGTTTAGTTCCCATGTGGCTCAGTCAATAAACGAGGTCGTAATTTAGTCTAAAATCGACATTATTGGCGTTTTATGGATTTAGATTATTTTGCATCTCCGTTTCATACACAGGGCGTGGCAAAATGATCCGAAACATTTATAGTTTCAATAAAAGCGAAATAATATTGTCTCATTTTACTGTTTCTTTGTTCCGTAAACATATTTTCCGTTATAACTATTTCACTTTTAATAAACCTGCAAAAGCGTTAAATGATTTTCCCGCATTTAAATTACACGTGTATGTAGTGTAGTTCAGAGTATCATAGGCAATTTATTCACATGTTCAATTTCTTGTTGAATTTTGCATTTCTGCTCTACTTTTATAGTAACGTATGGCATTTCCTTGTGTTCTGTTATCAGTTAATAATATACCACTAGAACTCCTCTTGATTTATTGTTATAATACCGCCCATTTATTCTCATTTTCCAGGTTATATGAACCCTTGAAATTCTGATGAAGATTAATATTCAGAATCATTCGGAAGTTCACAGAGAATTTGCGTATTCGAGTATGATTATTTTACATTCTGTACTGATGATGAGCGGATCTGGTAAGAGAACACATTAAAAAATATATATTAATTTATCAGCTGTTTTCTCTTTAAAGTTTAAGTAATCCATTCAGTAAGTGGTAAGGGACAAAAGCAAGCGGGTATTTCTCAAAAACGAGCATTTGGCATGTTGACCAGTTAAAATTGAAATAATGAAAAATTATATCCGGGGTTTTATCTTCCAGAACTTGAAATTGAACTTATGGAACGAATGACTACAAACGCAATTACAATTTTATTAAAAAAACAGCTTCGTTTAACGACACCCAATTGCGCAGATATGTACGTCTCCATCGTACAAAGCTCGTACATTTTATTTTTTTCGCAAACATGCATTCACTTTCTTGAGTGTTATTATTTCAGTCCCTCCAGTGGGTTGAGAACTGGAGAGCGAAATGGATAGTGAACGAGCAACTTGGACGAAATTTAAACGTGAACTCATGTATGTAGGTCGTTGTGCACTGTAGTGGTGACTTATACGGTAGAAAAAGTTGAGAAAAAACAAGAAGTTTTTTCATAATCATAACGAACTGCTATCGAGCAGTCCTAGGAACTTTACACTGACTGGATTGCAGCTGGCAAGCAAATTTTGAGAAGTTACAGAGCCGAGAAATGAATGACCAAAAGTCAATTCAGGGCTAGAATGGAATGTAATCACAAATATTATACAAAACTATGCTTAGGTGTTCAAATTTTACGAGTTTAGGTTCACTACCGGGCCAGAAATCCACGGTTTATATAAGGGAATAAAGGTATGCATAATTTTATTTCTGATTCAACGTTGATAAACAAAGTTACGGCACTTTACAGCGTCTAGGTACGGCCTCGGAACAGGTTTCCGTTAATCCATGTCGGAAAATAGAACAAATATTCGCGCTCAAGCAATTTTAGTTGAATCCACAGGCAGTACCACAATAAGTAACATTTCTAAAATACTGACTTAGTAGTCTGCTGTGTTTCAAGTTTATGTATAAATAAGATGATTTATGCATGCATTGGCTTTCTTATTATATTTATTTTGAACTTTATCGAGAGCGTAACCTTAGGAGACGTTGTGACATTGGTCTCGAATTTTACTTTTTATGACTGGAATAAGGAAGGTGGCCAGTGTGTGTCTCTGCTGTACGAATGTCTGTATTTGCATAGTCAAGGTACATTGAATTATGCGCTGCATCCTTCAATAAATGTGATATTGACAATAAAAAACTGTAATGGCAACATAAAACCTTTGCTTGAAGTCGTGTGCTGGACGTACGCAATGCTACATTTTTGATGGTAGTCAAGATCGACGCTCTTCGGACCGTAGCTGTTAGACTTCGCGCTGTGGGATCAGTTTCCTGTAAAAAATTGTTTTTTAATGGATGTTTTATACGATATTTTCTCCAAGTTCTTGATGGGGTTAGAAGCCATCAAATATTTTATTCTATTTATTGTACTCTAATCGTTGATCAATGTTACTTTTACTCGTTAGTGAACTGGAAATTCTGATTGACGATAAGTTTTAACTTTCTTGTCATGCTTGTAAGTTTTCAGTATGAAATAAATGATTTTTTGAATTTTGTTGAACAAAATTCAAATTTTGTTATGAGTGAAACGCAATCAATGTAGCTTGTCGATCTGTCAGTTTTGATCATTAATAATCAACGTCTCTTCTACATTTGTAGTATAAATAACATTGAGATACTGATGTTCGTAGCGCACCAAAAATAGTTATAGAGATTCGTGGAAACTATGTTTTAAAACCTTACTTTCTTTATCGTAATTAACCGCGGCTACACAGAAACTCTTGGTTATTGGAGTTCTAGCAAATTAACTTCATGTGCTTTCTGTCATTTCAGTGCTCCCGTCGACCGAAGAATAGCTAGGTAGCTATTGGAGCAGAAGCGAAGCTCTTTGATTATAATCTAATACAGCAAGCTTTTAGCAGGTCTCTCGCAATAACAAAGGCCTGACGCAAGGGGAGTACTGAATTCTCCCCTCCACTTCCCTAAGCACATTTCGGTGCCGGCCGCTGTACCCCCGTGCTGGTCTCTAACTCTGGTCTTCAATGTTCCAGAATAGCCTGTGCTCCAGTTAGGCTTGCGTGGTACTCGCCTGGAGTGCCCTAAATTATGCTTTTGTCAGGGTCCAGAACCCATTTATCTTCTATAGCAGTACGCTTTGCCTTCTATTCATAGAATATTGTGAGCAGTAGTAAAAACGCAATTGGGATTGTTATAGTTTTTTGCTTTTAACCTTGTATTATTTTTATTTTAGTTTGCTGTGTTATTCGGCTTGGCTGCTCTATTTACTTTGCATTAGAAAGTCATGCTTGTGTTCGCTGTAGCATCTGAAAATTTACACTGAAACCTTCAGTGCGTTGGTTGGAGCAGTCCACGAAGTCTCTTTACAATTTAACAAATTTATTATAAAAGCAAATAAAAATACATGGGGAATTACTGAAAAATGAAAATTAGATATTCAAGTTTTTTGTACCTAATTCAATACACAAAAATGAACCAATGATTTGATTATACATGATCCTCCACCAATGTTTCATCCCTAGAAATTCATTCCAACATGTTAACAGCAAACTCTTTTTCTCATCGTTTATCATTTGGCTCGAGTGCCTGTAAGAATTGCAATTTGTAAGCGTACAATCAAACTTCTTGCGTGGGACCTTGTACACTGTTGAACGTGGTAGCTCCAACTGCCTGGCAACAATACGGATGAACTTTGTGAGAGAATAAGCAAAAGCTTGTCTTACATTATCGATGCTTTCCTCAGCTGTTCATGGTCGTCCGCTCTTCCTTTTATCCTACACTGTCCCTGGGCATGCAAGCATTGACGAACGTGATGGTGGATCTCTTCTGTACTTAGTTCTGTAGTTTTGCTGAGTCTGCGTAGCTGATTTTGTTTCAGTAGCCATGATACGCATTGTGCCTTCTCTCGAGTAGCCATTTTTAGAGGTACATTCATTGTGCCCTCTCTTGAGTAGTAGCCATTTTTAGAGGTACATTCATTGTGCCCTCTCTTGAGTAGTAGCCATGTTTAGAGGTACATTCATTGTGCCCTCTCTTGAGTAGTAGCCATTTTTAGAGGAACATTCATTGTGCCCTCTCTTGAGTTGTAGCCATTTTTAGAGGTACATTCATTGTGCCCTCTCTTGAGTAGTAGCCATTTTTAGAGGTACATTCATTGTGCCCTCTCTTGAGTAGTAGCCATTTTTTAAAAGTTCATTCAAAAGTGTTTCTACTTTTTTCATCAACAGGTTGCCTGAAACACACTAATGCAATGTGATTAAAAACGGTGATAGCCATTGAGTGGAACAGAACAAGTGAGATCATGTGGTGGTGGTGGTGGTGGTACAACTGTACGTTGCCTGCCTCAGATGTGTATGGAAATACTGTACTCGCACCTGCAACAGTTTTTGCAACACAGACTGTGACAAATTACCGTGAGTGTTCATGACTTGCCGTGCAATATTTCCTATTTCTCCTTCTTCTCTTTTTACTTTTCTCTTTCAGTTCACAATCATTTTATGTCTTTCATTTTCGCCATCTTGTTTGTGTGAGATGATGAGCTGTTCCATTGTGTGGTGTCTTGTTATGTAACAAGATTATGAAAGCTAAATATATACGTCATGTTTCACATGCGTGAATGCGTTTCTCACCATGCAATGTAATCACAAGTATTAAGCATGAGATGTTGAATTTCATCTGCATTAATAGACTTGAAACCGTACGAACTATGCATATTGCTTTGTATGGATGCATGTTTTAATTTCTATTGTACTGCACTGTCTCGTATCATCATAAGGAATTGAATTGACCTGATACTAAAAATTCGCTCTATGGAAATGATAAGAAAGCGAACTGCGTCTTGAGTTTTGACGGATATACGTGTTAGCATCCTGGTGCACATCACGGAAATATTATATTATCACAGAATTTTCATCATTCAATACACTAAACTCCGTTATTTTCACCATCACCATTTGCATTATTCACAATTTGTTGTACTTTTCCGAGAATTTCTTAATAATTTCGGTATTGCCCAGCTATTTTCGTGATCTTCATTGCCGTTTCCCTGCATGCATTAACTTGTCAAATTATGACTTCAATTACGATGAAAAACGAGTCTCGAGTGTAACCTAGACTTACTACTGCACACTTTATTGTACAGGGTTCCTTTTTTATGTACTTTGACGTACAGGGTTCCTTTTTTCATGTACTTTGACGTACAGGGTTCCTTTTTTCATGTACTTTGACGTACAGGGTTCCTTTTTTCATGTACTTTGACGTACAGGGTTCCTTTTTTCATGTACTTTGACGTACAGGGTTCCTTTTTTCATGTACTTTGACGTACAGGGTTCCTTTTTTCAGGTACTTTGACGTACAGGGTTCCTTTTTTCAGGTACTGTGACGTACAGGGTTCTTATTTTCATGTACTTTGACGCACAGGGTTCCTTTTTTCAGGTACTTTGACGTACAGGGTTCTTATTTTCATGTACTTTGACGCACAGGGTTCCTTTTTTCATGTACTTTGACGTACAGGGTTCCTTTTTTTGAAGCGCTTTGTTTTGAAAAAAGTGGTCATGTTGCCGTAGCCGTATTACGTGTAGCAACAAATTACCGAAGTTGCGGTAAGAAACTCGACTTATTGTTCTCTTTTTCGTCCAGCAGATGCGTTATTTTTTATTTTGTATTCCAGGCACGGCATGCACTACGTCGTTCCTCATAGCAAACTTTCTGAGTGAATTTCCAGTAGTGTGCAAAGAATTGCATTTCCAAGTCTAAATCTAGTTCATATAAATATATGGTTCTGCGGAGCCGCGCTTTCCATTGAAATACTTTTAGTAGAGGGTGAAACAACAAGCAACTTAACTTCTTTTTCCATAACATTTTGATGCTCAGAAAACGAAGTCATGTTGCCTCGCTCTGTACAAAACTCCTTGTACAGTCTCTGTTGTACGTAATTTATTTATTATTGCAGTTCCATTTCCAATTTATCTATTATTGGAGTTTTTCTGTTCACTATTTCAGATGTTTTGTAGGGTTTACTAACGTTTACTCTCTATGATGCGTTCAGAATGGATGACAGGCTTTTTTCGTTGAAAAAAACATTTTCTATTTGTCGTTGTCTCTTCAGTATCTTAATAACCAGCGGCATATTGCACATTGTACCTATAATGCGTACACACCACCGTATATTGTGCTTGCACCACCGTATATTATGCGTACATTGCGTGTACACCACCGCAGTATTTCATCCATTAATACGAGTGCATTCATCCATTAATACGAGTGCATTCATCCATTAATACGAGTGCGTTCATCCATTAATACGAGTGCATTCATCCATTAATACGAGTGCATTCATCCATTAATACGAGTGCGTTCGTTAGACTCGTACTAACCACACCCTCACTCATATCACCATCGTTGCTCGTAATATAGAGTTGCCTAAAAGTCCCTTTACAATTTTTAAACATTCATATCAGAAAAATATTAGATACAAAGTTCTACTAAATTGCAATGGAAAGAAGAATATTGGATTTTTTTGTGTTTATGATGCAAGCTGACTTTTGGGGCACCTTATTCAACGAACTTATAATACCAGCTTTACTCATAATACAACACTCATAATACCAGCGTTACTCATAATGCAACATATAACACCAGCGTTATTCAATACAACTCATAATACCAGCGTTACTCATAATACAACACTCATACTAGCGTCATTCATAATACAATACACATTATTCCAGCGTTACTCATTACACAACACTCATAATATCAGCGTTACTCATAATACAACACATAATACCAGCGTTACTCGTAGTACGATACTCGCTCATAATACCAGCGTTACTCATAATACAACACAATACCAGCGTTACTCGTAGTGCAATACTCGCTCATTATACTACCTTTATAATACACGTGCGTTACGCGAAACTTTTTTTGATCCATCCCTGTGTTTACTGTCTAATTCAGCTGTTATTTTTTATAGTATACTTCATCATTGCTATGTGTATCTTGTGAAATAATTCTGCCACAATGTCGCCATTACACCTCATACAATTTGCAATCGTTGTAGAACCAATGCGTAGTCTGTTGCTATTGAAACACAAGCTTAGCATGGATCAAATTCATCTAGATTGTACTGCGTAGTAGGAACAAAGAATACGAAATACCAGCCGACCTAAAAATAGTTTAAAGTTTCAGCCGACAGATCAGTAAAAATATTGCATTGCTTGAATAGCAGAAAATAGTCAAAATGCAGTAGTTAAGAAAGTAATTTCCATTTACTTGTTTACTTACTAAAGTATTTCGCTTTGTCATGCGTGCTTGACTTTGCTTAAGTCTGAATTTCAGTATGAGTAAATTCAGTTCTGTCAATTACTGCCTGCATGTGACAGCTGTGGACAGGAAACTTCGACGAAAAAATATTCAGTCCAAGTCACTAGTGTGTCTTTTGGATTTCAAATTCATGTTTTTTAAATTATTAAATTACTTCAATTAATAAGTCTAGGCCCAATTTGAAATTTCTTGTTAGTTCACTCTCGATTTTCTTCGCCAATTTTTGTTTCCATGAAGCAGTCATATTCGTTAAAACTCCGAGAAAGTGTCATTTGAATTTTTTTGCCCCGCTGTTTCATTTATGATGTTTGCAGTTGATGACAGTATATCAACTGTATCATAATTTATAATCTCCGACAAAGTTTGATAATTTCAGATGCGCATCATAGACCGTAACTCATTTTATTTTGTGATTCTGAGGTGGTCTTCGATCGCTGTGGGTCTGTTTGACTGCAAAAAATTGCTCGAAAAAAAACCTGTCTGTATTTAACCAAGAGTAATTATTGACTGCAATGTTTCTATGCTTGTTGGTATGCCATAATTAATAATGTTGTAGAATGATGGAAGTTCTGACCAAGACTCATGCACGGTGTCGAACGTTGGTTTGCAACTGCGCATTAGAAACGAGCTCTTCAAGGTTAGCTCGCAGCGGTGCCACATCTGGACACTCCCTCTCCATTCCTCTTTATTGTGCCACATGCAAACTGTGCTTGTTCGTCGTGTACCCTCACAAAGTATCTCTACTTGTGAAATTTATTCTTTTAGGGAAATTCATTGTACTGTTCGTGTTCCTCTTAGCATGATTTCTGTGTTTGCCTTGTTTATTTAATCACAATGTATAGCATTTTTTTCATTTTAAATTGAAAAATGATGTGGCGAACCTATTGACCTCTTACGAATGCGGCAAGGAATTTTAAGTGAACTACAAAGTAGACTGGGAATAAATTCGATAATGATAGTGCATGTTTAACTGAATTTGTGTTGTTTTAGTTGATATACTAAAGTTTAATGGGAACTATAACTCATTTAATCAGTGTCATAGTTACAAATTACACTCCACGTAGAGGAGAAAATCAGTAGCTGAGGTAGTGGCGAGTATGAGGAGACTATTCTCACCCAGAAGTTTATTGGACAGTATTCCTTAAGCTTTGCCTTTGCTATCCCATGAAGCTGGATATATATATATATATATATATATATATATATATATATATATATATATATATATATATATATATATATATATATATATATATATATATATATATATATACATGTATATACAACACATATGTATGTGCTTACCTCATTTTTGGACAGGGAGATAGGCTGGAATAACGGAGAATGAATAGGTGATCTCGGCACAACATGTCAAGTCCTGGAACTCATGCTTCGATTCGGTCTTTAGCAGTGAGAGGTGATGGACGATTTCTTGGGAAAATTTATTATTGGGGTGGATCTCAAGAGTAGTCACGAGTTCTAACATTCTGTAGCTGTGCTTGCTGTTCACGTTCTTAATCCAGAGGTCCAAGTTCCTGTCTAACCTCCCAGCTTTGACATGAACTCTGCGGCAGTGCAGTCGGAGTGGTGGAGTCTTGAAACGACACGTTTACTCGGTTGAGAGCCTCTGAAATGTCCAACAAGTAGGCCAGTCTTGAAATGAACTCTTTGTCTTCAAGATCTTCTGAAATGGGCGTTCTTTTACCCTGAAGAAAGAGAGGAATTCATAACTCAGTTCAAAGTTTCACCTCATTTTTCCGCTGGATGACCAGCGATTTTCAGTGTGGTAGAGGAGACAAATGTGTTCTGATCCACAACCTTTACGGAGCAGTTTAAACAACCGATTATTCAGGGTTGATGATTTCACAAAATTTGCGATTTTAATACTTTTATATAGGCATGACTACAACTTCGAAGGTAGCCTTAGAAAATCAGTATGAGACAGTGGACAAAGGTGGTAGTCGGTGACAGCTCTCACATGGCTTGAAACCGTGATATTCGACCGAGCATAGACAGGAGCCTTATTTGTGGTGCACCCAACTAACTTTCCCCAATCCAGTTCGTTCTACTTGAAGAAATTGTACAAAATGTTGAAAACGTCAATTTCTTCCGTTGTATTGGATAGCTCTTGACTAACCAGTAGCTCAATCTTTTACATAATTCGGTGTGAGGTAGACTAGTACTTGAGAAAGCAGTTAGTGACGTTCGTTGACTCATGGAGTTGAATGGGGCTCATTCCCGTAATACTTGGTCAGCTTGTTATTCCTTGGTCAGCTTGGTCATCACATGGTCAGCGTGGTCATTCCTTGGTCAGCTTGATCATTCCTTGACCAGCTTGGTTATGCCTTGGTGAGCTTGGTCATCCCTTGGTATGTCGCCGGACATTGCCTCAATGTGGAGCTGTACTGTGTTGTTAAAACGGAAAACTTTCCAACTTCGCCACTACCTTCTCTCCAATTGCTTGACGAGACTGCAATAGTATGCGACTTCATGATTTTTGCCACCAGGAAAGCTACTTCATACGGTACTTTGACAATCCCTTCCGCCTCTTGGTGGACTTGAAAAGTCATACAAGTCAACAGGCGCATACAATGAAAAATATTCAAGAAATACAAAAACTCTGATAGATTTGAATAATTACACAACAGTCTGCGTGTGAAGTGCAATATCACGCTTGAAAACCGGAAAATAAAATTGAATTCAATCCACGAAAAAGAACCACAATAAACTAATCCAGCACAAACCAAGTGTTACGTCATACTTTCACAATATGGAACTGAGTGGATAACAGGCTGTGGCCGTGTGCTGTTGCGGCCGTTGTCAACAACTGAATATCACACATAACCTGGAATGTTTTACGTGTAATTACCACGTGTACAAGTGTAATTACCACGTGTACCACAGTTCGAGAATCGCTGGTCTACACCACATGTATGGAAATCTAAGATTTCTGGAATAGTTTAATTCTAGTGTTCGGGATAGCTTAAAAAATAGTTTTTTCTTAAATCACGAGCAACAAAATTAGAAAGGAAAATCGCAAATTTTATTGAGACGCGAGAATGACGCATCTCTGGGTGCTGAAGACGTTTGATGAGTCTTTCAGGAGTTCGTTGTTTTTATTTGAACTTTCAAGTCATGGAATCGAGGCGTTAGCGAATTCGTATCTTTCTATTATAAAAAAGGTGTCAATGATTTAGTTTTTTGATGCATATTTTGCAAATTCAATATTTGAAGTTTATTTCCCTTTTAAATATTGGTTTTTAGGGAAATACTCAAAATGGTGTGCGGTTTCCTTCAGCAAAATGAGCGTTTTCGAAAATTTTCAGTTTATCAATGAGGATTTTAGCTGATGCCAGCTTTTGTCGTTTTGATCTTTTTTCGTGAATATAAAGAAAAAAATCCTATTCAGTGGTTGAGATTTGACTTGTGAAAAACCACGCCCTATTCATCGGTTGAGATTTAACTTAGTGGAAAACCAAGCATTATTCATCGGTTAGGATTTAATCTAGCGGAAAACCAAGCCCTAATCATCGGTTGGGATTTAGCTTAGTGGAAAACCAAACCCTATTCATCGGTTAATATTTAACCGAGTGGAACCTTTCCACCTTTTTCTTTAGAGTCTTTCTGTGACTTGGCAAATTTGCTATGCTTGGAGGGTCACTGCTATGCTTGCTTAAGAATTCTGCCAGTCATTCATCCCTTCAGTCGACCAGTGGACGAACACAGTTACACTTTATGGAGACCATTCGTTATTCCCTACACTTAATTAATAATTAATTAATATTATACTTTGAGTACATTAATGTGTGAGGCTGACCAGAGAGCGTTAGGTGTGGATTTTCTCAAACTCGAGTGTCTGAGTCGTAAATAATACGGACACGAATTCCTCTTACTCTTATTATAATCCTTGCGAGAAAAATTTTCTTCTTGATTTGGACTTTGTTACAGAAGAATGAAAATCACAGAGGTATTCTTTGATGTTGGCGTTTTGGAGTGTTGTGCAATTACGAAACGTGCTGAATTTTTCTTTTGTCAACGTACGGAGTTGCGGTAATTGACTTCAAAAGATGAAACTTGCTGAAATATTAAGCGTTTTTTTCTAAATTGATGAGTTCTTTAAAATAGAAATATTGGATTACTTGAGTAACTTATGTGGACAAATGCCTTCTATCATTCTATAACCACTGCATTTTTATTATTTATTCCAAATTTTGGCACTTACTATCAAATGATTGGTGTACGAGCAAAAGTTCATGTTTTCAATGTGATTGTTAATAGATATAATGTTTTTGATTAGTTCAATACATGAAATTTCATTATCAAAGACAATTGTTGTTTTTTTCTGCTTCTATGTCTGATTCTCTGCTCTGCAGATATTTATTTCATAGCCATGAAAGACATTGGTTTCATAGCCATTGAAGACATTAATTTCATACCATAGAAGACATTGGTTTCATAGCCATAGAAGACATTGGTTTCGTAGCCATAGAAGACATTTCACTGCCTATCCTACTTATCAGTCCAAAATTCTCGTCATGTTTACTCGCATGGAAGTGTGATTTGGTTACGTTTCTTTCTCATAAACTCTCGTGGACGTGTCAGAAGCATCGTGCCTCACGTTAATGATAGGCTACTGCTTGACAGGAATACTTCATCAATCGACCGGACCACCGCTCAAGTTTTATATCTGACGTTCTGAGGTCGTTGAACTTCTATCAACATTGTTTTCATTCTCATTCAAATTCTACTGAAAATTATATGATTTTGAATCATGTTCTTGACTCGTATGTTCAGAGTTATGTAATTTCTACCTAATTGTGTAAATTGTTTAAACAAGTGGGATTTTATTGAACAGTTTTATTGGAAATATTTGGTTTCCTAAATGAATTTAAGATTGTTCTTTTTTGTAAACAATTAGGTCGTACTCTATGTTGTATATTTCAAATAGAACGATTTATTCTGGCTTTCAGTGCTTTCACTCATGTATAGACTGCAATTGAGAGTTAGAGAATTCCAAATTGAAATAAGTAG
The DNA here is from genome assembly GCA_006783055.1 of Trinorchestia longiramus. Taxonomy (NCBI): domain Eukaryota; kingdom Metazoa; phylum Arthropoda; class Malacostraca; order Amphipoda; family Talitridae; genus Trinorchestia; species Trinorchestia longiramus. The sequence continues at coordinate 152,481 of VCRD01000133.1, read as the reverse complement.
CTCGTTAATACTTTAGCTTTCTTAATCTGACAGTTTTGAACATTGATCTAATAAATTTTACACCTTGAAAGTGGCTAAGATGAAGTTTTATGTTCGTTATTTATGTTGCTGGTCGTTACTCGGGTTTCATTGAAGAATTTTTTGTATACTAAAGGAGATGAAGGGTTGTGATAACGATGATGATAGTAGTTGTGGTGGTAGTGATGGTTGTGATGATAGTAGTTGTGGTGGTAGTGATGGTTGTGATGATAGTAGTTGTGGTGGTAGTGATGGCTGTGATGATGGTAGTAATGATGGTTGTGATGATGGTTGTGATGATGGTTGTGATGATGGTTGTGATGATGGTTGTGATGATGGTTGTGATGATGGTTGTGATGATGGTTGTGATGATGGTTGTGATGATG